>OZ014507.1:46889521-47393106 GCA_963966075.1 Aphodius sticticus | reverse complement strand
ATAAATAAATAATAAATAAATAATAAATAAATAATAAATAAATAATAAATAAATAATAAATAAATAATAAATAAATAATAAATAAATAATAAATAAATAATAAATAAATAATAAATAAATAATAAATAAATAATAAATAAATAATAAATAAATAATAAATAAATAATAAATAAATAATAAATAAATAATAAATAAATAATAAATAAATAATAAATAAATAATAAATAAATAATAAATAAATAATAAATAAATAATAAATAAATAATAAATAAATAATAAATAAATAATAAATAAATAATAAATAAATAATAAATAAATAATAAATAAATAATAAATAAATAATAAATAAATAATAAATAAATAATAAATAAATAATAAATAAATAATAAATAAATAATAAATAAATAATAAATAAATAATAAATAAATAATAAATAAATAATAAATAAATAATAAATAAATAATAAATAAATAATAAATAAATAATAAATAAATAATAAATAAATAATAAATAAATAATAAATAAATAATAAATAAATAATAAATAAATAATAAATAAATAATAAATAAATAATAAATAAATAATAAATAAATAATAAATAAATAATAAATAAATAATAAATAAATAATAAATAAATAATAAATAAATAATAAATAAATAATAAATAAATAATAAATAAATAATAAATAAATAATAAATAAATAATAAATAAATAATAAATAAATAATAAATAAATAATAAATAAATAATAAATAAATAATAAATAAATAATAAATAAATAATAAATAAATAATAAATAAATAATAAATAAATAATAAATAAATAATAAATAAATAATAAATAAATAATAAATAAATAATAAATAAATAATAAATAAATAATAAATAAATAATAAATAAATAATAAATAAATAATAAATAAATAATAAATAAATAATAAATAAATAATAAATAAATAATAAATAAATAATAAATAAATAATAAATAAATAATAAATAAATAATAAATAAATAATAAATAAATAATAAATAAATAATAAATAAATAATAAATAAATAATAAATAAATAATAAATAAATAATAAATAAATAATAAATAAATAATAAATAAATAATAAATAAATAATAAATAAATAATAAATAAATAATAAATAAATAATAAATAAATAATAAATAAATAATAAATAAATAATAAATAAATAATAAATAAATAATAAATAAATAATAAATAAATAATAAATAAATAATAAATAAATAATAAATAAATAATAAATAAATAATAAATAAATAATAAATAAATAATAAATAAATAATAAATAAATAATAAATAAATAATAAATAAATAATAAATAAATAATAAATAAATAATAAATAAATAATAAATAAATAATAAATAAATAATAAATAAATAATAAATAAATAATAAATAAATAATAAATAAATAATAAATAAATAATAAATAAATAATAAATAAATAATAAATAAATAATAAATAAATAATAAATAAATAATAAATAAATAATAAATAAATAATAAATAAATAATAAATAAATAATAAATAAATAATAAATAAATAATAAATAAATAATAAATAAATAATAAATAAATAATAAATAAATAATAAATAAATAATAAATAAATAATAAATAAATAATAAATAAATAATAAATAAATAATAAATAAATAATAAATAAATAATAAATAAATAATAAATAAATAATAAATAAATAATAAATAAATAATAAATAAATAATAAATAAATAATAAATAAATAATAAATAAATAATAAATAAATAATAAATAAATAATAAATAAATAATAAATAAATAATAAATAAATAATAAATAAATAATAAATAAATAATAAATAAATAATAAATAAATAATAAATAAATAATAAATAAATAATAAATAAATAATAAATAAATAATAAATAAATAATAAATAAATAATAAATAAATAATAAATAAATAATAAATAAATAATAAATAAATAATAAATAAATAATAAATAAATAATAAATAAATAATAAATAAATAATAAATAAATAATAAATAAATAATAAATAAATAATAAATAAATAATAAATAAATAATAAATAAATAATAAATAAATAATAAATAAATAATAAATAAATAATAAATAAATAATAAATAAATAATAAATAAATAATAAATAAATAATAAATAAATAATAAATAAATAATAAATAAATAATAAATAAATAATAAATAAATAATAAATAAATAATAAATAAATAATAAATAAATAATAAATAAATAATAAATAAATAATAAATAAATAATAAATAAATAATAAATAAATAATAAATAAATAATAAATAAATAATAAATAAATAATAAATAAATAATAAATAAATAATAAATAAATAATAAATAAATAATAAATAAATAATAAATAAATAATAAATAAATAATAAATAAATAATAAATAAATAATAAATAAATAATAAATAAATAATAAATAAATAATAAATAAATAATAAATAAATAATAAATAAATAATAAATAAATAATAAATAAATAATAAATAAATAATAAATAAATAATAAATAAATAATAAATAAATAATAAATAAATAATAAATAAATAATAAATAAATAATAAATAAATAATAAATAAATAATAAATAAATAATAAATAAATAATAAATAAATAATAAATAAATAATAAATAAATAATAAATAAATAATAAATAAATAATAAATAAATAATAAATAAATAATAAATAAATAATAAATAAATAATAAATAAATAATAAATAAATAATAAATAAATAATAAATAAATAATAAATAAATAATAAATAAATAATAAATAAATAATAAATAAATAATAAATAAATAATAAATAAATAATAAATAAATAATAAATAAATAATAAATAAATAATAAATAAATAATAAATAAATAATAAATAAATAATAAATAAATAATAAATAAATAATAAATAAATAATAAATAAATAATAAATAAATAATAAATAAATAATAAATAAATAATAAATAAATAATAAATAAATAATAAATAAATAATAAATAAATAATAAATAAATAATAAATAAATAATAAATAAATAATAAATAAATAATAAATAAATAATAAATAAATAATAAATAAATAATAAATAAATAATAAATAAATAATAAATAAGTAATAAATAAGTAATAAATAAATAATAAATAAATAATAAATAAATAATAAATAAATAATAAATAAATAATAAATAAATAATAAATAAATAATAAATAAATAATAAATAAATAATAAATAAATAATAAATAAATAATAAATAAATAATAAATAAATAATAAATAAATAATAAATAAATAATAAATAAATAATAAATAAATAATAAATAAATAATAAATAAATAATAAATAAATAATAAATAAATAATAAATAAATAATAAATAAATAATAAATAAATAATAAATAAATAATAAATAAATAATAAATAAATAATAAATAAATAATAAATAAATAATAAATAAATAATAAATAAATAATAAATAAATAATAAATAAATAATAAATAAATAATAAATAAATAATAAATAAATAATAAATAAATAATAAATAAATAATAAATAAATAATAAATAAATAATAAATAAATAATAAATAAATAATAAATAAATAATAAATAAATAATAAATAAATAATAAATAAATAATAAATAAATAATAAATAAATAATAAATAAATAATAAATAAATAATAAATAAATAATAAATAAATAATAAATAAATAATAAATAAATAATAAATAAATAATAAATAAATAATAAATAAATAATAAATAAATAATAAATAAATAATAAATAAATAATAAATAAATAATAAATAAATAATAAATAAATAATAAATAAATAATAAATAAATAATAAATAAATAATAAATAAATAATAAATAAATAATAAATAAATAATAAATAAATAATAAATAAATAATAAATAAATAATAAATAAATAATAAATAAATAATAAATAAATAATAAATAAATAATAAATAAATAATAAATAAATAATAAATAAATAATAAATAAATAATAAATAAATAATAAATAAATAATAAATAAATAATAAATAAATAATAAATAAATAATAAATAAATAATAAATAAATAATAAATAAATAATAAATAAATAATAAATAAATAATAAATAAATAATAAATAAATAATAAATAAATAATAAATAAATAATAAATAAATAATAAATAAATAATAAATAAATAATAAATAAATAATAAATAAATAATAAATAAATAATAAATAAATAATAAATAAATAATAAATAAATAATAAATAAATAATAAATAAATAATAAATAAATAATAAATAAATAATAAATAAATAATAAATAAATAATAAATAAATAATAAATAAATAATAAATAAATAATAAATAAATAATAAATAAATAATAAATAAATAATAAATAAATAATAAATAAATAATAAATAAATAATAAATAAATAATAAATAAATAATAAATAAATAATAAATAAATAATAAATAAATAATAAATAAATAATAAATAAATAATAAATAAATAATAAATAAATAATAAATAAATAATAAATAAATAATAAATAAATAATAAATAAATAATAAATAAATAATAAATAAATAATAAATAAATAATAAATAAATAATAAATAAATAATAAATAAATAATAAATAAATAATAAATAAATAATAAATAAATAATAAATAAATAATAAATAAATAATAAATAAATAATAAATAAATAATAAATAAATAATAAATAAATAATAAATAAATAATAAATAAATAATAAATAAATAATAAATAAATAATAAATAAATAATAAATAAATAATAAATAAATAATAAATAAATAATAAATAAATAATAAATAAATAATAAATAAATAATAAATAAATAATAAATAAATAATAAATAAATAATAAATAAATAATAAATAAATAATAAATAAATAATAAATAAATAATAAATAAATAAAATAAATAAATAATAAATAAATAATAAATAAATAATAAATAAATAATAAATAAATAATAAATAAATAATAAATAAATAATAAATAAATAATAAATAAATAATAAATAAATAATAAATAAATAATAAATAAATAATAAATAAATAATAAATAAATAATAAATAAATAATAAATAAATAATAAATAAATAATAAATAAATAATAAATAAATAATAAATAAATAATAAATAAATAATAAATAAATAATAAATAAATAATAAATAAATAATAAATAAATAATAAATAAATAATAAATAAATAATAAATAAATAATAAATAAATAATAAATAAATAATAAATAAATAATAAATAAATAATAAATAAATAATAAATAAATAATAAATAAATAATAAATAAATAATAAATAAATAATAAATAAATAATAAATAAATAATAAATAAATAATAAATAAATAATAAATAAATAATAAATAAATAATAAATAAATAATAAATAAATAATAAATAAATAATAAATAAATAATAAATAAATAATAAATAAATAATAAATAAATAATAAATAAATAATAAATAAATAATAAATAAATAATAAATAAATAATAAATAAATAATAAATAAATAATAAATAAATAATAAATAAATAATAAATAAATAATAAATAAATAATAAATAAATAATAAATAAATAATAAATAAATAATAAATAAATAATAAATAAATAATAAATAAATAATAAATAAATAATAAATAAATAATAAATAAATAATAAATAAATAATAAATAAATAATAAATAAATAATAAATAAATAATAAATAAATAATAAATAAATAATAAATAAATAATAAATAAATAATAAATAAATAATAAATAAATAATAAATAAATAATAAATAAATAATAAATAAATAATAAATAAATAATAAATAAATAATAAATAAATAATAAATAAATAATAAATAAATAATAAATAAATAATAAATAAATAATAAATAAATAATAAATAAATAATAAATAAATAATAAATAAATAATAAATAAATAATAAATAAATAATAAATAAATAATAAATAAATAATAAATAAATAATAAATAAATAATAAATAAATAATAAATAAATAATAAATAAATAATAAATAAATAATAAATAAATAATAAATAAATAATAAATAAATAATAAATAAATAATAAATAAATAATAAATAAATAATAAATAAATAATAAATAAATAATAAATAAATAATAAATAAATAATAAATAAATAATAAATAAATAATAAATAAATAATAAATAAATAATAAATAAATAATAAATAAATAATAAATAAATAATAAATAAATAATAAATAAATAATAAATAAATAATAAATAAATAATAAATAAATAATAAATAAATAATAAATAAATAATAAATAAATAATAAATAAATAATAAATAAATAATAAATAAATAATAAATAAATAATAAATAAATAATAAATAAATAATAAATAAATAATAAATAAATAATAAATAAATAATAAATAAATAATAAATAAATAATAAATAATAAATAAATAATAAATAAATAATAAATAAATAATAAATAAATAAATAAATAATAAATAAATAATAAATAAATAATAAATAAATAATAAATAAATAATAAATAAATAATAAATAAATAATAAATAAATAATAAATAAATAATAAATAAATAATAAATAAATAATAAATAAATAATAAATAAATAATAAATAAATAATAAATAAATAATAAATAAATAATAAATAAATAATAAATAAATAATAAATAAATAATAAATAAATAATAAATAAATAATAAATAAATAATAAATAAATAATAAATAAATAATAAATAAATAATAAATAAATAATAAATAAATAATAAATAAATAATAAATAAATAATAAATAAATAATAAATAAATAATAAATAAATAATAAATAAATAATAAATAAATAATAAATAAATAATAAATAAATAATAAATAAATAATAAATAAATAATAAATAAATAATAAATAAATAATAAATAAATAATAAATAAATAATAAATAAATAATAAATAAATAATAAATAAATAATAAATAAATAATAAATAAATAATAAATAAATAATAAATAAATAATAAATAAATAATAAATAAATAATAAATAAATAATAAATAAATAATAAATAAATAATAAATAAATAATAAATAAATAATAAATAAATAATAAATAAATAATAAATAAATAATAAATAAATAATAAATAAATAATAAATAAATAATAAATAAATAAAAAATAAATAATAAATAAATAATAAATAAATAATAAATAAATAATAAATAAATAATAAATAAATAATAAATAAATAAATAATAAATAAATAATAAATAAATAATAAATAAATAATAAATAAATAATAAATAAATAATAAATAAATTATAAATAAATAATAAATAAATAATAAATAAATATTAAATAATAAGAAACGCGAAAGAAACTGCTTACCCACAAACTGTAATTTTATTCAAGCGCGTTTTCATGTTGGAACAAATTATTTATTATTGTCACATTAACTGTTTTACAAATAGTACCTAATAATTACATATTGATAAAAAAAAGTCCATGACTTACCTTTAATACTGTATATTCATTTAGATATAAGTCATTAAAACTTTGTATTGCAATATATCGAAGAAAGCCCAAATCACGATGGCAGATCGAAGTTATGAATTTGATTATTTTAATGCTCAATCTACTTGTTAATCTTTTGTCTCAGGTTATAAATCATTATGCCGAATACTAAAAATTTTGTGAAGGCTGTGAATGTAAAAAAATTGAAAAAACATTCGACTCCGACTGCAGATAATTTTCGTAGACCGACTCCGGCAAAATTGAAGATCTTACGGTGTGTAGAAAAGAACAAAAAAGGAAATGTCATTCTGGGAAATACTTTGCACTCATATTCATAACTTTTCATCCAGTCATTTTTAATCGCATATCCGCGTGTAAAAATGTTCAAAGTTTATGAACCTGCTTAGGCCACAACATAATTATTATTATTATTTGTCCCTCACATCTCCGAGGTTAAAAATGTTTAAAGTTCATAAATTTTTTAGACAACTAATATGCGTAATTTTGAGTTGATATATCTAGCATAAGTGCAGGTAAGATTCTTCTTTAACTTGGTGTATATTTTGTCACAATCGAATGAAAAAAATGACCTTTTCGATTTGTTTTTCTGAAACTGTACTCGCATGACAGAAGTACCAGTATTCATATTTTTTAGGCCATTTTTTAGGCAATGATGTAGTTCGTAAAGGTTTGGCGAATATATAGATTTCTAAAAATCCGTCAAATTAAGCTAATATATACTTTCTTTTCAATTTTGTGCGTAGTAATTTCAATTTGATACATCTGCAATAACTACTTTAAACTCAACACGTTGCGGGCTTTCCAAAACCGTATCAGTTATGAAAATCGGTTGAAAAAAAAGGATAACTTTCCCGGTGTATTTCTTACGCCGTGCCGCGGCGAGCCAAGTATGCAATCGAGATCGCACACCCTCAGACTCAGAGTCTGAAATATGAAATTACGAGGAATAGGTCAAATAGGTCAAATAGGTATCGAAAGAATACCTACCACTAGCGCGATGCACAGCCTCGGTATAAAGCAGCCAGCAGTGAGCACGTGACAAATACGTCATCCAAAGTGGCGCGCTGGCCGCTGCCGGTCAACGACGTTGAAATAAGTATAATAAAACAGAAAAATATGCATGTAGGGGAGATGTAGGGTGGGTGGCGCCATCACGCGGCCTATGCTAAAAGTCGCCCGGTTTCCGCACCCTTAAGGGTGCCGAAACGGAGACCGGAATGAGTCTAGTGACACAACCGGCCACTAGATGGCGCAACCCACTCTATATAGTATTTTCTCTTACAATATTTCAATTTACATCGTCGCGGACAGTTTTTGTGAACCCTGTTCCACAGCGATACTCTAGGACCCCTTACCGCTCTCCTCTCTCTCCTACATTTGGTCACGCGGGGACTACCCGCTATTTCTAATACCCTAGCGTAGTTTTATTTCCTGTATGGTACGCAAAGCATAGGGCTAGTCGAACTCCTTTCCGCTCTCGTCCCTCTCTAACATAACACATTTGATAGCGGGAATGCGATGCCACATTTATGATTTTGTTGCCAGGGAGACCCGGCAGTGCACTGTGTTGATTTTTCGGCGGCAGCTGTATCTTTTCTTATTATGGCGCTGCTGGTGTTTTACAACATATTTTGTCTGACTTTATTTAGTTATTACTTAGTTCTGATTCAGTTCAGTTTTTAAGTTTGAGTGGTGAAGTGAATTTGAATAGACTAGTTATGTTTTAGTCATAAAACGTATTTTGTTGGAACCAGGGTAATGCATGTGTATATTTTATAATTCATTCTTTAATCAATAAATCATTGTTTTTGTAGATTTGTACAATGGGATGAGCTGATAACCGCTGTTCTAGTTAGTCAAAAAATGTAGGAAGAAAGCTGCTGCAAAAAAGGAATTCTAATTCGTCTAAAACAAAATTACAACAGGTATAATCCTAACTTTAAGCCACCTATACAGAAACTGTACGGACGTAATTGAGATTTATCGAACGTATGGATTCATCTCACGTTCAGAAATAAATTGTTACAAATGTATGAAAATACGTTTGATTCAAATCATGTATTTTATCTTAAAAAAACATATTGTTATGTTATTATGCAACATTAAGAATAATAAAATAGATATTACATATTCACAAAAAATCTTCTGAATTTAACTGTAGTTAAAATTTGATTTTCATTATTCTAAAAAATTGTATAGTACTGAGATATTATTATATTATTATCCTCTTAAACAAGAAAATACAGTTACAAAAATAATTTATTATATACAATTTGAAATTTTTTTATTTATTGACGATACTAAAGTAATATTTTGTATATTTCTAGCGCCCCTAATGAGAGACAACTCGCATAGCGACAGGTCTTCAGACATGTATCCTGAGGTTAAGTCCACTTTGTATGGATTAAAATAGGAAGGAAGAAAAATGATGGTACGAGTATTTGTTACCGAAGTCATGTAGATTTTATGAAGAACACCTTTTGCCAGCTGTTAAGATTGCCCACAGACGTTGCGTGACAAAACTATAGGGTGGCGGCTTTTGTCCTTCTGCGCCACATTTTGCGATACCACCACCTCTGCCACCTCGGTGGGTAGTCTCTCGTGAGACGAGGCATGGTGAGTGGTCCTGTGGGTATGTAAATACAACACAGCACTCGGTGAGCACGTTCAGAACATCATCCATACAGTAAAGGTACTCTCAGTAATCCGTACTAACATGTAGTCCGAACGCCCTACAACACCTTGGTAGTCCACATTGGAGTGCGCAAAAATGGATTCGGATTACCAACAGTGGTACTCTAAACTAAAAATTATACTTGTCAGTTTTGAAAAGTAACTTGGTGAATTAGGGCAAATTGGTAGTACCGGTTTTGTACACGAGGTTTTTAATTTAGCCAACCTAATATTGCAATGCATATGTCTCCGACTCCCATTTGCCATGGTGAGCACAGAAAACTTTTTCCATGACTTTTGTTTTGCTGACACGAGTACAGTGGGAAAGCGCAAGAGTACACTGGCAAAGCAAAGTCAGCTGACACGTTGTTACTTATTAAAAAGTTACATCAGATGACTGACCACTATTAACATTATATAGGTATAATACACCAATAGAACTGGGATATCATTACTAAATTCTTATTTGAAGTGATTAACTGCATCTCAAAGATGACGCGATAACAATTATATCTGAATGATAATATCTGTAAAATAAATAAGTTGTATTTTCTGTAGTTAAAGTTGTGATACAATTATATGTGAATGATAATATATGTGATAGAAATAAGTTCTTACTGTTAAAGTGGTGATACCTGCTGCATGCGTTGTCTAATAAAAATTGGTTTGTGTGTTTTACTATCTACTTAGTTTATCTATTTGTATTTGGATCGCTAATAAATAAATAAACTTAAACTTAATATATTATCTGTGATGAAAATAAATTGTGTTTTTGCGTGTTTTTATCCATGTTTATTTTAGTTGACGTAAAGGTAAAATATTTGTTAAAAAATGAAACAGCGTTTTGGATGTAAAAATTTAGATATTCTAATGTAATAAATATGTTAGCAAAAGTATTATTTTATTACCTATTCATTTTATTCATAGGTTTAATGTAATATCACCATTAGAAGTACTATCAATAGAAAATCTTATGGTTTAGTTAATTTAACTGAAATATACATATTAATAATGGATTCCAATAAAAATGTCCAACAATAAGTTATAGTGTCACGGCCACTGTAACAGTGACACGTAGAAGTTCGGGAATTAGTATCAAAAATTGGACAAACGGATAAATTATTTGTAAGACCAGGGAAAATGAAAGAGACCAACAATAATAATTAATAGTGTTACTGTTATAATATAACTTATACCTGTCACTGCAAACACAACTTGAAATAAGTATCAATTCCAGTTTGCATCTTTTTACAATTCATTGCTGCACAAATACAAATTGCTAATGCACCGTTTGTTTCCAGTTACACCGTATGCACAGTATAATAAGACCTGGTAAATTTGTGAGCGGGCACAATAATCTGACTTGTTTGTATAATTCAAATAGTAATTCGTGGTGAACGATTATGTTGTGAACGACGGTGGCGCCATCTATCCGAAAACTGCTGAACTATGGAATTCCCACTCTCCGTTCAAACGCACAAAAATCGTTGGTTTTGCTGCTTCGTACCGATTGTCTAACTAAAATCATTTTTTGGATATTTTACTGCATGTATAGATAGGTGATTTTACTATGCATTGTATGAAGCAAGGATTTATAAATTCAAAAAGAAAATTGCAAGTTATTGTCTATTGTTCAATTCTGACCAATTTTCGGTATGTATTGTCTTTTTAGTTATCGTTGTACTGTTCGTATGCTGTAGCTACATTCAATTAATACCCTTTGAGTGCAAGAAAACTCAAATTTAAAAACAAAATTGAAAGATCGGTACGAAGTACGTTTACCCCATTTGCTGAACTTTTTAGGGTACGTTCAGCTGTCCGTTTCGGCACCCGAAACGAAAAATACCAAATTTTATGATAATATGTTATCCCATAATTCCAAAACGGTTATGCTTAGTGATGTTAAATTACCGCGTAATATTACCGAGCACATGTTAATTCTTATGGGTAATCTTACCGAGTTTTATGCGGTAATATTACCAATCTGCATAACTCTTTCACTAGATGGCGGTAGCTTTCCGCGTTATTGCGCCATCTATGATTTGCAATACAAAGCAAAGATGTTTGCTTTTGTATTGTGTAATTTATTTACGTATAATTTTGAATTCTTTGCTGTAATTAACAAAATGTATGCAATGAATACATAACGATTAAAATTACCACACATGAACAATATTGTATTATTCTATAACTCGAAAATTCTATCAAACGAGCTGATTTTGCACAGTTGTCACCCAACGTAAGAAAACAAAATCAATTATAGCGATATAACTATAACCGAAAAAAACTCAAAATTCTAGTGCCGTTAACACCATAATATCAGGCGTAGCAACATTTATCACTTATCTTTCTATTCTTGCGCTAAGTATAAAATAAAAGGGGTTGGCTTTCAAACCAGTAGTTTCGGCGGTTTGGCAGCACTGTTACTACTCCGAAGCATAAAATTTAGCCAGTCATTCGCAGATTTGTCATACTATATTTATATTGAATAAAGAGCCATAAGAAGTACATATTACAATAAGGCACATCAAATGTAGGTAGTCCTTAAAGGACTGTTGTTTATGTATTCTACGAAGTGGTGTGAAAATAATTATTTTTATTGGTGTGCGCTTTTAGATGCCAGCTACCGCTTTATTTGGGGCCTCCGGAACAGGCCCAGGATCCACCGGGGGCAATAAACATTTAGTCGAGATGCGAGCTGGAAAAATGAACTTGAAAGGTAACTGAAGTTTTTCTCCAATCCTGTTTTTAGCGTAAGAATGAGAAATACTCCAATATTGGTACCTCAATGCAGTAATACGTGTAGTAGTGAAACTATCTTGATGAGACCCATATTTTCGGGCAAAAATGTAAAATAAGTTTCCGACACTTTTAAAATAATCTAGTGGATGTAATGATTATGATAATAAATACCTCCTTTTAAGTTGGTTGATATGGGCTTGAATATGGCAAACAATTGAAAGTAAACTCATAATTTTGTAGTGAACAAAAAATGGGATTTTTGCGTACTTTTGTAAAAAGTAACATAAGTTAATTATGATGCACGTGTCAGATGTTTATTCTTTCCACAACATGTAAAATTATTAAGACACACGATCTCAGATACTTATGTAGATACTAGTACGTGGAATAAAAAGCACTATAAATAAACAGAAATTCATTCAACAAGGTGTTTAAGTCATTATTACTGTAATATGACAGTTCACATCATTAAAAGTGTCAGCATGCTTGTCCAACTCACCATGCAGTGGGGAAAATGCAGGGCAACACCTAGTCGCTTATTATCATTGGCACCCACTATAGCAGCATACCCTGTGGTTGGGAGAAATGATCTAGGCGCCCGCAGTGGAGAAACGGTGAAATACCCGCCAACAGTGGCAGTAGACTGTGCGGGGTCGTTGTGTTGTTACGAATGATCAGAAACATATATTCGATCGTTTTAGAAGTATGTCAAGCTTTGTCGTATCAGAGATATAGGGGTGCGCCGCTGACGTGCCGGCAACTTAACGACGCACTATGTAAAAACAAATTAATTAGGAAAATGTTAGCAGTGTATATTTTTTTGCTAATTTCATTTCTAACAAATGTCATAGGCCTCAATAGCTCAGATGGAAGGGCGTTGTGCTAGAGACGCAAAGGTCCCTGGTTCAAATCCAGGTTGTGGCTGTAATTTTTGATTTATTTAAACTTTACATCCCGCCTGTATGTCACCATATTATTAACCTATAATATAACTTTGACATAGTATGTCGTTAAACATTTTCATTTTTAACTGTTTAGGACGGATGGTTTGCCCCGATAAGAGGAAGGGTCTCCTGTACGTCTATCAGAGTGAGGACTCGCTGATGCACTTCTGCTGGCAGGATCGCACCACAGGGATAGTTGAGGATGACCTGATCATCTTCCCGGATGATTGCGAGTACGTGAAAGTGCCGCAGTGCACGACTGGGCGTGTCTATCTCCTGAAGTTCAAATCGACGAATCGCAAATTCTTCTTCTGGCTGCAGGAGCCCAATGCGGACAAGGACGAAGATAACTGCAAACGTATCAACGAGTACCTAAATAATCCATCGGGCGCTATACAGACTCAAGGCGCCGCTGATACTGATCTGCAGTCGTTGCTGAACAATATGTCGCAGTCGCAGCTCATGCAGCTGTTTGGCGGTGGACAGATGGGTGGGCTGTCAAGTCTCCTTGGTACGATTAGGTGAGTTTGATGATTTTCCTGTGCTTGAAGCGCTCACAATATTGTGTATCAAAATAACGTATTTTTTATTCAACATTTTAAGTTAAAAAGAAAGTTGTCTCTATAGACCACCGTTTCTTAACCTTTTTGAAGTCAGTGAGCACATTTAATCATAAGAAAAATTCGCGGAGCACCAAAATCAAGGAGTCATAAAACATACGACGTTCAATCGACAAGTCCTCCGTCATCCTTGGCTATGTTAACAACATAATACGCGATATGCAGTGGCTCATAATCAGTAAAGCAAATGGCTAAATTAGCTCAATACTAGAAATGTAATCAGTTTTTAGGTAAAGGATAAACCAGGTGCATGTGATTAAATGTCATGAATAGACAGCGGATATTCCAAATTCGCCAAGAACCTTAAAGATTTTATTTTGCTTACAATAAAACAGCCAAAGAAAAATCCATGGAATCCGCTCTCCAGACTTCAATTCCCGGTTTGCATTATGAAAATGTTTCTTTTTTACGTTCTGCACTAATGGCACAACGTCTTCCGTGGTTTAAAACGTCTTCTTACAGAATCGTGTGTTCCCTTAATCTCACCAGTTTCTTCCCATTTTGTTTTAACGGAGATCTGTATTATTATCTACCTGCAACTCTGCAATTTGCTGATGCCCGTTTCAATACATGTTAATTGCGGCATGGTTGTAATACACAGATACGCACTACGCAGGTAGTCGTGTTTGAATTTGAAGTTTGATGAACTTTCAACTGGATAGATGAAGATTTGGTATTCCACATGCAATTACACACGACAGAGAATTTGAATACCAAATGTTTTCACAATTCAACAAATTACTGGGATCACAACAAATCCATAGCCCATCTTTTCATCCGCAGAGTAATGGCATTTTAGAGAGATTCCACAGAACTCAAAAACATCCATTGTCGCTAGAGTGTGCAATAATCGGTGGAACAACGAGCTACCAATAATTCTTTTGGGGCTTCATTTCATACCTTTTCGTATTCAAATCACTTCATATTTCATTTAAAAAAATATTCAAAAACTCGAATTTTGTAAGAAAATTATAAACTTTAGACCTTCTGTGGGAGACTATTTATTTTTCAATTGGGCCAATTTTTTTGTGGTATATTATTGCGAAGTATAGTTTAATTACATTGTACAATTGAGGTCAATTGAGGCCAACCCATCCGACCTGCAGACAGTTGCTTGTCTAGAAATGCAGACGTCAGGCTTTTCATATCGGAACAAAGACATTCCTTTGTGGCACGCGTTCAAAGCGTGCAAGTTAACTTTGATTTATATCAAAAGCCGTGTGCACCAAAAAATCCTAACTCAGGATTTTTGGGGGCCCAAAACAGGTCATGACATCTTGCCAAATTAATATAAAAGACACAGAATGGGATGGGAACGGGATCAGTAGTTTGCAGCACCCGAGAATAGTATACGCTCAACTATCGTGTTTCAGGGACTCCAGTCAGCTGTAATATTGGAATTCCGTGTGGTCAGCAATACACGACCTATGTAAACAGGTCAAAAACAGAAAGATAAAGCTGAAAAACATGAAGATAAAAATCACATTCTCATATCACAATTAAAATACCTACCCTAATACCAACTTTGGTAAATATTGATCCATTTTCATTCATCAGTAGAAATCGGATAGTAAGTTACATTTATTTTTACTTTATCATACGTAGTTAGTATGTAAACTATTGTAATCTTGCCAAACAAAATTTTGAGATTTTAGCGGAAATATATATTTTTGGGTCCCCTGAACATTTTTTACCAAGGTACAAAAAATTTCTGTGTGTTTCATAACTATAGTCTATTCACTTTTAGAATAAAGCATTGGATAAGATAGGGCTGGAATTTGCAGCTTGTGATTGGCTGAAAGTTGAACCAAATTTACACCAGCCATCGCGCGCCAGCAAATGAATTTATGTTGGTAAAGAAGAATGTATCTCACTTGAATTTTGAAACGTCAGCGTCATGTCATTTGCGTCAGATTTTTGTTGCGTTCGGAATAAATCGCAGTCTTTCGAATTTATTTTCAACTATCAATCGATTCAAATCAAACTCAGTTCTTTTTAGAACTCCACACAATAATAACATTGTAACAGGTAATCTTTATATTGCCAATACTATTTGTTGTTAATGTTTTACGATGATATTTAATAGTGCTAATATGGATGAGAGAATGCAGGCTGGTTCATCAAAAAATCCGCAAGGAAAGCCCATTCGCAGTGGATAATGGCTCATCAGCCCACAATGCCCACAATGCATATGTCGAGTACAGTCGTGAACCTGAAAATTCGAAGTCAGATTCTGCAGCTGCTAATAGCCATACTAATACCGTTCTCGTCCACCTAACAATTACATTATGTAAACAAACATGAAAAGTGCAAATATACAAACTTCTATCACCTTTCATGGCTCTAGGCAACCAACAAATTTATAGGTTATACTTATTTTATCCAACTTTAGGTTATAACTTATAACCGTGTACATCAGAAAATCTACGCAGGTACTCGTACCCACAACTACATTAACAGTGAAATTAATTGCAGTTTGTCAAACATCTTTTAACTAGCATCCGAAATTAATTTGCAAACATTTCACACCATTGTCGTGACATAACCTTTCAATTTGCCGCTATTGACAACATATTGCTCCAGTGTAAATTGGGCTCAGTTTGCACCCCCCACTACTGTGTTCTAATCGTGAATAGGGTATAGAGACCGGACTTTAGGACACAATTTAGGACACCATTGGCGTGCCGCACATATTTTCAGTAGGGTATTTTTTTATTAACTATACTGCCATATTAGTACAGACGTATATGTAGGATTGGTGTCGTATCTTTTCAGATAGAAAAATTAAAATTAAAAATTAAACATTTTTTTAAATTAAAAAATCACATACCTATGTAGATTTAGAAAGATATACAATTTTTGCCTGTACAATGGAGGCGCAAAATGTTTCTGAATTGACATATATAGATACTATCGTGAGGAAAAAAAACGGGGACAGCAAAGTGAAATTAGGCACTTACAATATTCTGAACAATTTTAGTTGTGTAACATTTACTTTGACCGTACTTGTTTACCTATAGGCGATTTCACGTGGAACGGTTCGGTTGCGGTTCGACTACCGATTTGAACCAACCATTTTCACATGGCGATTGATGACGTAACGGTTGCAGTTGGTTCGATTCGGTCCGTCAAAATCTTGAACCTGCCTGGCAAGACGGTTCGAAATATCGGTTCGTTTGGGTTGTCATTCTTAGGTTATAAGTTGTAAAATGCTGGTAAAATGGATAGGTATGTCGTTGGCGGAATGCGCGGTAGACCACTGCGTATGTCATTACTGTCATATTTAACAGTAAGTGGGGCACCTAACCTATGAATCGAACCGGATCATTTTCCGTCGAGCGGTTACTGACGTTTCAAATATGATGACGATTTAGAACCGTTCTGTCAACCACATCCAACCGCCAACCGGAACCAAATCGAACCGTTTAGCCACGCGAAATCGCCTGATGAAGTCTAAACTTCGACAGTATCTGTCAACCTACAAACTTGATCCGGTTTCAACAATTTTATTCTTTGCGGTATTTTTGCCTACACTTCGAATTTGAATTATTGCATTCTGAAATTCATTCAATTACAGCATTTTTATTTCTTACGTCAAAATTCAAGATGACATTAATATGACATGACAAACATACTGACATGACATTACAAAGCCCAGTTTAATTAGTGGAAATTTGAGTGTTCCTGGTTTTTATGCTCACATAGTACAGGATATTGGAAACGTCAAATATATCTACGCTAATAAAATATTATTTGACGTTTATAATACCGACCGTAAATGTTTCATTTTAAAATAATAGTAGAACAAAATACTGCCGTACAGGCAACCGAAAATGCAACTTGTACTGTGATATTGAATTGCTGAAGATACGACACTCTGTAGTAGTATTCTTGTAATCCGATATTTCCCAGTTGATATTTATTTATAATTAATAGGAAAGAATACACTTACCTATTATTTTACTATCCACTACCGTATTTTTTTCACGACGAACTCAGGACCTATGAGCTAATTAACACAGGGTTAAATATTGAATATTTATTGCGTAACGCTTCTTTAACACTCACGAGAAGTGTGTTACAATGGTATTTCATTTATTTTATAAGAAATAGAAAATATTAATAAATGTTTCAAATATTAATAAATGTGTTTATAGTACTATTGAAAACTTGAAACCCCCAGCAATTTCGCAGGCAACGCCAATGAACCGTCTCGAGAGCGTAAACAAGCCCAGACCACTAGATAGACCAGTTTTCACACTTGACTTGAATCAACGACTGAGACGTTGAGGTATCGCTTGGTACTGTTTTGCCTGAGTCGTTATCCGCCGCTTACCTCTCCAAAAGCCTGAATTTTAGAGTGCTTTTTTGTGATTATCCGGCCTCTAGTCATAACCAAACTTGTCATAACCAAACTTGGAGGTTTAGTCTTAGCATTTTTGAAAGATTTTGCAAATAAGCCACCATTTCTGGAATTTCGTTGAAATAGTTAAATATCAAGTTAAAGTAGTGGATATTCTGAATAATTTATGACTATGACATATTTTGGTAAATTAATAGTTTAGCTGCATGAGCAAATTCTATTTCATCTAGATCGCTCGTACTGCATTAAAACTAGTTAGCCAGGATTTGTCAGATATTTTTATTCTAATGACAGTAAGTAGTGTCAAATGCTGATGTTTTGACAATACCTACTGTCAATATAATCAAGATATGTGTCTAGTTCTTGTTACAAATGAAACGAAACTGGTCAAAACAAAATATACAATTTATTGTATATTGATAGAAATATAAACCAAAGTATAAACTAGGGAATTAAGATTAATTTAGACGGAACCGTGCGCCTCTTTCTACGGTCCATTCGTCTCTGCCGTCCCGGCTCTCGTACTTGCTGCTTCCACTCCCTCGAACGTCTCCATGGGATTCCCCCGGTTAACTCTCGTGGCCCGTGATCGCCAGTTGCCAACCGATGACATCCCGTGATTTCAATCCGTAACATTCTGGTAGTTTTATTTTAACGGAGGCATGGCCGATCTCGATCAAATAGAATCTTATGCAGCTAAACTATTAATTTTATATATAGTATGATAAAGTCATGTGCCTGGCCACATCAGATTTCTTATTGTGTAAGCGAAAACAATAAAAATTAAATGACCTATATATTTTTCAATTGGGCCAAATTTTTTGTGGTATATGTAGGACTGCCAACTCTGCAAAGTCAAAAAAAGAAAGATAAGGCTAAAAAACATGAAGATAAAAATCACATTCTCATAGACCTCCACAATTAAAATACCGTAATACCAACTTTGCTAAACATTGATCCATTTTCATTCATCAGTAGAGATCGGATAGTAAGTTACATTTATTTTATATTGTATAAGCGAAAACACAATAAAAAATAAATGCAATTTTACATAAAAACACATGTAAAAAAATACACCTTTATTCATAATCATCATTATTAATGTATAAATCGTATTGCTATTTTACAATACGATTGTCAAATCACGCCTGGCGTATTCTTAACCAAGCACATTCATGTAATTATTATACCCCCACATTTACTGTGGTAGGGTATATTGAGTTTGTCACATTTGTAACGCCCTTAAGGAAGCGTGGCAGATATTGACTTGTATATACACAGAGGGAAAAATATGCTTGCAGCAACGCGAATATCTTTGGTTCAAGAGTATCACTTGTTTCTATACCCCGCAGAGAGATCATTTGTTTGGTTGAAGACTACGTTAAAGTAGTCGGAACAAGACTATCATTTTCTTGGTATTCCAAGTATTACATTTTCTTATTTTAAATATTAAGTGCATGTTTGAAATGAAAATGTGTACTAGTTGGACAAAAATTACCGATTTCTCGATCTAACAATCTCAATATTTCTAAAGAAACCAACAGATCTTTTCAATGAAGAATATCCGTTGCTTGAAATGAGAACATAGGCTCCTTGATCTTATAACAGCGTTTGCTTCTACCAAACTAACTGCTGCGTCAGTCAACGCGTGATTTTTCTTGAACGAAAAATTACGTTTTAATAAATGAAGCTTTTATTTTTCTTGGTCTAAAAAACTATTTATTTGTTCGAGAAATATGTATTGTTCAATTAAGAAATGTATTGTTTTAATTTAAAAGGAATTTAATGTTCAAATAAGTAAAAAGAAATTGAGAGCAAAAATACGAATTATTTCATTCAAAAGTATTAATCTACTCTAACTAGCAATATGTGTATTTAATAATAAATATATAAATCAATTGGGTTACCAATATATAGGTAACTATAAAAATATCATATCTTGCAAGAATTTTTGTCAATCATATTACTTAATGTATGATATCTCATTAACATAATATGATTGACAAAAATTCGTGCAAGATAAGATATTTTTATAGTTAGGTACCTATATATTGGTAACCCAATTGATTTATATATTTATTATTAAATATACATATTACTAGTTAGAGTACATTAATACTTTTGAATGAAATATTATTCGTATTTTTGGTTTAGATTTCTTTTTACTTATTTGAATATTAAATTACTTTCATAGGTACTAAATAAAAAATAAGATATATTTTTATAGTTGCCAATATATTCGCAACCCCATATATTTATTGTTATACACATTACTAACTATTCTAGTTTTATATGCTTATGCCACTTACCGTCGTTCTTCTAACTAGAAGTTTATTAAAACAAACTAGAATAAAAATGGAACACTTTGGAATATCACTTGGATTTGAAAAAATTTCTGGAAGTAACTCATTTCAATCGTTATGTAACCATCATATACCAGCCCATTAGTAGAACTTCTGTTGTTGTATGTTAATTAGGATAATATATGGAAGGAAGAATAAAAAGGAATAAATATGAAATCAAAGAAATATTTATCATAAAATTTGTTTTATTAGAAAATATGGAAAATAATAATATATGCAATAATTGTGTTATATATATGTATATATAACAGCCACATTGAGATCATTCATAAACATTGAGATCATACATATATAAACACAGTATGCCAATAAGGCATACGAATCAAGTAGTTAAATAATAACATTAACGGAACACAAAAGTTATTCTGTATTATAAAAACACAGTATGCATATAAAGTATATGAGTTAAGTGGTTTAATGAATAGTAACATTACTATAATATTGATAGCCTAGCTGAAATACCACGTATCACCTATGCTTTAACCATGATGATACGTGGTATTGCAACTAGGCCACCAAATTGCCAATTCGATAAAATAGCATTACATATTCGACCCATGCAACGAAGACTATAGTAACTACATAGGGATTGCACTATGGTTACTATAGTCTTCGTTGCATGGGTCGTATATCAAGGGCGTATAAAGATCATTCTGTATATACCGTATTTTTGTTGGGTATAAGGTAAATAAATTTGAGTGCTTAAGTACTATATTTCGCCGCATAGGCGCCGCCGCTCGAGCTTTTTCTATACCTACACGTATGAGCTTGTCGCAGACGCGCATATACTTATCAATTACAGACTGAAATTTGCAGTTAACTGCATGATCATACAACACCAAACTGTGTATATGCTACGGATTATGACCCCATATATATAAATATACGTAATATGTACAAATACATAATGTATTAGCTGGTATGCAAAATATAAATTACATCTAGATACATACCTTCAAATGTTTGGAGTAGTTCGCCCAGGTTCCACTGCTTCAGAGTCTGTTCCAAAGTTAAACTCATTATTTTCACTAGATAGGTACCTAATTTACATGTAATATTATGATCTACAAATTTCCCAGCAAACTAACCTGCATCGCCGACTCAGCTAACCAACAGAATTAAATGAGTACCGCTGCGCATGTACGACCGATGTGATGCCCCCACTCCATAGCAAAATGCGACTTGAATTGTCGTTTCACAATCAAGTATTTCAGTATCTTTAGACGGATAATGTATTTATTAGATGGAACATGTACATTTTTCATTCAAGAATATTTTTACTTGGTTCAATACGTACATCGAGTTCTTCTTCCAAAAATAACTTATTCTTCGATAGACGTAATTATTCTTGGAATAACCATACTAAACGCTTTCAACAATAAGAGTATCCCATAGTTGAAACAACTATGTTAAGACAGTTGTTGGAAAAAAATACTATGTGGTCTGAGAAAAAAACGTCTTCATTTAAACAATAGACGCAAGCATATCGTTTCTTGATATCCAAGAATAGAGTTCTCTCTGTGTATATATTTTTGATCAGCATTGAAAAGTGAATCGATTTAGCTATGTCCGTCTGTCTGTGTGCACAATAACTGCCGTCATTTTAAATAATTGATTTGAAATTTGCTATACAAGCTTATTTCTTAAAAAGTAAGGACAAGTTCGTGAATCGGCAAAATCCTTTTCTCCTTATTATAAAAATTTAATTGGAATAAATTTTTTTAGATTAAACTCTTCTGATATAATTTATTTATAAAATTTCTAAACTTAAATCCTTTGTATAAAATGCTGATAAAAAGGAATTTAACCAGTTTTTTAATGGACAACAGTGCGACATTGATGGCAAAAATCCATGTGTCGATAATTACGTTCACAATCATTTTGCCTAACAACTGTTTTCCAATGGCCACAGCGAATAATTTATAAATAATTGATTGTAACCTTGCAGCTGTAATTTTTATTGAAAAATTTGATTTTAAAAGTGGCATATGTTAGGTATAGGGTATATAACATACAATTGACCTAAAATTTAACGAAGATTTAAAAAATGCTACAGGATGATCCATTTGAAATATTAAAGTTGACACCATTTTCGGTGTAACCGGAAGTAACAAAAAAAACTGAAAATATTTTAGTTAAAAAAATCGTACTGAACAACATTATTCTACAAATTTTCAATCACTTATTTCATTTGATTCTCTATATATTTCTAATGGCAGCTCGTTATGAAAGACCCTGTATAGCTTCAATACAGAGTTCTTGGGAACCTTTACATAGTTTACATGTTCCGTAGTTACAGTCATTCCATTCAATTTACAGCCGACATCATTTTTTTGTTAAAGTTTGTTTATGTACACTGTACGGTTTAGGTATAGTATAAATCATTCAGTAGCTAATTTCAGATGGTTTTACCGGCCACCGGCCGGAACCCTAAAATACCGGCCAGTTGGCAACCCTAGGTATATGTGTGTCCGTAGAAACAACTTTTTATCAATTTGGAAGTTTTGAATTTTGAAACCAAAAAACGTTTTTCTGATACACCCTTGCTCTCAATCACACAGACTAATCTTACATCTGGTTGCAGTAGGCCGCCAACAGCGAGCGCTAGAGCTTCGGCGGGCAACGCTCCCGCGATAACTCATCGTACGACGATCCCGACGACGCCGACGACCGTCTCAAGCCAGGTGAACACCCCATCCGGAGTTGTGACGCCACACACAACTCCTTCGCCCGCAACGGCTCCGGACGCACCAAAAGCGACACGTGTCAGCACATCGCTCCGTCCGTCCGCCGATGTTGCTGCCAGCCCGATCCAGCTAGCCGATCTGCAAAACTTCCTGCACGACCTGGCCGGAGCGCCACCCTCCGCTGCCACGCAGCAGCAACAACCGCAGCAATCAGGTTAGCAGATTTTGTTCTTTATTTTCTATGTTTTTCTGTTTCCATAAGGTAATCCCAAAATCCCAAATTGAGACACTGTCCTAAATTCCGACATTGCTGTTTAATAATAATAATAAGAATAAGCCTTTATTTCACAAGATACAAAAATTATACATATATACATACATACATACACATCTACACACAACATAAGTATGGTAAAAACGTCAAAATGGAGTAGATGAGCTGAATTAACTTGGGTGGAACTTGGTCTTCATATGTTGGATGAATCCCGCTGTGTCATAGAAGGTCTCTGATATTAGGAACTTCTTCAGATCTGTTTTAAATGTACCATATGGTTTCTGAAGCAAAGCCTTGGGAAGCACATTTAGGAGGTCATGGTGGCAGTGTTTTGCTAGGAGGTTGCTGGAGGTTCTGTGGTATGGGATGTCGACCTGACTTCCGCTTCTCAACTCTGTTGTTTCGTTTCTGCAGGTTAGGTAGTTCGTGCTTTGCCGATAAAAGCTGTTTGTAGATGTATGACCCTGGCTGTGTTAGAATGTTAAAGCTCTGGAATAGTGGCCTGCAGTGAGTTGTTCTTGATACTCCTGCAACAGCTTTCACTGCTCTTTTTTGCAGTATGAATATTTCTTTTGCGTGACTTGACTCTCCCCACAATCGTATGTCATAGATCATCCTACCGTGGTAAGTGGTCCCACTATCTGTTTCACTCTGGTAATTGCATATATGGCACTGGACAGCTTTGCTGACAGTATATCCACATGGTTTTTCCAGGTCAGTCGGGTGTCCAGCGTGAGGCCTAGAAGTTTTACTGACGTTCCAGTGATTGCTGTGTTTCTTCTGGTGGTAAACTTTATATGTTGTGTTTTGTCTTCATTGATTTGGAGTCCATTCCCCTTGAACCATTCCTTTGCCTGCACCAAAGCCATTTCTGAGTTCTTCTCAAGTGTGTCCAGTGAGGTGCTAGTGACTAGCAGTGTGGTATCGTCAGCAAAAAGCACGCTATCACTGTTCACAGATCCGCTATCACGGCAGGTCATTAATAAATATGCAGAACAGAAGTGGGCCCATCAGCGATCCTTGGGCAACTCCCGCTCTGGTAGGCAAAAGAGGACTCATCTCCCCGTTCACAAATACGGCCTGCACTCGTTTTGTCAAGTACGATTCTAGAAGAATGAGTGGCTCTCCTCTCACACTTTATTTCTCCAGTTTTGTTAACAGAGTCTTGTGGCTGATGGTGTCAAAGGCTTTGGATAGGTCACAGAGAATTGCCTCAGCCCATTCCCCCTGTTCCATGGAGTCCCATATTTAGTTCAGCAGTCGATGTACTGCATCGACAGTACTTCTTCCTTTCCGGAATCCAAACTGTTCGTTTGAGAATTTTATTTTTTCCAAATAGGATATCAGCCGCGTGAGTAGGCATGACTCGAACTCTTTTGAAAAAGTAGGTAGTAGAGATATAGGCCTATAATTTGTACATTCTGTTGGGTCTCCTTTTTTGTGTATAGGTATTTATTTGGCAATTTTCAACACATCTGGTACAGTTCCTTCCTCGAAGCAAGAGTTAATAATATGAGCCAGCGGGATACTGATATGTTGTGCTCCTGTTTGCAGTATTTTGGTGTTGAAAATGGTAGTCCATTGTAGTTTCGGTTGTAAGGTTTTTTATTGTGGAGAGTATTTCCTCTGGCTTTACAGGTGTTAGGTAGAATGAATGTTTCTGTGTTACAGTAAAAACTTTTTAAACCGGCACCCTCGGGACGTTGGCGGTGCCGGTTTATCGAACATGCTGAACTACCGAATATCGCGATACAGACTATGTAACAAAAAAAAAAACAAACAAAAAACTTACTTGATTTTCTACTTCCTCTATACGTTTTGGTTTTACGATGTTTCCACTCCCAATAAACACGTCTCACACGCACACCCATAGACAATTTAAAACACAAAAGTACCTACTCATAAGAATAATTTCTATTTTTTAATATCATATATTGTTGACGACCCAATCTTAAATTCTGTCATTAGTGAATTCCTGTTTTCGCCTTTCTCAAGGCGAGCGATAATGTCCAATTTTTTGCTTATGGTCAGTGATATATGTTTCTGTTTTATTGCTGCGGTTTTACTTGCACTTGTGCTCGCTTTCAAAGACATGTTTAAATGAAAATATGTACGGCAGCAACAAAATTAAGCCACAATGCACCTGCAGTAACAAACTATAACAACCAGGGCTGTGGAGTCAGTAAAAAAACTTTCGACTCCGAATCCGACTCCAGATAATATTCGTAGTCCGACTCCGACTCTAACTCCGACTCCGGCAAAATTTTATTTGTTTCCAGCGAATTTGTTGGGGAAAAAATAATAAAAATAAAATAATAATTATTTGTTTATGTCAGCAAGTCAAAAGGACTTGTTGATCGGACCACACACAGTTATGACCATATTTAAAAATGTCGCTTTTTTATTTTTTCAAAATATCTGAAACTTTAGAAATTCAACTGTTTCCTAATTAGAGACAGCACATAGTAATGACAATCCACTGTATAGCATAAGGTAACTCATTCCAACTAAAATTTATTCTTACTTCTGTTAGTGGCAATGACGTCACAATTCTGGCTGCAACGAGTATTACTTGTATACATGGATATTCCTATATTCAACTTAAATAAACTCATATTTCACAAACTCAGTAGCCATTTAAAATCTCTAGATATTTTGTTAAATACAAAGGGATGTGATACTTTTAATAAATTTGTTTGTATCAAAAAAAAAAAGAATCAATTTCTGTTAAAGGTTTAAAGTTATCAAACATAAAAGCAAACTTAAAGTAAAAATTGCAAAGTTTTACTAGTAAAGCTGTATCTTTTACAAACATTCAGATATTGGGGCGAAGAAAAATAAAAGGAAACTTGAGAGTTTATACGACTGTGACACCATAGGCTGTTTCTTCTAGTACAAAAGCTGAAGAAAACTATTTTTTCTTTTTAAAATTGCAAGAGAAAATCATTAAAATACTTTTTGCAATATTTAATGAATTGTTCAGCTGTTGTTTGTGGCCGCACGAATACGAGCAAATCCTCTTAATGTAATAACTAAGGAAAACCACACATTGTCGCTTCACTTTGGAAAGTTCTAATTCGTCTAGTATGCATCGTAGTCCGATTTTTTTTTTATTTGGAGATGGATGATTGAGCTATCATGATTAGCACATTAAAGTTGGTTGTTAGAAATTGGAAATAAACTATATATGCGACGTGGCAAGCGTCTCACAATAATCAGTTTGCTAATCATCATTATTTACACATTGACTCGGAGTCGGTACAGTTTTTCCGACTCCGACTCCTCTGAAATTTGTCTGAACTCCGACTCCACAGCCCTGATAACAACACTTTATTTTTGTATTTGTTTAAAATCCGGCGATGACCGGCGATGATTTTCCGCGCGATGCAAAACAGCATTGTTTACATACTACATACATACTGTCTGCCATTGCCGATCGCGGTCGAGCATTTCCGAATCATTGCGATTGAGCTGTGCCGGACACGTGCCAGACTATAGGGCATGCCGAACTATTGAATGCCGGATTAAAGACTTTTTACTGTACTATCCTGCATGGAATGTTAGTGTCCTCATCCTGCATATTGTTTCCTATAGCCGCAAAAAATTTGTTAAGTTCATTCTTTGGTGGTGGGTTAATGTTTGTCTTTTTATGAGCAGATGTTTCTTTGTTTATTTTTCTCCATATATCGGACTGGTGATTGTTGGCTTGATTCAGGCGATTGTGATAGTATCTTCGCTTTTGGTCTTGGGCAAACTTGATGTAGAATTGTTTGTAAGTTTTTAGCGTTTCCTTTATTTGATTTACTTCATGACTGATTGGCTGTTTTTGGCTTCGGTTTTGTGCACACTTTATAGGGAACGTATTGTTGATGAGTTGTAGATAAGTCTCAAAGAATATGTTGAACTGACTATCAGCCTTGGTTTCGTCAAGGATGAATTGCCAGTCTTGCAGGAGCTCTTCAAAAATCATGACTCTTTCCCCAGAGATTGTTCTTGTTTTTGAAGTTGGGTTTGATTGTGATGTTTTTGTATGTACTTTAAAGAGGATTGGAGTGGTGATCCGATATTCCACATTTGTTAATTTCAGCTGAAAAAGTGTCAAAATTTGTATATAGATATCACCGATTGATGTTCTTGAATTCTCTGTTCTCTGTTTCTCTTGTGTAGTCCGTTATAATTGGTTTGAGTCCAAAACTGGCAAAGGTGTTCTTTAGTGCTCTTATATCATGTCCTTGAGTTGAAGAATCAAGGTTAAAATCACCCGTTATAATTATTTTGGTTTGTGGGCTATATTTACTCATTAGGTTGTTCAGTAGAGTTTCCATGGTTTCAAGGTAAGTCAAGAGAGTACTATCTGGTGATCTGTAGGTTGCAATTATGATGGTGTTTGCAGTGTTTAAGTATATGCCATATACCTCACAGTCCTTCTCGATGGAAAAAGAAGTTATGTCTGTGCACATTAAGTCGCTTCGCACATAGATACTGTTCGTGTCAGATAAGTTGAGCGGTCTAAGGAATGTAATATTGTCCACCTATGCTATGAAGCGGCATTTTTTTCTATACATCTTAGAACAATGATAAAAAGAGTACAAACGATTCCGCTCACTCCTGCTAGTGAACGTCCAATTATTCATACAAGTTCGAATGTATGACTATGCCGAGATGTTATATGCTTAGCTTTATTGGGCAATTGTGATTTATTTTGGCATACGTCATCGAGAACTGTCAGTCACCACAGTAGCGGCACGGCGGTAATAATGCCAAGAAAACGGGGTCAAATTCTCCGTAGCTGTGCCCGTGAAATTATATAAAATGTCGCAACTTTGGGTTCATGGTTGCAAAATATGCATGTTCCTCACGATCTATCCTTAAGGAAGACTGAATTGATGGCCAAAATAAATTCGCATGCGACCAGTCAGGATAGAGAAAAACACTAAATTTGATGAGATTATAAGAAATGAAGGGCACGTTCCTCTACCATTACCGCCATGTGTGAATTAAATCCGATTGAACTTTCCTGGGGGGACGTAAAGCCTTATATTCGGGACCATAACACGACTGGCGAGTTATCCATAACAGCCTTAAAAGATCTAACGCAGCATGCCACTGCTACAATTACGCCTGAAATGTGGAAGGGGTACGTGAAACAAGTGATTGGTATTGAAAATTTATACTGGGAAAAAGATAATGTTGTCGAAGTATTGAGATGAACCGTTTTGGTCATCCTCTTCCGACCAAGATTCTTTGCAGGACTCCGACCGTGAAGTCCCGTGAAGAGTTATATTAAAAGTTAAAAATAAGTTTTATTAATCATTTAAGCATTTGTATTGTTGGTATATATTTTCTGTTACTGTTATAATATGTGACCTGAATCGGAGAAACCGCCCTAGTGATAAAAAACGATTTTTTGATTTTGTCTGCATCGGTTTGCCAAAGGAAGAGCTACCTGATTCCGTCAAAATCGTTTTTTTTTTATTACTACGGCGGTTTGTCCGTTTCTAGTCACATATGTATTTGTTTTTAATAACAAATGTTGTATTGAGTATGTATTTTTATTTATTTAACGTCAAACTATCATTTTGACTTTGACATTTAAATATTTTTTATTAACTATAAATCAGCAAATACTATTTTTAAATGTTTTAGAGTTCTATTTAACAATAGAGTATTGACATAATTCGAGAACCATAGATTTTGTATATTTATAATTGACTTACATTTTACTGGTACCCATCACAAAATTATACGGCGCGCCTATGGATTTGACGCCACGGCGAATTTATGCTCCACCCTAGACCGCTCAACTTAACTGAAACAAACAGTACACATCCCTCCATTCTTTAGGTCGGATCTTGTAAAGCAGCTTGTTTGTGTATATGACTCTATGTTAAAGCTATGCTTGTTGGTGGTTTTCAGACAATGCTCGACAATGCACAACACATCTGCTTCATTTGTGTGCGCTAGAATCTTGACTGCCTCTACTTTATTGGTTAAGCATTGGACATTCATGTGCATTATTCTTGTGGTTTGTAGGATCTTATAATCAGTGTGAAGTGTACACTGATTTTGCTTTTTTATTAAAAATGATCGGATTCTTTTTTTTTTAGAAATTCTCGGTGTAGCTCAAAGTTGTAACGCTTGATGCCTACTCCTTTTGGCCAGAATTCTGGGTTGTAAAGTTCTTCTTTCTTTTCAAGTGGTGCTGTTATCACAAAACGTTTTTATTTGTTTGTATCGTTTGGTATCTCTTCAACAACTAATTTCACATTTTGGAGGGAAGGCTTAGTTTCAATGTATTCTGTAATATTTTTTTCAGTTGCTCTTTGCCTGATTCTATATACATATAGCCAAACCCTCTTTTCAGCCCCGCAAAACCATTTGTAGCTTGTTCGGCTGTACCCACATTTTTTGGTGCTCTGTATTTTTTATTTTGGTTTTTGACTATGTTTTGTGCATGTCCATTCTCATTTTTCTTATCTATGTGCTCAATTGCGGTGGTATTTTTTGTTATTTTTTTGATTGGATTGGTGTGGAGCAGATTTGTTTGTAGTATTGGGTTAAGTAGCCGTTTTGGTTGTTCCTGCATCCCAGGGTTTATTTGTTTTGGTGTTTGTTGAGCCATCTGTAGGCCAATAGCTGAACCTTGTTTGGTGGCATCATTGAGTGTTTTACATGAGTTGGCAATTTGGTTCCATTTTGAGCACGATGAAGTTCCTTTTCCAGATAGTCGATCGTATCCTGTAGTAAGGCGTTGTTCTGTTTTAGTAAAACGTTTTTGTCTTGCACACACAAACACTAGCGTCCTTGGTTACACAGCACTTAAATTTATCTCCATTTTTATGATTTTTATCAGTGGCTTTTAGGATCAACATCCTTTAGTAGTTAAAATAAGAAATCTCCCATATTGAACGATATTTTAGGACATCCGGTTTGTTGATTTGACACAGTGAAATGTAAATACATATGTATAACTGGAAAGGACGCGAATAAATCGCGTATAATAATATATTTCAGAATCTGTACAGAAAGTAGTCATACATAGCATCAACAATCATGTGAGTATGTTTATTTCTTCATGCGCTGCGCTAGTGAATTCATCGGTGCTGTAGGGTGCTGTACGTAAAAGACTGAATTTTTTGAAAGCTGCTCAGTGTCTGTGTCTTCCAGCTTCTAGGGAGGCTGTTGTAGAATACTATTTGTTTTGCACAATGAACCGTAGTAGATAGTCGGTGGAACTCTGCTCGGAGGTTGTCGTAGTTTCCTGTGGCGTAATCATGGACATCGGCCTGGGCGAGGACGTTGTTTCTGTTTTTATGACGGAGCAGGTATATGGCATACACGGTAAGGATTTTGTGTTTTTTGAAAAGTGGTTTGGCGTGGGTTTCGGGATGATCTGATGTTAGGCATCGGACAGCTCGTTTCTGGAGGAGGAAGATTGTTCTGATATGTGGGTTGTGCCCCCATGTCTCTATGCCATAGGCCATACGTGCGTGAAACAATGACATGTAGGCCATTCTTGCTGCTTGGTAACCGGCAGTTTTTTGTATCCAGCGTATGGCATAAAAAAAATGCATTTGGTATGCAAACCGCAGTGACGTGGGGTAGCCGTCTCCTTCTATCTCATAAGGTACCATGGCCGCACATGACTTTATCATACTATACAGCACTGTCAATACTGAAAATACTGTCAATATAATCAAAATATCTGTCAAATCCTGGCAAACTAGTTGTAATGCAGATACGAGCGATCTTGGTCAAATAGAATGTTTAATGTGTGTAGACAGGTTAGCGTTGGTTCGAATAAAAACTGCTAACGCTTCACTAAACTATTTATTGTATATACAAAATGCTCAGAGCGCTGAGGGACCAACAGAGTCAACTGCTTTGCATACTTTCAAAGTTAAAGTTTGCTCTTGCAGCTGAACTATTAATTTTACCAAAATATGTCATAGACATAAATTACACAAAATTGCCTCTGCTTTAATTTATTATGTAATTATTTTGACGAAATTACAGAAATTGCGGCTCATTTGCAAAATCTTTGAAAAATGCTAGGAGTAAACCTCCATTTCCTTTGGGCCCTTTTGAAGAAAACTTCTATCAGCTCTAAGTTTAGTCATGAAACTTCTAAATATTGAGTTTCGTCCCGTTACCTATAGTAGTTTGTCCGGAATCGTCGCCACAAAAACGGGTACACACATACACACACACATACACGCACATACACACACACATACAGACACACACACACACAGACATTTTTTGTACCTTGGTAAAAAATTTTCAGGGGACCCAATAGGACATATTGTTACGTAACTCTTAATGGGGGACGGCTCTAGGTCAGGATGGAGATGTATAAATAAAAGTCGCAGTGTTGTTTACATCGTTCGTGTATTGCTGACCATGCAGAATTCCAATACTACAGCTGATATCTAAAATACAATAGTCGCGCTACACTACAAGTAGGTGCTGCAAACTACTGATCTCGTTCCCATCCTTTGCCGTGGCTTTTATATTGAATTTGGCAAGACGTCATGACCTGTTTTGAGCCCCCAAAAATCCTGAGTTAGGATTTTTGGTTGCACACGGCCTTTGATACAAATCATAGTTAATTTGCCCGCTTGCCACAAAGGAATGTCTTTGTTCCGATATGAAAAGCCTGACGTCTGCATTTCTGGACAAGCAACTGTCTGCAGGTTGGGTTGGATGACCTGACCTCAATTGTACAATGCAATTAAACTATACTTCGTAACAACCCTCCTCGCAAACAATTGCTCGACCCAGAGCAATGAAAGGAAATTGTACAGCCACGGAGCGGGATAGGGGTTATAGGTGCATCAGTAACGCAATTACCAGAACCGCCACGGTAGATACGGTTCTGTACGCCGACGTCACTCCGAGTGCCGCTCTCCTTTGCACTCGTAGGAGCCGCTGCCTTCTGTTTGCGAAGTCCATTTCGTCCGCACAGACCGGTGCCGCATATAGCATCACCCACTCCGCCACGGACGCGAGTTGTCCGTGTTCCTCGTTGTTCCTCTTCGCTGCCGTCTGGCCCCTCAACCTTGGTATCAGCCACAAGAGAGCCCCTGTTGTCCTCTCCGCCCTTGTCACCAACTCTTCCACGTGCTTCCTGTACCCGAGTTTTATTTGTATTCTCACTGCCAGGTACTTGACACTGTTCCGTGGCTTAATTAGTACCCGGTCCACTGTCAGCCTCACCGGCTCACAGCCAGCTGCAGTCGTCTGTCAGCCATCTACGCGACAATTCTCGCAATGGCCAAGTTTGCCCTCCCTTCGAGCTCGGTACAAGTGGCGGCGGTCACTACCATTGCTAGGTAGTCCGCATACGCACCAGGCAGCTCCAGACGCAACACCCCATTGTAGAAGACGTTCCAGAGCGTTTGCCCCAGGACCGATCCCTGGGGGACACCGCTTGTTATCCTCTTCTGACAGGTTGTCCCCTCTTTATCCGTTAGGATAAACCATCTGTGCCGGATGTAACTCCTGATCATCTCATGAGGTACTTGCTGATGCCTCTTGTTTCCAGTTCTGCGATGAGGTTTTCCCATGCCAGGGCGTTGAATGCATTTCTAACGTCGAGTGCAACCAGCATGCAGAACTGTTTTTTCTCTTCGTACTTTCGCTCGCCCTCTTTGCTTTGTCCATCACCGTAGACCTTCCTTCTCCGAAGCCATACTGGTTGTCCGCCAGGGGAGCTCTCTCCACTAGCTCAGTTTTCAGTCTACTCTCAAGCAGGTGTTCCATTAGCTTGCTGGTTGTGTTTAGCAGGCAAATGGGCCTATACTTTGGCGGTTCTCCTTCCTTGGCCTCTCGTTTGGCCAATAGGAAGAGACTGGACGTCTTCCACTTTTCTGGGTATTTCCCTTCCGTGAGGACTATTCATCACGTCTGTGGCGTAGTCTACCTTAAACACCCAAAAAAAGAAAAATGAACCTGTTCTTCTGTAACTATCCCTGATGCGAGAATATTTGTTAATAAAACTAGTAAGGAAATTAACTTCGGCCGGGCCGAAGTTAAAATACCCCCAACCGTAAAATATAAAAGAAATGGTGTGTACCGATTTTGCCCATTCACGAACTTATCCTTAGTTTTTAAGAGATAAGCTTGTATACCAAAATTCAGATCAATTACTTCAAAATTATGACCCTTATCGTGTACACAGACGGACATAGCTAAATCGATTCAGTTTTGAATGCTGATCAAAAATATATACAGGGTGTCCCACGACGTGACTGCCATAGCTTGGGAGTGTATTGCTGGGGTGATTTCAAGTCAAAAATGTCTAATGAGCATACACCCAAAACGCTATCGTAACTGAGCTACAAGCATTTGAAGGTTTAGATAAGCCCACTAATGCAGGTATTAGGTTCGGCTGTTGATTTTGTTATTATTAAAAAGTCCAGGTGGCTGTGAATGATCATTTGTTATTTATATTCTGCCATAGCGAGAACAACTAGTTTACTAGTAGCTAGAATTATGGATGCCGCAGAAACTATTCGTGCTGATCCTGAGACTGTTAGTAGAGCTACCACTTCAATTCTAAGAGCTAGACTATGTATACAGCATCTGGGTGGACATTTTGAGCAACTACTTAAATAAAACTGTTTCTTTTTAAATGGTCCTTAAATTAGTAGGGAATACCTACTACTTATTTAAAATTTCAAATGCTTGTAGCTCGGTTACGATAGCGTTTTGGGTGTATGTTCAACACATTTTTGACTTGAAATCACCCCAGCAACACACTCCTAAGCTATGGTAGTCACATCGTGGTAGTCACACCCTGTATATACACGTCTGTACCTGCCGCGCTTCCTTAAGAGCCTTTTCAGACAAGGCACGGCGTCGGTACGGTTTTCGCCGTCCACGGGTCGAAGTGTATGAGATTAAATGGAACCTTACACACGTACCGTGCCGTGCCGTTTGAAATCCGTGTGTGTGAAAAGCTACACAACGACTGCGGACGGTCGAAACCGCAACGACGCCGTGCCCGTCTGAAAAGGCTCTAAGGGTGTTACAAATGATTTGGCAAGGTGGATATACCCTCACCACAGTAAATGTGGAGGGTATAAAAACATTAATGCATTCATCACGCCGAAATGCAACATCCTGTATAAATAAATATAATATTGGGTTTGTAGAAAATGATGGACTAAACAACTTAGATACTCTCTAAAAATAACGGTAATATTGACCACTAGAATGTTATGACACACCCTGTATGGTAAAGTTGGTTACAACACAGCCAGTTCATTGCAGGCAATGAACTGGCAATCGTAAGGCGGTTTTTCTATTGCCGTTCATGTTACTTCAAGGATAGTAGTTATTTCAAAAACACCCTGTATGAAAAAAATAAAGGAAATTAACTTTCAAAAAGATCACACTAAAAAGAATTTTTTTAACTAAATACTAAATATTATTTTTTTAGTGGATCTGTCGACAGCCCTGAATACAGAAGCCCTTTCTGGACTGATAAGTAATCCAGAGGCATTGGAGCAACTCCAGAGCCATCTACCAGCAGTCGACGGAAATGTGCAGGAACAGTTGAGATCCACACTGGCCTCGCCTCAATTTCAACAGGTAACTTATTAAAGAAAATTAGGAATTGAATTGAATTGAATTGAACTGAATTGATGTTATTATGTAAGAATAGTGTCAACTTAAAATAATACATGAAATTAACTTAGAAAAATAGAAAAATAAAAAAAAGGGAAAAATAGAAAATAGAATTTATTGCTCTTTGTACAAAGGTAAGTCACTAAAGATAATATTATAACATGAGTGTCGATCAGATGATGTCATTCATGTGGCAGAGAGATTCTTCAAAATCTTGGGCGCTGTAGGGTGATGATTTAAGAAGATGTTCCCTCACGATGCGCTTGAATTTTTTGGTTTGGTTCATTTTCCATTCACTTGGGAGAGCGTTGTTAAATTATATACATACTTAAATTATTATTAAAAATGGCTACCCTATGCCGTTTTTCTTAAAATAAACCTTTGCAAGCACTTACTTAATACAGAACTAAGGCAATAATTCAAACATGATTGCATGAGGAAATTAGCATTCGAAAAATTGCTACTGAATTAGGTGTATGCAAGAATAGTTCCATTCGCGAAGAATAAAATTGCTCAAACGGTAGCTAGTTCGTAGGTTGTGACAAATACTTTCAAAGTTTAGACTTCAGTTAACAAAGTAAGTGTTACACAACTAAAGTTACAGTAAACTTCAGTTATAACTAAGGTGGTCAGAATTTTTGGTTGGGGCAAAGCGGGACATAAGCAGGGGGTGTAGTAATTAATGTCAAATACTGCGTTAAAATTTCGAAAATTAAATCTTTTGAATAAAAGTCTAAAATGGGCGCATTCTAGGTTTTCTTTAAGGCTAGGTTTTCAACCGCTTTTCGCGCGCATTTTAGACGCAGTTGCAAGGGTATTTTTGTACGTAGTCATTGACAATATACGGTAAATACAGTGCAAAAATCCGGTTGATTCTTAAAGATAAAGGGTAAATCTAGACAGACAGATAAGTCTCGAGTGCCAAGAACGTCTTAGGTAATAAATTTGAGCAGGAAAAAAAACGGTGTTTTGTGAGGACCACAAACTGCACCTCAAATTTGAATTCTACACAGAAAGATACGCTCCAGTACATCTGTCTACAAAGATTATGGTGTTATGGATATCCTTACCAAAATAAATGCATATCTGTAGTCTAAATTTGTTGATAACTACGTTTGAAATTGTGTTGACAAAATCTGGGGATATTCTGGGGAATTTTAGATTTTTGTTGAAACAGTTGAAAATTGAAGTTCAATGATTTTTACAGAGATGGCGCCACCTAAACAAATGCCCTAAGAGTATACTACCCAACTATCACACATATACACAATGCGTATTATGATTATTATATCGGCATAATAATTATGGAACTAATTATGTGATTTTCTTTACAATTACAACCTTATTAGCTTAACGAATTTAATATATACTTATTTATAATGACACTTGGTACAAACTATAGTAGAGATAAACATAAATATAAAATACCCCGCATGGATATAAAATAAAAACTAAGTTGTAAACCGTAACTTAGTAAAAATTTGTTTTATTAAATTCAAAATAAAGTATTATATTTTTTTTAAATATCATATTATGTGGAAAATCAAGGAAACAAAGTAATTCATTGTGAATTTTTTATTATAATCCTATTCATAGAATCAAGTCAAAAAAGTGTAATAACCGAATAACCATATATAACCATATATATGTCAAATATATTTTTACGACCTATGTACGATCACATATAAAGTATTTCACATGGATTCTTTCAAGATGTCGAATTCAAATATACAATTAAATCTATAACATTTAAATTATTTGATTATCAAATTAAATTAAATTATTTGCGATGCAATATTATATAAAATCAAAAACTATATATTTGGGCATGTATAAATTTATAATTATTTCAGATATATCTAATTATTGCTAGATACTACCATATGTAGTGCGAGTTGTTTTGTCATAGAGATCTTATGTTGAGATTGTATACATATGTTGCATATGTTGTAAGTTTTTTATAAGAGTAGTCAATAAAATGGTATGTTGTGATTATTATTATAAACGTATTGACATTTTAAATTAAATGTAATTGTACAAATTTTTACCATTCGGTACTTTTAATATTATCACTGAAATTGCTATACGTAATAAAAGCTACTTTTGTGTAATATCACAGAAAATTGTTGCATTAATTTCTGCTTAGCATAGTGAGCTTATAGTCTGTCTCACGACAATTGGAAATAGTTCATCGGCTTCCGCCTTTAATTTCCGCCAGTAAAATGTATAAAATTACAAAAGATTTACACAGGCGTCCCAAATTTTTTCACAAAAAAAATATTATAAGAAAGTAAATGTCATTCTCAATAAAACTTTTCATATGCACTTAATAATTGTTTCAAAAGCTTAAAGTTATAGCCGTTTGATATATTAACAAAATAAAGACAAATAAAAAATAATAAACATTAAACAGTTCGATAAAGAAGAAAGAACACAATCAATACCCGTAACAACAATAAAACTCAAAAATTCAAAATAAAAAAAATAAATTGAATAGGGTATTCCGGTCATGTCAAAATTTAAGCAGATATTCGGTTTAACCTATTGTACAATTTATGAGGATTCATAAAGTTAAGCTATGAGCTTTTTTATTTAGTTTTTCTATAAGATAATTGCAATTAAAAGTGCATTTCGTTTGAATTCACCGACCACCCTCGGAAATACACGATGATTACCGATCCCTAGTAGCGGTGGCAACAGCGGACAGCTCTCGAACAGCTGATCGGCCAAGTTGACGGTTGGCGACCCTGTTGTTTGACAACGAATAAAGGTAACTTTTTTGAGAGATGATTTGATCATTGAAACTTGAAGCCAAATATCTCTCATCTCGCTAGTCGGCAATGTAAAGAAAATCTTACCAGGAGTTACTGTTCTACTGCTGTTACAGCCCGGCACAGAACAATGTCGGCGTTGGAGTTTATACATTTTGAACAAGTGTTTGATATAACCTCAATAACCAAAGCAGGTGTCAACAAACGAGCGATTCTAAACGTTGACACAACAGAAGACAAAAATTTACTACGTTCACCCTAGATATAGCAACGTTGTCAAGTCGCTCACTTTGAGCGGTCTTTGTGACGTCACAAAGACCAATCCTAATTCAAACAACAATTTCTCTTAATTTAAAACAATGTTTGATATTTTACTTGTGAAGTAGCAAACAGTAGCACCCATACTTTGTAAAAAATGACAATTTCAAAAACACCGGAATACCCTATTAACAAATGAGGAAACAAACTAAGTACATCAGAAACTTTTAGAAATTTGTTTCTCTACATGTAAATTCCATTCTGAGTAAAAAGTTTCATATCAACTTATTTGGTTTCTCGATACCTAAAGACATTAGAATAGTTAAAAACACAGTTTTGTTAATATCTGAAACGGCGGTAACTTTTTAAACTTATGAAAAGGATGGAAAAGTTCTGCTGGACTAAAATGGAACACTCAATGATTTAAAATATACCATTTTTCTAAATACAAAGAATTGTCATAATATAACAACATAAACTGGTATTTACCACAGATCTTCAAATTAACGAAAGAAAATAAAAATGTAGATTTGGTATGGTTAGGTTGGTTGGATTTTAAAACCAGCACCATTTAGTATGGTGTTTATAATTTTGAACGCAAGAAAGATGATTTGAAGTAATGATTTATTTACAGTTGTCGTGAAATAGGCTATATGAATAACTCCAATCTCCTGATCTGCAGATTATGGCACTTTATGTTGGCGTTTTGTTGTGTTTTGCAAATATATGGTGGATCAATGCATCAGTTGCCTTTTTTAATGTTGCCCATAATAAGTTCTGGTAAAATGCTGTGTTTATAGAATTGCTAAAGTTTGGGCAACATTGAACCACACCAAAAGTTGTTGTCTCTTTTCTCTTCCTCTATATGCAGCGGATGTGAATCGTTGATGTATACAATGAAGAATCACAAATCCCTCTTTGTGATGTTTAATTGCCCTTGAATCTAAAATGGAAAACAAGTTTATAGTTAAAGTAGACATTATTATTGTTTTATACCTGATAATAATAATTATGTTTGCTTAAGTCTAACTGTCCCATTACTCATCATAAGCATAACCCTTTCTCAGTCTTCTCAGCCTCTTCCAGAGTTTTTCCACTTTTGTGTACTTTTTATAAGGCCTTCACTTCTACGAGCACGTTTGTACCTATAGACCTAGAACAATAAACTTATCAGATACTATACATTTAATGAGCATATACAATTGTATGAGAAAGTTCTAAAATTCAATGTCAATTACTCGTCATTATATTTAAATATATAAGTAGTCAACTTCAAGAAACACTTATCTCCAAAATAGATAAGGCATTTATTATACATATCCAAGTTAAGATGTAGCATTTTTATTTCTTACGCCAAAATTCATGATGACAGGAATGTGACATGACAAACATACTGACATGACATTACAAAGCCCAGTTTAATTAGTGTCCCCGTTTTTTATGCTCACGATGGTACATATTGCAGCTAAGTGTGAAATCAAAAGCATACGGTATAGATCACCTTGTATAATCCTACACTACGTGTCATCTGTTGCTAATAATTAAAAACTAAGAATTGGCTATCTTAGCTTCCCTTATCTCTGCATATCGTCTAGCAGCCGTTGTTAAAAATTAAATTATGTACAATGCGTACAATGTACCAAAAACACAAGCAGCACTATATGTGATTTTATCAGGAGAAATGCAACACTAGTTAGGTATATTAATTTATTGGCCAATTACAACCACAAAAGGGGAAGTGGTACTTACCGGAGTTAATAATTCATCGTTAGCAATAATTTTCATCTTTAACAGGAATTGTAAACATTTGTAAGGTACCATATCATATTTGTATATTCATATTTCCACAAAAAATATGAACAACTTCTAATTTTCACGTTGTACTGTAAAATGCAATATCAATATCAACAATAAAATAAATAAATATGAACTTACCTGCAATTGTAACAAGAATAACATAGGTAATAACAAGCAAGCAAGCTAATTTATATTATGTATGTGGTTTATAGGTTAGTTTTGTAGGTTGAATCGGTTTGTGTGGGCACCAGAATACGGGCGAATTTCAAAAATTCTGGGCGGCCGAAAGCAAATCTCAAGCACGAGTTTATAAAATACACCACAAACGAAAAAAAATAGAGAGAACGCGCGTTCTTGAAAGACGGAGAAAACAAATGTTTACGATCGATATCACATGACTTGACATACGAATCGGGGAAAGCACAGAATAGAGCTTAGCGCGCGACGGCATTCCACAAGGTCACACCAAAAAATAATACACATATTTCTTCGCTGAGACGGCAACCAAAAGTACATCATCATTACCACCACCATTTCGCCACATTTATCGTTGATATAGTACCGCTGGGGCCATCTATGAGGCTTGTCAAGCCGTGGTCAAGACTCCCGTGCGATAACCCACCCTTAAAATATATATTTGTATTATCACCAGTGGCGGCTCGTGCATTGGTTTGCAGGTTTGCGCAACCCCCAAAAATAACAAGAATAGAATAGAATAGAGGTTTATTCAAAATACCAGTAAGGTGTAGAATATACAGTCAGTAAGCAAGCAGTACAATGTCATCACACAGGTTAATTAATTCTCTAAAATTAACATGAAAAATACAGATAAGACGCATGATATTGTGACATTCTTAAAATGTGGCTACCCCTTTGTGGGTAATCACATCAACGTCTTTGCATCTTCTTATGGGGCTGTAGCGGAGATGGTAGCTTCCCCGAGGGGATAAATACGCTCACGACGGTTAAACAATCGATTTATTTCGTAGTCTTACAAATGTGTGCTTCTTAATAACTACTTCTTAATAACTGGTTCTTAATGACTGATAACAATACAAAATTGGTTTCATCTTTTATAGTGGTTCTCCAAGGTACCCGGCGCTAGCCGACCTTCCTGGTGCCGGCTTATGTTTGTTGTTTTATCGTTGCACATTCCTAGAACAAGGTTCCCAAAACACAAACTAACCTCGCGACTGATTATGTTTTATGCTCTGAATAACCGTATGTGACAATATACAACATACAAGACCACCGACACATTCAGTTGACAAAAGCGTCAAACAGTAAAATTCCGTACAAAGCACCGACACTGCAAGGTCGAGGAAACAGATCATATCAGAAAAATTCTAGACATAGCACTAAATTTAAATAAGCCTTAGACAAGAAAGGTCGAGCGCCGAAAAAAAAAGGAAGGAATAAAAAGAGCTGAATTGTATGTAAATAATAGTGTAATAGTTAATATGCAACGACCTATAACATATAATTTAATAAAACATCGACCATTTTTTCGCAAGTCGGCTATACGGCCTGAGGCCGTAGCAAGGCCGCAACCGTCAGCTACCGCTACAAGGTGTATTCTAGCCTGCATTCTAGGCGGCAAGCGAGCGAATTTCGCCGTGTCGATTGGTTCGGTTACTCTGAAATGGTTGCAAGTATCCAATACACCAGAACTACTGGACCATGGCCCCAGTGGTGTCTAGAAGCGAAGCGACGTCATGCTTACGCGACTGGCGACGTGCATTATTGGTTTGCAGGTTGTAGACAGTTGACACTCGGGCGCTGTGGAGTTTTGTTGCCAGTGAAGCGCTAATTACACGAAATTAAAAACACAATAAATCCAGTGCAGAGTTTATTAACTCAATCATTCAGCGTCTAAATTGCATCGATACGAGCGAATTAAAAATGCTTGGGCGGCCTACCCCTAATTTAGTGATAAAACAATGCTTGTCGACCAAATCTCGGTCATTTACAAGGACATTTAATGCTGATGTTTACAGTACAAATGAGTGGGTTTGTGGCTGTGACGTCAACAATGCTTTTTTTTTGTTTCCTTGTCTATTGTTTGGAGCCGATGACCGGTGGACAAACATAGGTATTACAGATTTAAATCATTTAACCGGCCGAATTAAGAAGCACTTATTGTCAGCAAAACATATGACAAATATATTAAAATATATAAAAGTTTTTACTGAAAATAAATATTATTCCGAGTAAGAAGTTCCATATGGACTTATTGGTTTTCTCAATTGCTTTGAAGTTAGAGCCGCTTAAAATATCGATTTGTTAATATTTCAAACGGCTGTAACTTTTTAATGAATTGAAAAAACTTATAAGTCCATATGAAACTTTTTACTCGGTATGAACATTTACCAAGAACAAGACATTCGAACATTCAGGAATATTCCATTCTCCATAAGTTTCAACAAAATTTCTTCTAACAGCACAATGTACAGGCAATAATAATTTAGTACCTTTTGCATGTCTTCTAGCTTTTAAATTAACCTCATTTAGATGTCTACATACCGTACTCTGAAATTGGCCAGAAATTTCAAGAAATTTTTTCTGTAATATATTGTAATGTGTCAAGTGGGTACATTATAAAAAAAATGCTATATTAAACACTTTTAAGAATTTATTTAAACAATTTTTTTTAACAAATACGTAATAAACGTATTTCAAAAATGTTCGTGCGTGCGGCCAGTACAAGCCTGGACATTGTTGACATATATAGTCACTTACCGATTACGATGTTACCCCGGTCGAAATCTGGCTTATAGCTGATTTTCTGCTGATGCAGCTGCGAACAGCGCAATTAGACGTTATATTTTTATGTATATCTTCATACAAATTCATTATAATATCTTTAAACAAAGCGAAATAAGCAAAATAAATAAAATAATTACACGTCAACGTTGCAAATGTCACTTTGACATTAAAAGTCCTCCGGGGTGGGGAAAGTGGTCCCCTTATCCGAGCGCTTATGGCGACTCTTGGCTTATATCTTGACTTATGGCTTCCTCCATGGATAATTCGGTAGAATTCTTCGAACAGCTGTACAGGCTGTTCAAATTATAAGATCAAAGTTATACTCAAATAAGTACTAAAAGTCGATTTTTTCAAATGCTAACCCTATCATATGAATGCTTTTTGGAATTTTATAGAAAATTTTAGATCAACTTTGCATAATATGTCCTATACCTAAAATGCATTTTTATGCGTTGAAAAACAACTGAACAGCTAGAAATAAACAGAAATTCATTGAACAAGGTTTTAAGTCATTATTACTGTAATATGAAAGTTCACACCATTTCCGGTGAAATGAAACAACAAAGAAATTAAGCAACAATGAAACAGACAAAATTAAAAATAAAACAGAACTCCAAAAACTATTTATTTCTATTTTAGTACATGTCAAAACATTGCATGATTCTTGAAAATGTAAAAAGTAAATATTCAAAAGCATAACATGATTCTTTTTGACATATTATTGTTGCGGCTTTCCTGATTGAGTTAGTACATAACTCCCGGAACGTAGCCCAAACTCTATCTTGTATGTCTAGGTTACCTAGGTTACTAGGTTCTCATACACTTTGTGTTTAATAGATCCCCAAATTTGAAAATCCACTAGCGTGAAGTCCATTAAGGGGAGGTTCTCATGTAATCGGTTGAAAAAATCAAAATTTGTATCTTCCATATTTTGAAACCTTAAAGTGTATAAAATAATCCCCTGAAACTGTTTTTTGATTCTCGCAAGTTTTACGATTTTATAGATAGCCTATCCCCTCCTATGGTATTCTCCGGTCGAAATGTACTGCATTAACTCGGCGCAAACCTATGTTCTTACTCGAATGATAATTATCGGTGACGCTTTAAAATAGGAATGTGAAATTTGGATACAGTATAGAGAACGAATATATCTAGGTGGTTATGTTGAGTAAATTATTATATTTCAATGATTTCCTATAGAAGAGGAGTTTTAAAAAGTATAATGTTTCTACCTTCTAGTGTAGAGTTACCAACACCAACCAACCAACGCGTTTTTCTAGAAACACGATCTTTAAAACTGGCATGCGCGATTACTTTTAAATCGTTTAACGGATCGAGTTATTCTTTTTTTTCCCTTAAAGAAAATACTTGTTATTGGAGGCTGAACCTTATAATAAGTAAATTTTTAAATAATTATGTTTTATACCGATTTGAAAACGAAAAAAAGGTGTAGAAAATCGAACTTAAAATTCAAACAGCAACCATTTTGTCAATTTTCAACTTTTTTTAACTAAATGTTGGTTTAGCCTTCAACTAATTTCATCTAGATTCACATCGCGTTTGAAGTTTCGATTTCTGGTTATTTTTGTAGGAGCTATCGTGCACGTCGTTAGTAAAGCACGCCGCACAGGACCTAATACTTCCTACAACTGTATCCACTTCTTGCATAGCGGTGTGTGAGGGGTGTGTATGCAAAACGCGACGTCACAAAACGAAAAAATGGAGTTACGCATGTCTTTGGATTTGTCTATATTTTCTGCGTCTTCCTAAGATAATTTTGAGTGCAAAATCCGACAGAATGATATAGAATTCACAGGGATGTTAAATTACGGTAATTAATTTTTTTCGTAAATTACCGTTGAAATAAAAAATTGAAAATATTATTAATTTCAAATATTAAATTACCACGTAAATAAAAATTAAAAATGGTAAATTACGATGGCATAAATTACCGGGTAATTAAAAATTCAATATGGTAAGTTACGCTGGTTTAAATTACCGGGTAATTAAAAATTCAAAATGGTAAATTACGCCTGTTTAAATTATCGGGTAATTAAATATTCAAAATGGTAAATTATGCTGGTTTAAATTACCGGGTAATTAAAAATTCAAAAAGCTAAATTACGCCTGTTTAAATTACCGGGTTATTAAAAATTCAAAATGCTAAATTACGTCTTTTTAAATTACCGGGTAATTAAAAATTCAATATGTTAAATTAAACATCACTGTAAGATATGATTACTACTAATGTAAATAAAAATGTTTGGTAAAACCTTTAATCATCATTTTGTGGATAACTAGTTATCTCTAATCTTTTGCCTGATTTGATAGTACTAAAACCAAAGCAAAAAAATCTTTTTTTAGTCTCGATCATTTTTTAACACTGGTATATTTATTAAAAAATGAATTTTGATAATAAATGGCTTCTGATTTCTGAGCTGCATTATCGGATTTGTTGGATTGCTCGCCATTGGCGAAGGGGCTTTCCACTTCTCTATTTATTAAATACAAAATATTAGTTCTGTATTTTCTCAAGTAATGTCGGATGATTTGAAATAATAAAAATATAACGTTTACGGGCAATGGGACTGTCATTGGATGTGTTAACTTTACCCATAGACCCATTTCCATTGGCTAAGTGACTTGAATAACATTGTCATTGTCTATTAACCTATGATACAGACCTTATAACGAATGGTCAATAGGACGACGCACGAGTCCGACCATGCACCACGCGACTTGTTAGGTACGTCCCAGGCAAACGCAAACAACGGTGCACTTGTCGACTGCTTAGGAGGGGTGCGGGGCATTCATGCGTCTACTGATAGAAGGTCTCTGAAATTAATTTATAAATTCCGGTAAATTACCAACGGTAATTAAAAGTGTCGGTAAATTACCAACGGTAATTTAAATTGACGGTAAATTACCATCGGTAATTTACGCCGTAAATTACGGTAATTAAAATCGGTAAATTACCATTAATTACGGTAATTAATTCGGTAATTTACGCTGTAAATTACGCTTTTACATCCCTGAGAATTCATCATTTGATAACCATAGTGATATGCAAAGTGCGACATGTTCTTGATCATTCTGTTGCAAACTTCGACATGTCGATGTTAACAAAATTAATACAGACAAAAAAATATGTTGAAGTGGTAATATTGCCGATGTTTGTTCACAAATTAAAGGAAGGGATTTGGAAACAAATGGCGTTGATAAACCCACAAAATTATTTAAAATATTAAAGCTTGTGTGAGTATTTCTTATAATAATGATCAGTAAAGTATGGCATAATTCTTTTTATATCACCAAACTCAGTTTCAGACCTTAAATTGTCTTCAACTTATGGCATCATCGGCACATTTTTTAAGTGACTACTCTTAATTTACTCTTATTGACTTAGATATATTATTTTAGTAACATCAAAATTATATTACATTATGGTAAATCTAAATAGATATACATACCATAATGTAATAATTTTTAGATGTAAATACTAAATACATCTAAAATTTTATTGCGCGCTCAAACGTAAATACATTACTTGTGAAATACAATTTTGAGTTATATGCTCTATGCGTGTGCGTGTTGGCAGCTATTTAGTGTAGAAAAATCCAGGGCTGTGGAGTCAGAGTCGGTGTCGTGGAGTCGGAGTTCAGACAAATTTCAGAGGAGTAGGAGTCGGAAAAAATGTAGCGACTCTGAGTCCTTGTTTAAATAATGTAGAAAAACATATTATTAGGTATTTTACAAAGTACCTTACCTACATATGTAAACCACAAAACACACAGCTCGGTGGTAAGTGATGATTAGCAAATGATTATTGTGAGTAGCTTGCCGCGTCGCATATATAGTTTATTTCCCATGTTCAATAACCAACCTCAATGACCTAATCATGATAGCTCAATCATCTACAAATAAGAAATCGGACTTCGATGCATACTAGACGAATTAGAACTTTCCAAAGTGTAGCGACGACGTGTGGTTTTTACTTATTCATCAAAATTAAGAGAATTTGTTCGCATTCGTTCGGCCACAACGAACAGCTGAAAAATTCATTACATATTGCAAAAAGTATTTTAATTATTTTCTTGCAATTATGAATGAGAAAAAATAGCTTCTTACAGCAGCTGAACCAGAAAAAGCAGCGTGATGGTGTCACAGTCGTATCAACTCTCAAGTTTTTTTCATTTTTTTATTCGCCCCAATATCTGAATGTTTGTAAAAGATACAGCTTTACTAGTAAAACTTTGCAATTTTAGGTTTATGTTCGTTAACATTTGTAAACTTTAACCGAAATTGATCATTTTTTTCGGCACATGAACAAATTTATTAAAAGTGTCACATCATTTGTATTTAACAAAATATGCATCTTATTATACCGGGAGAACCAAAATGATGGTCAAAAGGCAATACAAAAAAGTGATCCGACAGAAATTAAAAAATGAAGAAATTTGAATAAGAATTTTAAATAGTTAATGAGATTGTGCACTAGGACTTAAGTTGAATGTTGGAATATCCATGAATGCAAGTCATAAGTGTTGCAGCCAGAATTGTGACGTTATTGCCACGAACAGAAGTAAGAGTTTAGATTATTTTCAGGTTATTTTGCACTTAATTTCGTATTCATTGGAATGCATTTTACTTTGTACTATACAGTGATTTGTCATTACTTTTGTTATTATTAAAGAGCGAAAATCGGTTAAATCATAAATGGACAAAGTAGTTCAGAATTGTGTGCTCTCTAATGAGAAAACAGTTGAATTTCTAATGATTTCAGATATTTAAAAAAAAATAAAAAAGTATCAGTTTTTAAATATGGTCATAACTTTGTGGTCCGATCAATAGGTCTTTTTGATTGAATTTACAATTAGATTGTCAGTTTAATTTTTTTTGTCAACAAATTCGTTGGTGGGCATTGAATGTATAACAGAATAGTTGTTTTCATACGTTTTTATTGCGTTGGTTTATGGAAACTAATTACATGAAAATGACAAACAAATTTTGCGAATTTATTATGCATGCACTGAATATAATATAAATCGTTTACATACCTAAAGTCTTAAATAATCCTAAAAAGCAAACTAGCAATAACTCACGCAAGCATCTTTCAAGGCCGGATTCGTATGCAGCGTAGGAATCGATCGAAAAAAAACACGTGATTACAAATTAAAAAAACAAATAACATATTGTCAATAGCTAAAACATACTTTTATCTCAAGTATTGCTAGGCTTTTTGATTAGCGGTAGATAAATGGAAATAAAGTTAAGCTAGGTTTCTAGCTAGGTCTTTGTTTTTCTTTAATTTTTAAGTTTCTTTTTACATCTTTCTAAGAATACAATTTAAAAGATTGTACGGACTTACCGACATACCGTAATGATCAATTGAAATAAGTAGTGTAAACGCAAAAGTGGTTGACACCAGTGCCGGATTAGCCACGTAGCAGAAGTAGCAAATGCTACAGGCCCCGCGCCTCTGAGGGCCCCGCGCAATGCGCTCAGGGGGAATACAAATCTGAATTGAGATTGTTTAGACTTGATTCGGAAATTCGGAATACATTCCGTCATCGGGTAGGGTACGGCGAGTGTGACGCGCTGCATAACAGGCAGACTGACGTCGTAAGGCATTTCTTTTCATATAAGAGAAAGAGAGACAGCCGACCAAGGTTGTCTGAGCATGCTCTCCCCAAAGCTTTGATTATATATATTACATATGGATTGAGTGAAAGAGAGAGACAGATGTACCCCGAGGGATTGACTGAGATAGCGATAATTAGGATAGAATGACTAGGTGGCGCGTAGAATATGCTCTTCTCTGATAATGGCGCTAGATGGCGTTACGGAGACATTTTAAATTAATATGGGTGTTGATTTGAAACACGTTAAAGGTAAAATAGATTTTTCTAACATGTATTAATTTTGTGTACTTATGTCCAATTATTTTCGTTTTAGTGGAAACTAATTTTGTATTATGATGTATCCGTGTGGTTACATATCTGTCAAGCGTTGAAGGTTATGTGCATATGTGGGGTTATGTCGGATATGACAATTGGCAAGTGGTCCGGCATCAGAGTGAAGATAGTCACTGTCCTAAGTATCTCTGTCTTTCTTCAATGTTATTAAACCATCCTTGTCAATCCCTCGGGAACATACTTTTGGTAGAAGACAGATAGAGTTAGCTCAATCCATATGTAATATTTATAATCAAAGCCCCAAAGCAACCCAATCGGTGCATAGATAACCCTACGCTACAGAAATTTGCGCGTCAAGTGGTACCGCTCCAAAACATTTAATAATTTCTTCATTTATGAACCCTCCACACTTTTTTTTGTGATTATTCGTCTTTAATGCACACTGATTTATTACATAAAATTCTAATTTACGTAATATTAATCATATATTAACCGGAACGAAAGTCTACAACTGTAAACTTTTGCTTATGTTAGGTTACCGCGTTACCGGGCGATAAGACAAGAGGGCTGTCGCCTGTCGGTATTCGAACAACAGATATTATGTAGATTGTAGATATTGGGCAATTGCCGTGTGGTTTAGAAGTTCCTGTTGTATTAGTGACACTTGGTGTTTGATTTAAAACTTTTTTTAAAATTTTAACTTTAGTAATTCTGAGGAAATCGTTGAGCGTTAGGTAATTATGTAAAGTTATTAGTTTGCATAGTATGCATACTCTGTAAATAACAAACAAAACGAAAACTTTATGCTATCTAATACAATGTATCATCTTGTGTTGATTGTTTGATCATAACAAGCTGTAGTTCTATCCAAACTTTCAAACTACCGCATTTATACAGGCTGTACAAAAAGTGACGTTACAAGGAAATATCTTGTCCTCTGATAAATTTACAAGAAAAACATGCAAATAAACTTCTAAGAAAAGACTTATGCTATAAATCTGAAGTACTTTAGAATATACAAAGTAATTCATTTTCACGAAGCACGTAAAAGTCCAATATTTTTAGATGGAAAACCCAGCATATTTTTTCAGTTGCTGATATATGATTGAATTACAAATTTACCAGTGAAAACTTCATATCCGTAATAGGGTATTCCGGTGTTTTTGAAATTGTCATTTTTTACAAACTATGGGTGCTACTGTTTGCTACTTCACAAGTAAAATATCAAACATTGTTTTAGATTAAGAGAAATCGTCGTTTGAAGTTTGAATTAGGATTGGTCTTTGTGACGTCACAAAGACCGCTCAAAGTGAGCGACTTGACAACGTTGCTTTATCTAGGGTGCACGTAGTAAATTTTTGTCTTCTGTTGTGTCAACGTTTAGAATCGCTCGTTTCTTGACACCTGCTTTGGTTATTGAGGTTATATCAAACACTTGTTCAAAATGTATAAACTCCAACGCCGACATTGTTCTGTGCCGGGCTGTAACAGCAGTAGAACAGTAACTCCAGGATAAGATTTTCTTTACATTGCCGACTAGCAAGATGAGAGATGTTTGGCTTCAAGCTTTGGGAAAGACAAAATCATCTCTCAAAAAAGTTACCTTTATTTGTTGTCAAACAACAGGGTCGCCAACCGTCAACTTGGCCGATCAGCTGTCCGAGAGCTGTCCCCTGTTGCCACCGCTACTAGGAATCGGTAATCATCGTGTATTTCCGAGGGTGGTCGGTGAATTCAAACGAGATGCGCTTTTAATTGCAATTATCTCATAGAAAACCTAAATCAAAAAGCTCATAGCTTAACTTTTATGAATCCTCATAAATTGTACAATAGGTTAAACCGAATATCTGGTTAAATTTTGACATGACCGGAATACCCTATTCGTTCGAAAGTTATGGGCCGAAAAGAGAAAACATGAAAAGGTTTTTTTGTTGTAATCAAGTTACCGTTGGTTTTGTCACAAATAGGGGTGTGTGATCTCAGAAATTTATGATCAATCTTCAATCTAATATCTCTTTTCGATCTGATCGATTAGCGATCTCAAACCCCTATTTGTGGCAACTTGATCAGAATGAATAAAACTTTTCAAAATGTTTTTTTTTTCTATTTGAGTCCATACTTTTGAACGAAACAACATAATAGATATGAGGTTTTTACAGATAAATTTGTAATTCAATACATTAACAAAAACTGAAAAATATACTGGTTGTTATATTTAAAAACATTGGGCTTTTGCCTGCTAAGTGCAAATAAATCACCCAGTATATTCAAAAGTACTTCAGATTTATAGCTTTCATGATGTCATTTTTCATGTCCTCATGTCATGTCATTTCCTAAAGGTTTTATACGAATGTTTTTCTTATAATATTATAAGAGGACGAGATATTTCCTTATTACGTTACTGTTAGTACATCCTGTAATATTAATATTACCCGTAAGATCACATAATTTAATACTTTAGTAGAAAGTACTGGATTGCATTTTATTTTGTAATTTATTTTCCCTTGTATCCAGATTGAAATAGTGTATAATATGAGCAGCAGAGCCAGACATTAACGGGTCAACATTAACGATGCTGGAAGTACATAGCGTAACAAAACGTGAACTGCAATATTATAGACTTATAATGGAAAATTCGTTAGAGGCGTGTTTTCCAAATGTGGAAATAGTCATACGCATTTATTTGTCCTTAATGATTACTAACTGCAGTGGAGAACGTCCTCTTTCGGCATTAAAGCAAAGACTAGACATATAAGACTGGCTGAGAGGGAGATAGAGGGCTAAACCAGATTAAAGCCCATTCGTGAGTACTCGGTAGAAATCGACAAAATAGCGCGTGGATTTTAAAATCAGCTATTGTCCCAACCGGCAACTCTAACCTCAAACAACACTTGTTTTGACGTTAACATTTGTTGGTTATCTGATCGGTAGTTATTGCGATATTTCTTTTCGTGTTTTCAAGTAGTTAGTCGGTCAGGAACTTAAACAGCATTAGACCAGTGAGTACGTCACTTATTTCAATGATTATAATTGACATTTGAATATCAAAACAATAAACTGAAAATAACTCATTCAAACTTCCCGCCCAAAAGCTAAACCAAATTAAAGGGACAACGGTTCAAGGTCCCTGAGCGGCAGGTCATAAAGATTAAAGGATTTGCGCGGAGTGGTCAGTCTTATATGTCTAGTCATTGATTAAAACGTATAAAAAATGAGTTAAGAAACACGATGGGACAAGATCGCCTAAATAATCTCACCTTAATGAACATTGAATGTGATTTACTTAATAGAGAAATTGATCTTGCTAGTTTTATTTCTCAATTTGCTAACATTAAACCGAGAAAAGTTTTGTTGAAAAAAATGTGTTTTATTTTATATCCTACATCAAACCAAGGGCCTCTGGATAATATTTGCTACAGGCCCCGCACCAGCTTAATCCGGCACTGGTTGACACTCGTGTTCTATTAGCATTGAATTACTTGGGTGTCAACGTTTTGGACTGCCAATGACTGCATGTGTACTTTGCCCTATAAAGAACTAAAAAAAGCATGTAATAGGCTCGATAGCATAGATATTTGTGTATTGTGCTGGATACCAAAAGATGCCAGGTTTAAATCCAGGTTTTGGCTTTAATTATTATTAATTTAATATTTACGTCCTAATTATGTGTCATCATTTGCTATTTATATTTTTTAAGAAGCTTGATGAGCTAACCAATGATTCTGACATAGATAATGATTAGTACCTTGAATATATATTTTTCTTCCAACAGTTTCACCTCCACAGCTAGAATATTATCAATTTTCAACGCCTTGTAACTTTAAGGCATTATTTGTACTTATTAGATGCAATATGTTTATTGTATTTGACTGTCTTCGCCGCTAGAAAACTACACTAAAGCACGTGATTTCTCTCCAACTGATTTTCAATAATGGAGTTTCTTTTCTGAAATTGTTATTAAATTTTTGTTTCTTGACTATTTATCCAGATTGTAATATTTTTAAGATTAATGTAAAATATCTGTAAAAATATGTGATTACAAAGTTAACTTAATTATAAAGTTTTAAAGAAATTTTATGAACAATAAAGTGATGATGTTTTCCTTTGAACTGAAATTGGATAATAATATTTTTCTTTATTACAAATAAGCATCGATTAAAATTAATCAAAATCAGTTTGACTAAAGTACAAACACAATACACGTTTAAACATCGTTTGAATAAGTTAATTATTATTTTTGTGAAATTGTTGCATTTCTATGACTATAAAATGTTATTCATTCACACAATCAGGAGCTCAAAGTAGTACGTTGTCCGTCAACAATATGTATTATAGAATTTGGGCAATCGTGACTGACTGAAATTTCTATACAACACATCTGTTCTTTTACAGAATAAACAGTCGATTCTCTAAACACAAGGGGAATCCGTACCCCCTACATTTTACTCACAAAACACGTAAAAGTTCTGAGGGGTTTCTTAGGTATTAGTTCACAGAATCATAAAAGCTATACACCAAATTGAAGATAAAAGGAAGATTTTTGATCGTTTTTGACAAAAAGTTACTGTATCTGACATAAAATTGACTGATTTTGTAATTTTTTGTACGGCGAACAAAAGGTAAATTGCAAACAAAAAGTATCACATAATAATAATAATAGATCTAAGTTACATCTTCCCCTGTATATATAAGTGTACAAAATTTCGTGAAGAAATATCGATATCCCATATATCAACATTTCACTTCCTTGAGTACATGAGTCAGATATATTTTATCACGTGGCATAGATACACAATTATACACGTACATTACCACAACAAGTAATGCACCTTTATCTATAATTTGATGTATAACATGAGATCATTGATACAAAATTAAGCTCACTGTGGATGCTTGTTCAATGGGACGTACTAGCTCTAATGATTCCTCGTAAATAAATACGCTAATATGTTTTCAAAATTGGATAGAAAATATCTCAATTACGTAGATTTCTTTTACACTTTTATATGCTAACAAAATGTGATGGCTGGAGAAGGCTGGTGTATGGGAAATTCTGGACATTAGAATAACATTTTAAAAAATCGGTACAAAATTCGGGACGCTTCATCAGGCGGGACAAGTGTTCAAAATTCAGGACTGTCCCGACCAAATCGGGACGGTTGGTCACCCTAATACACACCCCTCATATAGTTTTTCTGGCACAATTTTTTTTTGTACTCTAAAGTATAATAAATCTATAGCAAAAGAAAAAATATTGATATCTCTTACAATTTGTTTGAAAAATTGTTCCAAAGTTGAGCTACTTTTTAGGTCTCTACATAAGAACCTCCCCTGAAGTGCAATCCACCTATCTCCAAGCTCAAAGCTGACTTTAACACTAAGGGCCGATATATTCACCTATCGTCAAAGTTGTCGTTAGCCAACGAACAGATTACGCTAACGTTCGCGTTAAAAATGATTCTGTCTTTTCACCGATCTGTAAGTTATCGTCAAGTAACGAGGACGTAAACATCGCTAACGAATGTTTTTCGGCAGTATAGTATCAAATGTCGGTAAAAAGGGTGTACTAAATCAACATTTGGATCATAACTTGGACTAATTGCAGCTAGATGTAGCGCCGTAAATGACATTGATAGACATTGACAAAACGTAACCAAAATTCATTCGCACCTATTTCTAACCGCATCAATTAAAAAAGACCACCAAAAGTAAAAGAAAAATGGTATGAATGACGAATTCAGCAAATTCGGCCATATTATCTAAATAATGACTTCAATTAGTACAGTAGCACGTACGTACGTAAATATTTGTCAGTTTGACTTTTTGTTTGACATTCAGCACATGCTCTGTGACCAATCAAAGTGTTCGTCATTAGTTTACGGCAGGTTCATTCGATCGCTAAATAAATTTGATCGTTAAGCGTATTTATCCGGTCGGTAACGTTAAGGACAGGTGAATAGACACATTTTTACCATTTATCTTGTCGTTTAGATGACGAACAGTTTCACGATAGGTGAATATATCGGCCCTAACAGTTGTTTTCCAATGCTATCTCGATTTGGCGATTTTTCAATTTCTAATGTGATGTTTAAAAATTGATGTATTGGAAATTTACACAAAGTTGATCTAAAATTTTCCACAGAATTCCAAAATGCATTCATATCATAGGGTTGCCATTTGAAACAATGGACTTTTAATACTTTTCTTGAGCTCAACTTTGGTCTTATAATTTGAGCATCCTGTAAACTTCATCGAAAAACTCTGCTGATGTGTTGATAATATGTTACCTTTCCAATAGTTTTGCCTAACAACTTTTTTCCAATGGCCACAGCGAATAATTTATAAATAATTGAATGTAACCTTGCAGCTGTAATTTTTATTGAAAAATTTAAATATCTTCAAACTGACACATGATAGGTATAGAGCACGATCCACTACAAAGGTCTGCTCACTCGCATCGGCCACTGTAAGTGACGTCAGTGCGAGAAAGAAGCGGAAGTAGCGTTAATATGGCTGCCTTAGTTGTTGTTAATTGTTGTTGTCACGATTGCAATTGGTTGCAATGACATTTATGCGCTGACGTCATTGCGAGAAGTAGCGTTTGTTGCCATGGTAGCCAATATGTTGTTGTGACATTCAAGCGTTTTTGACAATTAAAGTGTTGGCATGGTTGTGAACTTGTTAACCTAAATCACTCAAAAGTCAAAAACTTATGGATGTATTTGGTTGCCTAGGTGTCCGTGTCATCATCCTTCTCACAGCGACGTCATGCGCAGAAATGAACGAATTTGAGACACGAAGTAAGCAGACCGGTGCAGTGCATCGTGGTATAGCGTATGAAACATACAATTGAACTAAAATTTATTAAAGATTTCAAAAATGTTATACAAACCAAGGTGCTTTTTACACATATTTGAGCTAAAATTTTCCACAGAATTCCAAAATGCTTTCATATGATAGGGTTGCCATTTGAAACAATCGACTTTTAATACTTTTCTCGAGTTCAACTTTGGTCTTATTATTTGAACAGCGTGTTCAAATAATAAGACCAAAATTTACAACACGTGAAACTTTTCGAAAAATTTTGCAATAATTTAACTAATTTTGCAACAACTTTTTTCCAATGGCCACAGCAAATAAATTATAAATAATTGTATGTAACCTTATAACTGTAATTTGTATTGAAAAATTTGAATATCTTAAAAATGACACATGTTAGGTACAGGGTATTGATCATACAATTGACCTAAAATTTAATGAAGATTTCAAAAATACTATACAATACAAGGTGTTCCATTTGAAATATGAAAGATGACTGTATTTCTGGTGAAACCAAAAACCAAAATATTTTAGTTAAAAAGATAAGACCACAAATTTTTGATCCCTCATTTTATTTGGTTCTCCATATACTTCTAATGGCAGACCCTGTATACATGCCGATGGTTACCAAATATTAGTGTAAGTTTGCTACTACATTACGTGTTGGCAACCCTATATGCATACCGATGTTTCAGCGTAAGTTTGCTATAGCCCGAGGGCTTATGATAAATTGGAATGTCATTTGGTTCCCTGATGTTTTGTTATATCCAGGTGCGCTCTATTTTCATTTTATAAAAATTGTAATTTATTGTTGAACATTTATAAGACAGGGTTTACTGTATTATTACTGTATACCATATATTTTGAATCAACAATAACTATATAAATGTTTCTATTAACTTAATTTTTATTTTATAGGCAGTATCGCAGTTCTCAAGTGCATTAGAATCGGGACAGCTAGCCCCAGTAGTAACTCAGTTAGCCGTGAATCCGGAAGCAATTTCGGCAGCAGCACAGGGAAACATGCAAGAATTCCTGAAGGCGTTGGAAAAGACAGGCAACAACTCGACTGGCGACGTCACCTCTTCCACCGACAAGAATGAAGGTGAGAAGTCCACCAAGAAGGATGATAAAAAAGATGACGACGAGGGAATGCAGTTGGATTGATTTATTTATCATAATTTGATTACTACTATTCGTTCATTTTAATCTACTTACTAATATGATATTATACGAAAAACACTTTGAGATACAATATATATATATTTAATCAGAATGTAATGAAACAGGAATAAACAAATAAATATATTGTTTGGATTTCATTTCTAGTTTTTCTTGCGTTTGTGTGGAGGTGGGGAGGTGTCTTGGAATTTCTTCAGATCTGCACAAAATAACACCTGCAAATGACAAAATAGAATATATTACGTAACCTCTAAAATTAAACTTGATGCATATACTGTTTACTGCCAAGATGTAGAGAGGTATGTAAACACCATTTTGTGTCTCGCTTAACGTGTTTAATTTATAAGAGGCAAGGGAAGATACCCTTTCTGCCTCGTCTGCACATTTTGATTACGCCCACTTAGCTGCGTAAAGGATTTGTGTTTTTGATGTGTAATAAATAAATATTCAAGGCATACAGACATGTACATAGGAAATACTGGCCCCCGGCAACGCTGAGGAAGACGTTCCAGATGCATACAAATTTTTGTTTAATTTTGAAAAAGAAAATAAATAGATAAAAGATCCGACCGGCCGTCTGTAGCAGAAAAACGACCAAAACATTACGAAAACACGAACACAGAGATATAAAATATTTAGTAAATACGTATACAAATAGGACGATACGGCAGCAATAGGACTGCTGGATGACTAGAGTTTTCGGACTATTAGCGATAAATTGGGTATAAATAAGACGCAACATACGGGGAACGAGTAGTCTTGACTAGATTTTTACGGACTTTATTCGGGTATTCACCGACGTTACGGAACCGGAGGCGGTAGAAGAGCCGTTTTGGGGCGGTTTCGGCGCGTTCTCGCGGTTGCCTGATAGTCGAGGGCCTGAGTAACTAGAGGATTGGTGTGGTCTTCGGCGCTTTGAAGGCGCTTGGTAGCGGATTTTATGAGGAAGTCGGAAATCGTCTCGACGCCGGTTTCCTCGTGCACACGTGCCATATTTGTACGCCAGGGCGCATTGACAGCAATCCGTAGATAACGGTTCTGCTGCACCTGGAGCTTATAAAGGTGGGTCTTTGCTGCAGTTCCCCAGACCAGGACCATTTTGTGTATGTTGGAACCAATGAGTAACAATAAGAAGTTTTGGCTGTGGATGAACACACGTTTTCAAATGCTCTATGATGTTTGGTGATATTTAGGTGTTAAAGTGTTGGATACCATGCGAAAGACAAAAAGAAGCTCAATTGAAATATTGGTAGGTGCAGGAGATTGCGATAGTATTTGAAGATTAAATTAACAGTAAGTGTGAATTTTTTATCTACGCTAGAGAGTGGTATTCCTTTGCCGTCGTCTGACAGGTCTGTTAGTCAGCCACCAGTAAGGGGGCACAGGTGTGAAGAGTGGCTACCCAAACCTTTCTCTTAGACCTTTGCTGGTACAAAAAAAAATAATAAAGACACATTAATAAAAAGAAAAAGAAATCGAAAACATTAAACCAACATGACAAGATCCAGTAAACTGATAACTAAAATGTGGAAATCGTCAGGAGGTCAGTGACAGCGACAGTGGACGGAAAGAACACAAACGGAGACCTTATGAAGGCGATCAAAGCGCTAACAAAAACTGTAGAATTTCTTTCCAATGCATTCGACAAGGCTCTGGAAGAAAGAGTAACCATGTTGGAGAATATTATCGAAAAAAAGGACAGCAAAAAAAAGTAGAAACATAATCATTACGGGAATAGAAAGACAACACAAGGAGAAAATAACAGATATTGCGCAAAAGACTGTCCATAAACTGGACCAAACCATCGACGTCAAGGAAATAATTTCTGTACATGTTAAAAATGACAGACAAGAGAACAGTGGTTACAAAACGGATGCAACAAAAACCAACATTATTAAAGCTAGAAAATCGGTGGGCTCAATGATAACTTCAGATTGCAGAATAAGCGGAAAATCAAACAACATAATATGCAGGGTGTTAGGTAAACATGCGGCAAAAATTCAACGGGTTATTCCTTGTCCTGTTCTAAGAATATTTTGTCCTATAATAATTTTTGAAAAAACGCCTTTGCTTCGAAGATACAGGGCGAACAAAATTTGCGGCAGGAACAACATTTTATTATCAAAAAGTACGTGTAAAGTTGCTCAATCTACAATAAATGTTCGAAATGACTTCCTCCAGCCTGGATACAACCATTCAATCTTCTCGTCATTGACTGCCGAATATGGTTGTCGCAAATTTTGTTCGTTCTGTATCTTCGAAACAAAGAAGTTTTTCAAAAATCATCATAGGACAAAATATTCTTAGAATAGGCCAAGGAATAACCGGTCGAATTTTTCCCGCATGTTTACCTAACACCCTGTATATACATAAACGAACAACTGACGGAAAAAACGAGTTCCTTTCTATAGAGCTAGATGGCCCAGTCAAATTAGACGAAAGAAGCGGCAAACTTCTGAAAATTAGCAAACCAGCTGGTTGGAGCACCACAACTAATGTGTAAAAAGTCCTCATCAATATCTTGTCCGCGTTGCGAGTTATTCACGGTCGGAGAGGGCCAAATTAAGTTTTTAACATCTAGCTTTCTATTAAACATAGGTCAATGAACGGCATTAGAAAATCTCTAAATCTTAAAATTATCTACAAATAATAATATCTATACATAGTTTCAGTGCGGGTTGGCGTTTTCAATTTATGGATCTTGAAAAACGTCAAAAGCACATACGAAAAACAACGCTGTATGTGCTGCGACTCGGAAGGTGACACCCTGTACACAATGTGTGCCGTGCTTCTCTTACATGTACGTGATTCCTTTCAGACAATTTCGGACATAGGACATTTATTGTAGATGATTATTATCATTAATAAAAGATCTCGCAATTTTATCCCAACTTTCCAAAATGAGATGGAGTTTTGTTAGTTGTACGCCATACATGTGGTTGGTGATTAGAGGATGAATAAATTACGTTACAAAGTATAGAAGTGTATTATTCCTAGAGTAAAGGAACATAACAGTGGCGACGAGGATAAAACGTTGTGTAACAAGAGAAATTAAGAAGAAGTTGAGTAGAAGAGAGGGAAATCGAATCGAAAAAGAAGACCTAGAGCAAGACTGCAAACACGTGCATGACAGAGTATATCGAGAAATTACGCGAAGATGTTGGGGAATTTAGAGCCGTATGTGCTTGGCGACGATTTTGATGAATATTTGGAAAGGTTGGAGCAATTTCTGTTGCTAAACGAGGTAAAAGAAGAAAAGAAAGTGCCATTTTTATTAACGTTCATTGGACAGGAAGCGTACTCCATCGTAAAAAAGTTGATAGTACCAGACGAACCATCTACAAAAACATTCCAAGTGTTAGCATCGACGCTACAACAACATTTTAAACCAAAAGTAAATGAAATTGCGGAGCGTTTTAGATTTCATAAAGAGAACCAGAAAACAGGTCAACCAGTGAACGAGTACATCGTTCAGTTAAAGGCGTTAGCACAAACCTGTAAGTTTGAACATTTTCTGTCTGAAGCATTGAGAGATCGATTAGTATTTGGGGTCTGTGATAGCAAACTGAGAGCAAATTTTCAAATTTTCTTCTTTTAATAGACATTCGAGAAGGGGTGTAGAATTGCAAGTAGTTGGGAAATGGCTGAAAAACAGAACAAAAAGGAAGAATTATATGAACAAGTCGTTGGCCAGGTCAAAAAAGGAAGTTCCAGCGGTTCCAGTCGTAAATTCTACAACCAAACATCAGCTAATAGGTCAAGTAGTCCATCAAATTACGAATGCTTTCGTTGCAGAGCCCAGCACAATGCGAACTTATGTCCAACAAGGAATTGGAATTGCAGAAATTGTGGAAGAATGGGTCATATTGCAAGAAAGTGTCACCAGCAAAGAAAAAGTTTTGAAAGACGTAGCAGTCCAGTCCGTCAGTTGTCCGAGGAAGATCAAGCAGAAGTAATAAATGGTATCATGGATCGAGGGAGAAGTCGACATCCCGTAGTTGTAGAGATTTTCGTTGAAGACAGAAAAATTCCAATGGAATGCGATAGCGGCGCTTGCGCATCTGTGATTAGCGAAGCTAAGTACCTCGAATATTTTCGATCGTTAAAATTAAAACCTAGTAATTGTACATTTTTATCCGTTACACGAGAAACTATCACAATCTTAGGAAAATTGGAGGTCAAGGTGAGACGGACAGGTCACTGTAAGGAGCGAGTGCTGGAGTTATTCGTTATCAAGAGTAGTAAACAAGGGTTACCATTAATGGGGCGTCAATGGATGGATGCACTAATACCGGAATGGAGAGAAATTTACGAGGTTAAAAGCGTGAGTCGAAATAGAACTGTGATTGATGTAGTAAAATTGATTAAATCCAAGTATCCTAATGTACTTTCGGATTTGCCGAATCAAACAATTAAATATTTTGAGGCAGAGATAGTTTTGAAGGAAGAGGTTATTCCAATATTTCATAAAGCATATACTGTACCATTTAGACTGAGAGAAAAAGTAAATGCAGAACTTGAAAACCTATGCGAGCAAGGGGTATTGGAACCAGTTCATTTTAGTAAATGGGCGAGCCCAGTTGTAATTGTAAATAAAACAGATGGTAATATTAGACTATGTATAGATTGTAAAGTCACTATAAATCCGTATATTCATACGCAAATTTATCCATTACTACGTATTGATGATTTATTGGCGAGTTTATCAAATTGTAAGCATTTTTGCGTGTTAGACCTTACCGGAGCTTATCAGCTATTAAAGGTTTCCGAATCATCCCAAAAATATTTCACCGTTAATACGTTTAAGGGATTATCTAGATACAAAACACTTTGTTTTGGGGTTTCAAGCGCTCCAGCAATTTTTCAGTCAGTAATTGACCAAATATTAAAGGGTATTGATAAAGTAGCAGCGTACTTAGACGATATTATTATAGGAGGCAATACGTTCGAGGAATGTAAAGATAAATTGGAAACTGTGCTAGCCAGATTAAATAGCTACAACGTTAGAATTAATTTAAAAAAGTGCAAATTTTTTGAACCGGAAGTTGCTTATTTAGGACATACATTGTCATCAGAAGGTATAAGTCCTAGTGAGGAAAAGATTAAAGCCATTGCCGATGCTCCTAGTCCAAAAAATCTAGTCGAATTGCAAGCTTATTTAGGTTTACTTAACTACTATTCAAGATTTATACCAAATGTATCATCTGAAATTAAAGATTTGTATCACTTATTGAAAAAAGGAGTCAAATTTGAATGGACATTGGCCTGTCAAGTAGCTTTTGATAAAAGCAAACAATTGTTGAAGGAACATAATTTATTAGCAATTTATGATCCGGACAAACCTATTATTGTAGCCGCAGATGCTAGTCCATACGGAGTTGGGGCAATTTTATCGCATATTATCGACGGCCAAGAAAGGCCTGTTCTTTACACATCAGCAACCCTCTCCCCTGCCGAGAAAAATTATTCCCAGATACATCGCGAGGCATTAGCTATAGTTATGGCAGTAAAGAGATTTCATAAGTATATTTATGGCAAACCATTTAGGTTGTATTCAGATGCACAAGCATTACGTGAAATTTTTAACCCAAACAAGAATACCTCAGGGGTAGCATGTTCACGCCTCCAAAGATGGTCTATTGTATTATCTATGTACGATTATAAATTTGAGTATCGGACAGCCTCAAAAATGAAAAATGTAGATGCTTTGTCACGTCTGCCAATAGCACAAGACACAGAGGTAGAATCAGATTCAATAAATTGTTTGGAGATAATAAATCAGTCATTAGTTACGGTCAACGATGTTAAATGTCAAATGGGGAAAGATAAGATATTGAGTAAAGTTTCAGAATTCGTAAAAACCGGATGGCCAAGTGATATTGTCACTAAAGAACCATTTAAATACTATTTTAAGATTAAAGATCAGTTAAGTACGGAAGAAGATTGTTTATTCTTTGGAAACAGAATAATTGTACCAGAATTATTGAAGGAGAAAGTTTTAGAGAATTTGCACAGTAGTCATGAAGGCATAGTTCGTATGAAAATGTTAGGTCGAGGGTTAGTTTGGTGGAAAGATATGAACGCAGATATAGATAAAAAAGTGTCAGAATGCGAAGTTTGTGGTAAAACGCAAAATGTTAAAAAAGAAGTTTTAACGTCTACATGGCCTATTGCAATAAAGCCTTTTGAAAGAACCCACATAGATTTCTTCTATCATGGTAAATATACTTTTCTAATTCTGGTTGACGCATATTCTAAACTAATTCATATAAGATTAATGAAAAAAACAAATGCTGAAAATGTTATAGATACCTTGTTGGATATATATTCATTTTTGGATTGAGCGAAAGCATTGAGCCTGGTAGAACTCAAGATTCTTATTAGTTACAATGTAAGTCGTATTACGAAAAATTATTGCTTTGAATTGTTAACTTTAGTTAAAAAGGGGAAGATGTAATGTATTGTTATATTGTTGGAATTTGTATATGCATGCGTTAGTTTTCGGTTGTCCGTTTGGGAAACCAGATTATGGGAAAATGAGATGGAGTTTTGTTAGTTGTACGCCATACATGTGGTTGGTGATTAGAGGATGAATAAATTACGTTACAAAGTATAGAAGTGTATTATTCCTAGAGTAAGGGAACATAACAGGAAGATATTGGCAGAAAAAGAATTCGAAAGATGGGCAAAATTGTGTATGTGACATTACCTTGCTTCCTATTGGTCTGACGACAAAAAAGAGATTGATTTTCTATAATAAATGTTCTATTCATCTTCTTCGTGCAAGTAACCGGTTTTACGTTATACGGCTGAAAGTGTCAACAACAAGTAGCAACGTACACATTATACCAGGTGACCCACGCCATAGGTACTCCCGTTTATTTTTTTTGTTTAAGTATAAGATTGGACGAGTGAAATTTGGGAAAGATGTTAATACACAAAAATTGCCATTCTTTGGGATATTCTTGAGGTTAAATGACTTCCGGTTTTTTCGGAAATGACGTCATCATTGAAATTTTCAATGGCACCCTATATTCTATGTGTGATATTTTCAATCAGGATGACATTCTGAACACAAAAACGTATTGATACACAATTTTTATCACCATGGCAACGCAAAAATAATTTTTTTGTGTATTAATCTAGGTGGCTATTAATTGGTGAAAATAGTGGAAAATTGTCAGATAAACACTAATTAAATCTATTTTGGTCGACATTGTGAGTCAATTTTTTCACGGGTACCCAATGGCCACACCCTGATTATTCGATAGAAAACATCTTTCCGATTACAATGATACCAAATACTTGATATTTTGTTGAAATTCGTAGCGTGAAAATGTCGTTTAAAGCGGAGAAAAATCAGAATTACGAACACAAAAACGTCTATCGTCAAATTTTATCACCAAGGGAACGAAAATTTTTTTTGTTGTATTGATTTAGCTGGCTATGAATTGATTAAAAATAGTCAGGGTGTGGCCATGGGGTACCCGTGAAAAAAAAGACTCACTTTCCAAAAACCCATTAAATCACGCTAGAGGGCGCCAGTCATCCAATGTCGGCCAATATCGATTAGTTGGTGGTTATTTGACAATTTTCGACCATTTTCACCAATTCTAAGCCACCTAGATTACTACGCAAAAGAGTTATTTTTGCATTGCCTTGGTGATAAAAATTGACAATCGATGTGTTTTTGTGTTCAGAATGTTATCCTGATTGAAAATATCACACAAACAAAATATAGGGTGCCTTTTAAAATTTCAATGATCACGTCATTTTCGGAAAAACCGGAAGTCATATTAACTTCAAGAGTATACCAAAGATTGGCATTTTTTGTCTATTAACACTTTCCAAAATTACATTCGTCCAGCTTTATTAAAAAAAAATAAACTGGAGTACCTATGGCGTGGGTCACCCGGTATATATTATACAGCTCAGACTGGTGGGTCAGTGTGGCTGCACCCGCGATAGCGGGGGCCGGCATAGCGATCCGCAGCATGGAGAGGCAATCGAGCGCGTCCCCAGGTGACGGATAGGGGGAAGACGAGCCTCCGGCCTGACCAGATAAAGGCTATGGTTAGTGCTGGTTACGAGACCCCTGTGGACCTAAGACTCTGCATGGGGCCACGAAGGCCGCATCGCGGACCAACTCCTCTCATCCCGGCTGTCGTGGCCTAGGGACTGCACGGAGCAGGGCCGTCCCTAGCGTTTTTGCCGCCGTAGGCAAGCCTCAAAAGTGCCACTCTAAAACTTCAAAAACTGTTTTGAATTAAAGGAAAACAGTTTTATAAAAAAAAACATGACCCAGAAAAATACGGTCTACACTGCTACAATGCAATATATACGAAATTTTTTCATATTAAGAACACAAACTTTGGAACTAAAACTATTAAAAGCAATACTTTTAAAAGAATACTACTTAGTACAATATACAAAGTTAAAAGCTAAATTAAAATAATCTCTATCGACTTTTTTCTGCAAAATCGTAAACAACTTCGTTCAGATCTAATGTCAATTTATGTTCAATGGCCAACATTGCTAGTAATTTTTTATTATTTTTATTATTTTTAGTTTAGCAAATGATCTATCGCCCGCGCCAGCAGCAACATTTATGGGCAGGTTTAACAAAATTCTTAAAGCAACGCTTAAATTTTGCCTAATGTTAAGGGATGTAATGACTTTAAAAACGTCAACTGGGTCTTCAGGAAACAAGGTCTATAGTCTTGTCATTCTAGACGCAAAATCATTAAATATCGTAATTAATTCGGCCGCCGCTTTTGAAAATAATACCAATAATACCTTATCATATCAAAATGTTTACATAATCTTTGATGATATTATTGAAATTAATTAATAAATATCAGTGATTAAAAAAATAGTCATGAAATGCTTGCATCAATATCTCCGAAAGAATTATTCTTAGCAGAACAAATTATACATTCATATTAAAGACGAAAAATGAAGGTACATGATAAACTATAGAACTAACATAAAAAAATTCTTTGTTTATCATGTAACCAAATCTTCATCAAAATTTCATCTTTATTTAATTAATTTTAATAATAATATCAAAGATGCAGCAAAAATGTTGATATTATTTTCATAAGCGGGCGAATTATGTGTCTACTCAAATCTAAAATTACTAGACTACTATTTCGTCAGTCAATTCTAAAGGGTTAAAATACGAGGAATCACCATCTGTTAAGACGTTTTCCATATCTTTGCAATGTGTCAGTAATTTATGTTTACTTATAAGATTTTCTTTGTTTGTGGATATTGTATAAAAACTCAAAAGAGTCGTTATGAGTTATGACTATTTTATATTTCTCTTTTAATTTTTGTATGGGTTTGTCTAAACTTTCATGATTTTTTTTAATGTCGTTAGTTAATTTTTCAGCTTCTAAGATAATATTACTAGAAATGAATATACGGACATACAAAGATAATGTTGTCAAAGCACTCATCCGATATTAATTCTTAAAAAAAAAATTAATGAGCTATTTTATTTCAGCTTGTCTGTTATTGTCTGCTGTGCATCTTAAAATATAGGAATGGCTAGAAGCCCGTCAATTGCAGTTGTATTTGATTTTATTTTACTATTCCTTTATTTTCTAGATTCAGGCAATATTTTTTTAAATTTTTGTTAGTAGTTCAGTTGGTTTTGCCGCCCCTAGAATTAGAATTAGAGAGAACGTGAGTGGGCCGCTCAACCAGCCATCCACCGCGACCGCAGGAATCTATTGTGGCTCACTTACTACTGCTAGTAGCTAATTGTTATACTTCACCGTCCTGGTCCAGTTCTTTAATGAGCCTGATTATCCTATCGGGTGGTTGGTTCTCCAGGACTTGTAGTTTGATTTTGGCCGTGCCAAAAATCCTTACCCTGATGCCATCCACGGCTGGACAGGAGCAAATAACATGCTCCATTGTTTCATCATCCTCCAGGCATAGTCGACACTCAGCGGTATCGGTCAGTCCTATCTTATGAAGATGATGCCGAAGTCGGCAGTGTCCCGTGAACGCAGCAGTCATAGTTTTGATGTCCATTCTGCTTAAATTCAGCCAGGATTCAGTTCTGATTTTGGATGGTGATGTGGTCACCGCCCTGAAATGTCTCATCTCTGGACATCCTGACCAGAAATCCAAGGATTTCATAACCATCTATCTCTTAATCGAGTGTTTTGCCACGTCTCTCGGTATTCCGAGAGTCGGTTCTGGCCCCTCCGGTACTGTGTTGGCCCCCACTCTGGCCAGGGAATCGGCCATTTCGTTTCCCTTTATGCCAGCGTGACCGAGCACCCATACGAGAGTAACTCTGTTTGCCTTCCCCAGCCCGGATAATGTTCTCCTACAGTTTTTTACGACGAGAGATTGGTATCTGCTGGTCGCCAGCGATCGTAGCGCTGCTTGGCTGTCGGAGAAGATTTTAATTGATTTGCCCACCCAGTTTCTGTTGAAAATTTCCTGGGCGCAGACATCAATGGCACTTATCTCTGCCTGTAGTATCGTCGCAAATTTGCCAAGGTTGCAGCTTATCTCTGTTCTTGGTTTGCGTCCGTAGACTCCCAGACCGGTGCCAAGGTTGGTACTGGAGCCATCGGTAAACCAGGAGGAATCGGCCTGGAGCAGGGAGGCTTCCCTCCTTCCCCAGTGGTCTCTACTTGAAGTAGGACGTTGAACGACGTCTCCCAGGTGTATTCGGCAGGGATGGTATCAGTTCGCATGCCCAGTAGTTCGTCCGACTTAATCACCGTCGTGAGTCTATTGGGCTCGAATTCCACCATTTGTGGCACATTTTCTGCTGTGCAGTAATCTGTACGTTGCCATTCTGGCCTCACCCTCCACCACCACATGCAGTGGGGGAAGATCCAGCAGCATTTCCAGAGCCACAGAGGGCGTCGTTCGCATGGCTCCTGTTATGGCTAATGTAGCCATCCTCTGCAAACTTACTAGTTTGGTCACCGAAGCTCTCCGTAGAGTTGCAGACCACCAAGCGACACTGCCGTACGTGATCATCGGTCTAACAACCGTAAAGTACAGCCAGTATAGTCGTTTAGGGGTAAGACCCCAGTTTTTTCCACATATCCTTCTGCAGCTCCATAGCGAGAACCTAGCTCTGCGTATGATGTTTTCTACATGGAAATTCCAGTTGAGAGCTTTGTCCAAGGTTACCCCTAGATATTTAGCACTATCTACAAACTAGATTGTTACACCGCTCAGGATAGAAGGAATCAGCCCAACTTTCCTTCTTCTAGTGAATGGGACTATCAGTGTCTTAAGGGGGTTCACAGCAAGCTGTTCCCCCACACACCATCCCTGTATGACGTTTAGTGCTTCTTCTCTGGGTGTCAGAGACAATGCTATCATCATCACCACTCACAAGAATAACCACATCATCCGCCTACGCCTGTATCTCTACATCTAGCGCCGCAATAATTGCCAGTAGGTCATCCACTAGGAGAGACCAGAGGAGGGGCGAGAGCACCCCTCCCTGTGGACATCCCCTCGTAGTTCTGACCCTCACAACATCATCGTGTAGCGAAGCTGTTACTATTCTGGCTTCAAGCATTGCTTGTATCCACTTTACTATCGTGGTCTCAGTGCCCCTGGCCTTTACAGCTTTACAGAGGGACTGTGTTAATGCAGCATTAAAGGCACCTTCTATGTCGAGAAAGGCAGCCACAGCCGTTTTCTTTGCTTCAAGGGATCGTGCTACCAAATTTCCCACCAAATTGTTAAGTGTCAGCTCAGTAGATTCTCCCCTTTGATATGCGTACTGGTGGACATGCAGGGGATTGGTCCGTAGACTTTCCCCTCGGATGTATGCATCCAGGACCTTTTCGAGGGCCTTCAGTATGAAGGGCTTATCAGGCTTATCGGTCTGAAGGATTTTGGTGGGTCTATTCAGCCCACCTTAGTTATGAATACCACCCTCACCTCCGACCAGCTAGAGGGAATGTAGTTCCACACTTGACTAGCTCTGAACAATGTTATCAAGTAAGGTGACAGTATATCCTGGCCTTTCTGTAGTAGCACTGGAAACACCCCATCCACACCAGGACCCTTGTAGGGTTGGAAGGATTTTACTGCCCATCTTACTGTGGTTGCTGTAATTACTTTCTTCGCCACCTCCCAGTCATACTTGCTAGGGCGTTTGATCCGCCACTTAGGTTGACTGGTCGAGGAGCTATCGTCAGTCAGAGTCAGGCAGTTAGGAAAGTGGTTCTGGACCATGATCTCTAGCGTCTCTTTTCCGGAGGTCGTAAAGGTACCGTCGGGTCCTTTGATCGAGCCCAGCGTTGCCCCCGGCTCTCTCGAGAGGATCCTGTGAATTCTGGAACTACTGGGAGTATCTTCTATACTCTCACAGAACCTCCTCCAAGACTCCCTTTTGGCCCTTCTTATAGCTTTATTGTAGATCGTTAGAGTAGTTCTATATGCTTCCCAACCACCTGGCTCGGTAGTTCGATTCTATATTTTCTGTTTATTTTTATGTCTCTGTTCCACCAAGAGGCAGATCGGTTATCCTTCTTCCTCTTAAGTGGACAGTTTTCGTGATACGCAGAGACGATAGATGTGTGTTATATCATCAGCCATCGTCTCTATGTTCTCACGATCACTAATCGTGTTGGTTACCTCTTCCATCTTAACACTTAGCGAGCGTATGTACCCGTCCCACCTTGTGCTTTTTGGATCACGGTATTCTACGGCCCTTTTGGGGCCGGTTTTGATATTAAATAGAATATGTCTATGGTCCGAGCATGAAGGCTCCCTTGATACCTTCCACTCAGATATTTTCGTGCTCAAATAGTTAGTGCAGAACGTAATGTCCAATACCTCCTTACGGTGTTTCGTAACAAAAGTTGGTTCAGTGCCAACATTAAGTACAGTTAGCCCCTCCCCTAAATGCCGCCCCTAAATTTTGCCGCCGTAGGCAGTTGCCTACACTAGCGTCTAGCCAGCAGGTGCAACAAACGATCTTGCCGATGTATGGCTGCAGGTATGCCACCCACCATACACTATTGGCGCGCGCATTGTGGACCTAGCCCAGGTAATATCTCGGTTCTGTTTATTCAAAAGAATTTGGTGTTGTTTCGGTTAGGAAAAGCTGAATATTAACGGTAATCGGTAAGTAATCTATATTATAATAAGTATATTAACGCCTTTACAGTAAATGTATTTCTAGTTTATTAATCCCAAGCCTATTATTCCCTCAACATGGGTGACGAACAAAAAGAATTAAATCGTTCAAATAAATGTAGTGAATGCGGTACAAATTTTAGCAGTAGGAGCAATTTAAGAAGACACGTAAAAAATTCCATGAACGTAAAATAAACGTGTTGGCTCCGCGAATTTGTGCTGTGCTGAATTTGGGTTTTCTTGTAACAATTGCAACAAAAACTTTAATGATAAACGTAAACTGCGTTACCATATCTTTAAAGGCGCACAACGGAGAAAGATGGATAATTACCCAAACTTCAAAAAAATGCTATAGATATGCATCTATATGTGAGCAATTCAACATTTGGAGTGAGTCATCGGACATCGGTAGCGGTCAAACCATTTGTTGGTTCTTATTAAATTAATACGTAAATGGATTTCCGTTTCTTTTTCAGAAGGAAAAGTTTGGTAATTCGAGAGCGAATTACTATGTCAGTATGGCCGTGTGAGCAATTCAACATTTGGAGTGAGTCATCGGACATCGGCAGCGGTCAACACTGAAGGGGAAGTCCCGCTCTACCAGCCGTTCTAGGGGAAGCCCCAATATATATCGGAGTGCTACCGCCGCGGCCGATCGCTCTGAAAACACACTCTGCTCTAGATATTGAGATAGGCATGATGTATGTTCGACCACACGTGACGCGTATTATTAAAACTGACGTAGAAAAACAGTTTAGTGTTTTATTAATCCTCACATCAGAAGTGGGATATAACCAGCGTTCTCGTGATATTGAAAATTTGAAAAAAAAACAAATTTTCGGTGTACATCATGGAACAATTAACGGAAGTTTTAGCCGCCACCTTGAAGGAAATTCAACAACATAGTGTGCGGAGTTCGGCGCCTGCAACTACCGTTGAAGTACCGCCGTTTGATCCCCGTCGAGACGATAAAGGAGCCGCCAAGTGGTGCGAAGAAGTCGAAAAATTAGGAAACACGTTCAATTGGGGTGATCACGAGCTACTTTCCCGAGCTACAGCCGCATTAGTCGGCGAAACAAAGGATTAGTACGCGTCGTGGCAGCCAGAAACCAAGTCATGGGCCACCTTCAAGAGCGAAATTTCCAATTTATATCCAAGCAAGCGAAACCTCAGTGAAAGAATGCGTCGAGCCAGTTTGTTTACTAGCGCGGATGCTTTGTCGTATTGTGAGTATGCCAGAAAAAAGATAACATTGTTGAAAGGTTTACACTTTAACTTGTCTGACGCGCAATTAATAGAAATTGTGATTGGAGATATTAAAGACGCACACGTCAAAACTGCTGCTTTTAACAGTAATGTAAGCTCAATTGTAGATTTGGTAAATTTAATCGATAACTATAAATTGCAGAGCCGTGATATCCCGTTAACCAATAAAACAAATAAACGCCTGTATCCGTTTAATGATAATGACAAAAAATTGTGCTTTAACTGCAATAAACCTGGTCACCTCCGTCGAAATTGTCATGAGAAACCTCAAAATAAGTCAAATAAAAATTGCACTTTTTGTAATAAAGTCGGACATACTGATGATACATGCTTTTTGAAAAACAAACGTGCTAAATTTAACATTTCTAAGGTTAATTATTTCTGCGTCAATCTTGACAATAATTTCTGTGCAAAGTTTAAAATTCAAGATAAACTTGTCAATTGTTTAGTAGACACAGGAGCAGAATGTAGTTTGATTTCTGAGAAACTTGTCAGAGGTTTGCACTGTCTTTTAGAACCAAGTGTCGTGAGACTAAAAGGAATCGGACAATCGTCTGTTCCAACATCTTATAAAACAAAATTAATTATTGAAAAGGATGGTACAGCATTTGAAATTCAATTTTATGTAGTCGACGATACAGTAATGATACCAGACGCCATTTTAGGTACAGATTTATTGGCTTATAGAGGGGTTCAGATTTGTACTGATTCCAGTGGAACACGCATTTATTACAATGAAAACCGTGATTCAGAAATTAAAAATATTAACCATATTGAAACCACATTAAATTTTGTTAATACACCGTTAAAAGGGGATGATTTGCGCAATCTATTAAATTTACTTACAAAATTTTAGGGTAATATTACTACAGGAAATTCAGTTACCGCAATTACAACAACCGAACTGGAGATAAAACTAAAAGAGGATAAAATTATTTGTTATAATCCTTATCGCATAGCTTTGTGCGAGCGCGAAAAGGTTAAGCTTATAGTTGACGACTTACTAAAAAATGGAATTATTTGTGAATCAAAATCTCCGTACGCTAGTCCGATTCTTCTTGTTCATAAAAAGGACGGCGGAACCCGCCTCTGTGTAGATTACCGTGCATTAAATATGATTACTGTTAAGGACCGTTTTCCATTACCTAGAATCGATGATCAAATGGACCAATTGGGTCATTACAAATATTTTACTACGTTAGACATGGCGGCTGGATTCCACCAAATTCCTTTAGCAAAGAATTCTATTGAAAAAACAGCCTTTGTAACTCCCAACGGACATTATGAATACTTGCGCGTCCCCTTTGGCCTCTCCAACGCTCCGGCAGTTTTTCAGCGAACGATATGTAATGCTTTGGGAAATTTAAAAGACAATGATTGCTTAATCTACTTGGATGATGTTTTAATACCTTCGAAAACTATTGCCGAAGGACTTTCTAAAATTAATCGTGTTTTAACTGCTCTATCCGCAGCTGGCTTTTCTCTAAATATTAAAAAATGTCGATTTTTTTATACAACAATTCAATATTTAGGTCAGGAAATTAGTGAAAAGGGGATAAGACCTGGTAGAGGTAAAGTTGAAGCTCTTTTAAATGCACCTAACCCAAAAAACGTCAAACAGGTGCGACAGTTTATGGGATTGGCAGGGTATTTTCGTAAATACATCCCTGAGTTCGCTTCACGTACAGCCTGTATTACACGTTTGACAAAAAATAGTGAACCGTTTGTTTGGGGAACCGATCAGGAAATCGCTAAAAGCTATGTTTGCACATTTTTAAGCAAGAGACCTGTACTGGCTATATTTGACCCAATTTTAGTTACCGAATTGCACACAGACGCCAGTTGTTTAGGCTTCGGTGCTATTTTGTTCCAGCGCGATAATAATGAAGTGCGTGTTGTTTCATATTATTCTAAACGTACGACTGCTGACGAATCTAAATATCACTCTTACGAATTGGAAACTCTAGCTGTGTACTATGCAATAAAACACTTTAGAGTATATCTACTGGGAATTAATTTTAAAATAGTAACTGATTGTAATTCACTAAAGTTGTCGCAGAATAAGAAAGATCTAATTCCACGTGTTGCGCGATGGTGGTTGTACTTACAATCATTCAATTTCACAATTGAATATCGCAAGGGCAAACACCTAACACACGTTGATTATTTTAGTCGAAACCCCGTACCTGAACCAAAAACTTTGACAATGAGCACAATTTCGTCAGATAATTGGCTAAAAATAAATCAATCTGAAGATTCTGAAACTCAAGATATTTTGCAAAAATTGTTAGAAGGTAAATTAACGACCGATTATTTTTGTCAAAATGACATTTTGTTTCGAAAAACCAATCCTGGACGAAATCCTCCAATGTATAGAGCTTTTGTACCAAAAGGTAGCCGTCTTGGTCTATTGCGAATGTTTCACGACGAACAATGTCATATTGGACCGGACAAAACACTTGCAAAAATTAACAACTATTTTTAGTTCCCAGGAATGGCAAAGTTTGTCAAAAAATATTGCAACCATTATTTGAAATGTATCATTGCAAAGAGCCACACGGGCCCTAAGCAAGGCGTACTGTTCCCAATCGATAAAATTCCAATACCATTTCACACTGTACATGCGGATTGTGTGGGTCCCTTTACAGCTTCTCAGAATGGCTTTAAACATGTTTTACTTCTGATCGATGCGTTTACGAAATATTTTTTCCTAATACCATTGAAAACACTTTCTGGACTTGAAATGACAGAAAAACTACATCTTTATTTGAATATTTTTGGAACTACCAAAAGATTTATTAGCGATAGAGGCACAAATTTTACTGATAAGTCTGTTAAGAAGTTATTGTCTGAACTCAATATTGACTTACATTTAATAGCTAAAAGTGCACCCCGTGGAAACGGTTAAGTAGAAAGGTATGTGTCCACAGTTTTGAATCTATTAAGAACGGAGGTAAAAGATAAGTCAGAATGGACAAGCTCGATTGTTAAGTTACAAATAAGTCTAAACACATCAGTTAAAAAACTACTGGTTTTTCACCTTTATACTTACTAACGGGACAGCATTCTGATAACTCAGTAGAAGCTATCACTAGCTCGATATCTCCAACAACAAATGTCAATTCAAATTTAGAGAATGATAGGAAACTGGCATACGAACGTATGAAAAAGCATGCAGACTATTCAAAGAACTTGTTTGATAAAACAAGAAGAATGAACAAAAAAGTAGAAGTCGGTGATTTTGTTTACCATCCATCTGGGAACTCCCACCTTTCAAAACTGGATCCACGATATGAAGGACCTTTCGAAGTACTTGAGTTGTTGCCCAATGGACGAGTTCAGCTCAAAAATCTGGGCACCAACAGGAAGAGGATAGTTGCCAAGGATTCGCTCAGAGTTTGGCCTGGGGAATTGTCTTTGGACACTGAATAACCGGTGAGTTCTTGTCAGAATGCATGTGTGAGCAATGTATAAGCATTGTATGAGCATTGTTGTATGAGACAAAATATAAAACCATGAACAAAAAAAAAATTAATTAAAAAAAAGTAGTACGCAGTGTCTGTGTTCGAGAGAAAACAAGTACTCAGTGTCTGTACTAGTTGATAAAAAAAAAAGTAGTACGCAGTGTCTGTACTATGAACACGCAGTGTCTGTGTTCGAGAGAAAACAAGTACGCAGTGTCTGTACTAGTTGATAAAAAAAAAGTAGTACGCAGTGTCTGTACTATGAACACGCAGTGTCTGTGTTCGAAAGAAAACAAGTACGCAGTGTCTGTACTAGTTGATGAAAAAAAGTAGTACGCAGTGTCTGTACTATGAACACGCAGTGTCTGTGTTCGAGCCAAAACAAGTACGTAGCGTCTGTACTAACTGATTAAAAACGCAATGTTTGTAGTAAGAAAAATGAGCGAATGAAGAGTTTATTGTAAATTAGTTTTGTTACAATAAAAGTTTGATGGTTTAAGAGAATAATGCTAAAGTGATAACCATTTGTTGGTTCTTATTAAATTAATACGTAAATGGATTTCCGTTTCTTTTTCAGAAATAAAAGTTTGGTAATTCGAGAGCGAATTACTATGTCAGTATGGCCGTGTGAGCAACTCAACATTTGGAGTGAGTCATCGGACATCGGCAGCGGTCAACACTGAAGGGGAAGTCCCGCTCTACCAGCAGTTCTAGGGGAAGCCCCAATATATATCGGAGTGCTACCGCCGCGGCCGATCGCTCTGAAAACACACTCTGCTCTAGATATTGAGATAGGCATGTTGTATGTTCGACCACACGTGACGCGTATTATTAAAAGTGACGTAGAAAAACAGTTTAGTGTTTTATTAATCCTCACATATAAATGTCATCCTAAGAAACCAATCATAACCAGCGGCGCGTTATGCCATCATGGGGCCCTGGATAATTTTGAATGTGGGGCCTCCATATTCCGTGTTGAAATAAGAATTACTTTTTATACAAAAATAAAAATGTACTAATCTAAAAAAATCATAAATAATTAGTAAGGTATTTGACTTTTTGCATTTATATAAGTAACATTTAATATAAGTACCTACATCGTTATTTAAAGCAACAAATGAATATTCTTAAGAAATAGAAAATAACAAATAAATAGCTTAATACTTTTAAAGTAAAAATTCGTAACAAATAAAATATTTTATCTTAATTCATAAATCGATATTCTTAACAAATAGAAATAAATAATTTTTCACATTAGAGAATCTAGATGTATTCCTGCTTGAACAGCTTTTTTAATATTTGCATATTGTAAACACTGCGATAGTTCATCTTTAAATACGCTATCGCCACTATCTATGTCCTCTGGATATGTACTTATTAAATTTGTAATGCAGTTTTCATAGTCTTTTAGAGATGTTTCTTCTAATAAACTGTAATTTACTCTTTCTTTTGCTAACATTGTCGGTTTCATAAACTTTATTGTTATTTAACGCATTAGATTCCAATTCCATATCATCAAAAAATTAACAAGACGAAACGTAATGTGTCAATATCTGGTCATGAAAGTGTAGAAGATGGAAACCAAATAAGAATTTTAGGAAATGACTTGTGCTACAAACTTAAATGACTTTTGAATATGCAGGATTATGCATTTGTAAGAAGCAGACAAAATTCTTTTTTTAAAGATTGCACCCTGTATATTTTTCCTGCCCAAAAGTCTGATCAGTAGTTCAAATGATACAAAATGATTAAATGTTAAAAGAAAGCGACCACAAACTGTTAAAACGATTTCTACCATGTCAATACCTCGACGTCTGAGAAGTTTACAAGAAAAAAAAATAAATGTTTTTGAAATTGATTTAAGCTATAAAATACAAAATACTTTTGAATATATAGTATTATTCATTTCTAAGCATTTCCAATTTGTAGCTTAAGCCATTTCCTAAAACTTTTATTAGAATCTTTTCCTTGTCAACTTTTTAGAAAGAAAAATATTGACTAGTTACATTACTTCTTATACAAACTGTGTAATGATAAAGATTTTTTTAAGGTAAGCATTTTGAAGATCGAATTTTTATTTTACAGACTTTTTGCGAGAATTCATTTTTGCAGAATAGATTTCCATACCAAAAGAAAAAGTGTCGATTGAAAATCATCAATGTATTCATACAGTATTTTCTCTTCTTCAACTTTGTCAAGGGTTTCTCAAAATTAGATGTTTCTTTTATGGAAAAAAATGAGTTTAACTGCTAAAACTGCCTCTAGGACTATGCTAAAGTTCAAATTCGATATTCTCACTACGTTAATTTATTAATTTTTTTTTATTTATTAATTTATAGTTTATACAAGATTCCATTTTTTTGACTAAACAGAACCGAGATATTACCGGCTAGGTCCACAATGCGCGCGCGCCAGTAGTGTATGGTGGGTGGCATACCTGCAGCCATTCATCGGCAAGATCGTTTGTTGCACCTGCTGGCTAGACGCTAATGGTTTTAGTGTTGCCTACCGTGCCTACCGCCTACGGCCGGCCCTGCACGGAGATATTACCGCGCCGGGGATGCCCCTGCTAGCAGGCAAATCCTCCGATAAACCATGCAACTTCGGTTGCGGGGAGTTTTGGCTTAACTATCCGGACTGAGAGCAGACAACCTCAATAAAAATCCAAAATTCTAAGGCGGGGAGTCAGGCCAAAGGGAGGCATACCTAGATTGTAGACTAGTTACGACTGTCAACCTCCGGGGAGATGGCAACTCCGGAAGTATTTTGCCTTCCTGTGGCAAGCGGGGATCTGTCATGTGTGGCGTGTGGTGTTTTTTCCTAGCTACTTGCGGGAACAATTTCAATCAGTACAAATTTTTCTGGAGATGGCGCGCCCTTACCAGTGCCAAACGCACCCACTATGGAGGTCAATGAACGCCTCACGAACAAGTACCGGCTCCAATGGTGCAGGCTTCAGACCCTAGCCAGGACGGTAACCACCGAAACCAGCTTCGAGAAGGCGGGGACCTAAGTAACGACGGATACTGTCGGAGCCCAGAGGCCCAGATTCAACGGAGCTGCCAGAAAAATATACAAATATCTTCTTAAGCAAGGTGTACCAAAGGCAATTGCTCAAACAGGGCCTTATAAATGCGGAAAATCCCGAGAATAAATCGGACTCTTAATCGGAAGTTGAGCCGGAGAGAGATCAACATAAGAACCCGATCAGACGGCAGCACACTAACGAATAAACCCCCAACGGAAACCAGAACAGAGGTAGGCAAATCTGGGGACCAGAATTCTAAGCCTGGCCATCCTAAGCCTCTTCAGTTGACCTTCAGCCAGGCGGCTGGAGGAATACGAGTAGAGGTGTGCCAACGAACTTCCCAGAGAAAATCCTTACAGCAGAGCAGATTAAAGCACTGCAAGAGGCTATTATGGATAAAGCGCTCCAGCTGAAATTACCAGGCGAAGATATAAACCCCAAATTCCTTAGCTTGCACAAAGACCTGGCTGGCTGGTCTTGGTGTGTGCGGACGAAGCCACTGGCAAGTGGTTGAAAACCATCATACCGACCCTCAAAACCCTAGGAGAGGCCCAACCTGAAGGTCGTAGACGAGTTCATGTAAGCTAACCTATATTGGCAAAAGGAACGCGTCCGGCGGCAATACAGTCAGATGGGTTCAGGAACCTTTGCGGGTGACTAACCAGGGGTAAGGGGTAGGTAGTTCTGCTGAGTTCATCGGACTTCTCAAAAGCAAAAGAAACGCTACATGTAACTTAGTTTTCATTAGCTCAACTAAGATTAATTAAGAAATGTGCAAATGGAAAGCAGCCAATTGTGACATGACAAACGTACTGGCATGACATTACGAAGACCAGTTTAATTAGTGCAAATTTGAGTATCACATACGTAGTATCACAAAGTATTGTGAATGTGCTGAAAAAAAAATTTGAAATTTTAGCGCAAATATTGTAACGTGAAGCGTTTGAGGCATAACTTAATCAATTAATAAGGTCAGCTTAGAATTCTTGTACATGTGCAATGGCCAGAGCATGTGTATTAAGAAACTCAAATAACAACGAACAGAGAAACAAATCCACTGAACTACATTCGAATATCTCACCTTCGAGACCCACTATAAATGATGGAACCTTTTGTATTGTCAGTTAGTTATTCTTCGCAAGCACACCATTGTGAGGTACAACAAATAAATCGATTGTTTAACCGATGTTAGCGTATTTATCTCCTTGGGGAAGCTACCGTCTCCGCTACAGCCCCATAAGAAGATGCAAAGACGTTAATGTGATTGCCCACAAAGGGGTAGCCACTTCTGTTAATGTCACAATATGTTCTTTTGGGTCCCCTGAACAATTTTGACCAAGGTTGTGTGTGTGCGTGCGTGTGTGTGTGCGTGTGCGTGCGTGCGTGCGTTTGTGCGTGCGTGCGTGCGGGCGTGCGTGAGTGCGTGCGTGCGCGCGTGTGGGCGTGTGCGTATGTGTGTGTGTCTGTGGGTGTGTGTGGTGCCCGTTTTTTGTGACGACGATTCCGTAGAAACTACTAAAGGTATCGGGACGAAACTTCATATTTAGAAGTTTCATGACTAAACTTAGAGCTGAAAACCTTGTTGTTGAAAAGGGTCCAAAGGAACTGGATGTTTAGTCTAAGCATTTTTCACAGATTTTGCAAATGAGCAGCCATTTCTGTAGTTTCGTTAAAATAGTTAAATAATAAATTAAAGCAGAGGAAATTTATGCCTATGACATATTTTGGTAAAATTAATAGTTTATAACTGCATGAGCAAATTCTATTTGATCAAGATCGGCCGTGTCTGCATTAATATAAAACTAGTTAGCCAGAATTTGACAGATATTTTCATTCTAATAACAGTAGATACTGTCAAACAATGATGTTTTGACAAATCCTACTGTCAATAGAATGAAAGTATCTGTCACCTCCTGGCTAAGTAGTTTTACTTTAACAGCCACTACCGATCTCGATCAAATAGAATCTCATGCAGCTAAACTATTAATTTTACATATAGTATGATAAAGTCATGTGCCTGGCCACATCAGATTTTTTACTTTACCATACGTAGTATGTAAAGCATTGTAATCGTGCCAAAAAAAAATTTTGAGTTTTTAGCGGAAATATGTCTTTTTGGGTCCCCTGAACATTTTTGACCAAGGTTCAAAAAAATGTCTGTGTGTGTGTGTGTGTATGTGTGTGTGTACCCGTTTTTGTGGCGACGATTCCGGAAAAACTACTAAAGGTATCGGGACGAAACTTCATATTTAGAACTTTCATGACCAAACTTAGAGCTGAAAAGCTTTTGGTTCAAAAGGGTCCAAAGGAACTGGATGTTTACTCTTAGCATTTTTTACCGATTTTGCAAATGAGCCGCCATTTCTGTAATTTCGTCAAAATAGTTAAATATTAAATTAAAGTAGAGGAAATTCTGAATAATTTGTGTCTCTGACATTTTTTAGTAAAATTAATAGTTTATCTGCATGAGCAAATTCTATTTGATCGAGATCTAAAGCTTCATTGTAATGACAGTAGGTAGTGTCAAGCGGTGATGTTTTGACAATACCTACTGTCAATAGTATCAAAATATCGGTCAAATCCTGGATAACTAGTTTTCTTTTAATGCAGACACCACCGATCTCGATCGAATGGAATCTCATGCAGCCAAACGATGAATTTTATATATAGTATGATAAAGTCATGTGCCTGGCCACATCAGATTTTTTATGCTTGCGATAGTCAAGGTCATTATAAATAATTGTAGTCGAAGTAGCCCATGATATCAAATGTAAATATTTCTGGTTGTCATTGGGCATGGACATACCGGTAAGTTACCGGTGGATCAGCGGCGACGATAATTGGAATTTTCTGCCTGAATTCATTCCTGAATTTCTTCTTCGTGTCACGGCCGCTGTGACAGTGGCACAAAGTATAAGTTCAGGATTGCAATCAGGCTGAAAATTCCGTTTATCGTCGGCGCTGATCCACCGGTATGTCACCGGTGAGTCTGCTGGACATTCCCATACTATTTGAATTGATTACCACTGTTTTTCACACAAAAGTTAAATTGGTTGCATAAAATATATGCAAAACCAAAACAAAAATCTGTTATTCCAATCTCAGATGTTTCAAACAGCTGACAAATTTTATCTAATCGGGCGCTTTGGACATTTAGTATGGAACAGAGGTAGGTGGTAGTATTTATATAATTGAAAATGGCAATATGTATTAAAATTCAATTTAAACTTAAGGAATTAAATTCTGTTGAAGATCACAATTAGCAGCAGTGGCGCAGCTACCGCAAGGCCAGTGTAAGCAAAGCTTACGGGCCCTCAAGCAACTGGGGCCCGGAACGTTTTTGTTTACTTCAAAGAGCTTACTTGAACCTTAAAACTAGCGTTTATCAACACGAGATGGCTCATCCCTACTATATACTAAAAGTCTAACACAGTCCGCGCAAGAAGTTTACGAAAATCGGCGAATCGGGGGAAGGGTCTGCTCCTCGGAGAAGCGAAAATCGGCGCCGCAGGCGCCGATTTTCCGCCTAAAATTTGATTCTACAGCGCTTACGCCTTCGATTTCGTCCATTTTCGGCCCAGTTTTCGTTATTTTTTACCTCGATTCGGGTAAATTTATGGATTATGCTTTAGGAGTGTACAGGTCAGCGCGTCGCCATGGCAACCTATCGAGGTTGCTAGGCAACGGCCGCGCGCTTCGCGACGCGGTCACCAGACGGCGGCACATCATCATGTCGCTGTTGGGATTACGCTACGAAGCAATAGATGGCGCCCCGTAACCGCTTCGAACGGTTTTTTTTCCGGGCTTTTTGTTTACCTCTTAACGCTTCGGCGATCTACCTAGGTCGACCTGCAGGCCTATTAGGCCTGCACATTCTCCTAGTATTGTACTACTATTGTAATAAACGTTGTCATAAAACAGTAATACAAAACAGTAATAATAACACGGATTCCGTGTTGCGCCTGTCGATATGTCCCCTACCAACTTCTAGTTCTCGGAGTATCCCCTACTCTATCTATTAGGGTCAGCGGCATAGACCGTCAGAGATGTGAACCGGCTGTTCGTATCATCAAGGTCACGAAATACCGGCATTATAGTTTTGCGTTGTGCAGAAAGGACAAGTGACAGGTCCTTTAACTTCGTATCACTAACCGAGAAATATAATTCCAACGTAATTCTATAATTAAACCAATGTCATTTTGCAAATTTTGCTGGATATGGTGGGGGTAGTTTTGCGGGACCGGGGGTCCTTCCTGATGTTTGCCTACAGGCCCAAAAATCGTAGCTACGCCGCCGTAGCAAGTAAGATGTTGTCCTTCATAAATCATAATGTCCCCTATATTGCACTGAATTTGGCATGAGCACATGACCATCCTGCTGATGTTACACTGAGTACAAAGTCTTTTTGCATTTCCAAGAGAACACAAAAACTTTGTAAGAATAACCAATAAATCACAAGTATATATATATATATATATATATATATATATATATATATATATATATATATATATATATATATATATATATATATATATATATATGATGGGTAGGCAAGAGTACAAAAGCATAGCTTTCTAATAGTGACTTATACTCGTTTGCCCACACGTCATAGATATTCTGATGTGCACTAATTTTACCAAAAGAAAAACAGTATTACTCAACTGACAGTAATATCATAATAATTTTTCTATACTGCAATTTTGTATCATCTACCAAAAAATGTATGTAGATATCATTGATATACTCAATAAATGTTTAGATATGCACACTGCAAATCTTTCATACATGTATTAATAATAATAAAAACGTTTTCCTAACTTCAATACATAATCGTCTTTCCATAATAAGCTAACAGAGTGTACACAATTTTAATTTCTCCTTACCGTATGAGCCCATCCTGCAAGTGGCCCGTACAACATCCTAAAATGGTCGCCGATCTCATTATAAACTTTTTCCGTCACCGTCTTGTTCTTACTAAGTTTCGGCAAATACAATCTTGCTGCAATTTGGAAGATGTGTGTATCAACAGGAATCGATTCCAAATGTCCTAAAGACATCAAACAAATGCAATCGGCAACTTTTGCTCCTACCCCATTTAGCATCATCAACGTTTTTTTTGCGTCAACATACGACATAGTCTTCAATTTCTCTAACCATTCCTCGCCACCTAATTTCTCGATCAATTGAGCAGACTTACTGATATAACCGGCACGGTAACCAAAACCATTCTCTCTTAATTTCTTCTCCACATCTTTTTGACATAGCTCAGATATTTTTGGGAAACTATAGTACGTTTTACCATCAAAATCACAGATTTTTCTTCCATAGAATGCTGCTAGTTTTTCAACCATTGAAGTAATCCTGAAACAAACCAATTTTGGCTAACTTGAATAATTTGAAAACTTTACTTAGTGGAATTTTAAAATTAATTTGCCTATATATCTTATGTCCCAGAATTGACACCACTGCCAACCCTTACGCCTATGGTAGGAAATAATGTCATTACTACCATTAACTGGAAAAACCCAAACAGGAACTACCACCACTGCAGAACAGAGAAGTGATTGGAATGACCTTGAGAAACTGCAGCAGTGTGAGCATCCCTTTCAACCACACAAACTGATTACGATGCCAATGATCAATACCATGCCAACAGACTATTTTCTTTTTGAAAATGAGTCAGATATATGTTCAAGCCCCTAAATTATCTAAACTTTCGAATAAACTAATAAACTTAATTCATAATTCCAGTTTTTAAGCAAAAATTGGACTTTCATAAGTATTTTGCATCATTATTTTGCAATCCGTTTATTATAGTTCAAAAGCTAGAAACGGTTTTGTTACGTTATTTACATATAATCAGGCTAGAACTTTCAAAATCTGTCCCTTGTACACAGGTGGAATTAAGTATGTTCTTATCAGTATTTCAGCAGTGTGCCGATGATACATCCATGTACGAGTTTTTGTTATTCCTCTCGGCCGCTAAGTGCAAACAAATTGTCCGTTTACGCTGCATACTCGTATATCGGAAATTTATTATTTGACTAACCGTGTTCGAATGCTTTGAATTGGTTTATAATGGCTTATATGTTTCTATTTATTAGCTTCATGTATAATTATTTAATGTAATTCCTACATTGCAATGTAATTGAGTTTTCTTTATTAAATTTTTATTAATTTATTTTAATTTTATATTAATATACATAAAAGTTGTCGATTAAATGAAATGAAAATCTCATATAAGATATTGCATCATAACACAACAAATTATACAAATTTATTGCATCTAATAACTCTTATTTTGCATTAGTAAATGCAAAAATCAATTTCTTGTCAATATTTTTACACAGATAGAAAAGATTTCTTGTTTTTAAGAAATATATTCTTTTAAATTTATTCTATAGATCAAAACATATTTCTTTGACGCTAACAATATTTACTTCTCAGAAAGAATCGGTAGAGTACCTACTGAAGAAGTCGGGTATCACGGTAAGGTACAGAGTACCAGCTAAAGTAAAGGATGTTTTGCTTAACCCAAACGATATCACACCACTCCTGAAGAACGAAGGGGTATACAAGTTAACATGTGAGTGTGGAACATGCTATGTAGGACAGACAGGACGAAGCATGGAATGTCGAGTCAAAGAGCACAGTAGAGACACCCGACTAGGCAAGATTCAACAGTCCGCTGTTGCTCAACACTGCCATGAGTCGGGGCACAAAATGGATTTCGTTGACGTCAAGATGTTGGCAAGGGTGCCTTATTATAGAAGCCATCGAGATTTACAAACATCCTAACAACATCAATCGTGATTACGGCACTAGCATTAGTAGGGTCTGGAAATCGATCCTAACGCGGTCAGGTGGAAAAACACATGGGAGCGGTAGCTCCAGTGAGGTGTAAATTTACGTATATAAGGTAGATTTCTTTGGTAGGTCTTCAGTATTCAATTAGCTCTGAAGAAGCGAGCAACATGGCTCGCGAAACGTCAGCATGTACGAATCTTGACACACGGCATAACCCGGAAGAAATTTATTTTCTAAATATTTACTTCATTGAGTATTCTACTATAGTATATTTGCTTGCAGAGATTAATTTATTTGAAATATTTATTTAATCAAATAAAGATATTTGCATACAAACAAAAATTACTTTCCTTTAAAGCAATATTTCTGTTTGGATTTAAAAAGACATTTCTTTACACCAAAGAAAATTTAAGTTTGATTCGAACAAATATATTTGTATATGTCATAGGCAAATGGTTATTTCTGGCAGAAGTTTTTTGTCATGGCAAAAGATATTGAGTCTTCATTTATACGTTTAAAGCTATTTGCTATTTGCACATATAGCATTTTGTTTAGAATTTGATTGGTCACGTTTTGCTAAGCTAAAATACATTCAGTACGGATGGAGATGTATATGCTATCTTACATTAATAATTTGCATCCTAAACTCAATTTTACTATTGAGGTTGAAACTGACGAACAGTTAAGCTTTCTTGATTTATCTGTTCCTCGACACAATACCCACTATCCTTTAATATATATAGAAAACCAACGTCAATCACTACAATCATTCCATACGATTCCGTCCATCTCATTTCTCACCGACTTGCCTCCTTGCACTTTTCCTACAGAAGAGCCCTTATCTACCCTTTATCACATGAAAATAGAGTGATTGAAATGAAGTTCATTCATAATTTAGCAATTTCGAATAATTTCCCAAAGAAACTAATTAACTAAGTTTTACATGATGTCACTATTAAAATACATCTTCTTTATGTAACAAATCCCCCCGATCTAATACCTTCATATAAGCCCTTTACATATTGTCCTTTCAGTCATAAAACAACAAAATTCCTAAAACCCTACAATATTTTGCCTGCTCTTAAATGTAAAACCAAAATTTTCAATTTACTTTCAAGGCAGTGTCAGCTTATTAGACCGATTTTAGGTGAGAATGGGGTTTACTCTGTGCATTGTGATACATGTGAAGCCTGCTACATTGGTCAATCGGGCAGGGCTCTGGCGAGGCAGATTGGAGAACATCGTAATCAAAGTACTTCTAATTTATATAAACATAGAGTTGAAAATGGTCATATTATTAATTACAGAGATGTGACTGACACTGTGTTTTCTTGTGCTCGTCAAAGTTAGTTTATTCCCGATAGTATCTCTTCATGTTCCGTTTAGATATTTTTTGACAGTAAGTTTTTTAAAGTGGTTTTATTTTCATTTTCATTAGTTATTTCGCTAATTTTCCTTTGTAGATTGTACGTACTGATGATGGTAGTGTCCACCGAAACATGTATCAGCTAATTAAATGAATTTGCAAGGATCAAGGCGGCTTTTATTTAAATTCAACATTGATTTATTTCCTTGCACAATGGACATTTATTTAATTTAAATATGTCACCGCAAAATAACTAAAAGTGCTAATTCAATTAATAATTTAAACACTTTTGTATTTTTTACAAAAATCTAAGTGAGCAATGCAAATGTAAGATATACATTATATGCAGGGTGTCCCACTTTTTTCTGCAAAATTACATTGTACAAGTGTCATTCAGACTAAAATATTTTATATAAACTTATTGTTTTCAATTCTTTAAGGAGTTACAGCTCTCTGAAATATTAGCAAAAAAAGAAAAATAAAAAATGTATTAATTATCAATATAACAAAGCAAAACCAAAAATGTAACACAACAAATACCTATTACAACAATAAAAAATTAATAATTTTAAGTAAAAACATTAATAACTGGAATTAACAAATAAACAAAGAAATATAACAAAAATGTTTTGTTTTTTCCTAGACAGTAATAACTTTCATATGGACTTATTGGTTTTCTCTGTTCCTCCAGAAGTTGGAGCCGTTTAAAATAAGGTATTGGTTAATAATTCAAAACTTGTAACTTTTTAATGAATTTTCAAAACTAATTTACTTTCTGAAAAATTGTTTGGCTGAAGAAACGTGGGACCCATGTATATATTGTTGCTATAATTTTAATTATTTTGGTTGTCAAGCATGCAGTAGATCTCATGAAAGATAATTGAAACATTAATTGCTGTAATGATGCCTTCATACAAAATACATGCTCCGTCGTAAATAGAAATTTAAATTAAATTTAGAGAATTTATTTACATTTTGGTTGGTAGATTTACATTTAGTGAATATATTTTAATATTACATATCTGAAATAGTTTATCTTCAATGATAATCATTGGTAACAAGTTGGTTTGTGCATTACTTACGTAATTAATATGTGTATTAGATGAAATAAATTTATATAATGTGTCGTGATATTACACAATATGTTAAAATGATATTTTCGTATCATATCAAAAACTTTAATGTTTATTAATATAAAAATAATTCTATAGTTAATTAAATACATAACCTACTCGTAAACTTAACTTTAGTGGTCATATTACATTTATTACACTGCAATGAAGGTATTACAATGAAAATAGACTAAATCCCGTTACATCCATCGAAAAACCACCTTGTGACGAACAACTTTTTGCGAAGCGGCCAGGTCGAGGGAGACCATTATACAATATATAACCGACATACTATTTTTATCCTGCAATAGCGATACGAATATACTTAATTCCATGACTGTACCGTAACAATAAGATAATCGCAAGTCTGGCAACCTTCCGGGGGTAGCTTTTGCGCACAAAGATTTATAAAGCGCAAAAAAAAATTCAAACAATACATTATTATAATCAGTCTGTTGCTTAGGGATAAAGATCACCAGACCTGTAGGTCGGTGGAAAGTAGGTGAAAAAGAAGGCCGAAGTGGGGTACAAAATTCCACTATTTAGAGTAAAATCACGTTCGATTGATTAGTCTTAAATACATCTCCACGAAGTAATCGACCCGATAAAAGCCGGATATTTCGATGGAAACACCCGCCAGACATAAACAGTATAAAAACCTCCCCCTGAGTGCGGGTCAGACAGTCTCTTGCGCACGCGGGTGAGACCACCGCAATTTTGGTCTGACATCAGGGAGATGACTTTGTGGGGATGTATTTAAGAATAATCAATCAACCAACCCAACCTGATTATTTTACTGTAAACAGTGCAATTTTGTACGCCACTTTGGCCCACTTTTGGACCCACTTTCCACCCGCACACCGGTGTGGCAACTTTGTTCTTTACTTAACACCAGTGGCGTAGCTCCCATGGGTGGCACCCGGTGTGGATATCGTGGTGTCACCCTAGGAATGAAAACCGTTAAAATTAGTAAAAATCCGTTAAATGTGAAGTATGATTTTATTTAATCAATACAAATCAGTGTTATTAATAACTACTAATAAAAAAGTTACAGGGAATCTCTTCTCTTCTTAAAGTCTCTTCTTTCTAGTTTTAAAAGCCGCAAACTCGGAAATCACATTTTCAACATTTATATTTTGTGTTGCCTGGTGTTCTATTGTTAATATCTTAATATGCCAAGATTGTTAAGTCTCGTTTGGGTCAGTGCTGCCCGCAAATAATTTTCAACACGAAAACACCTTTCACACGAAGCAACTGATACGCAAGTTATCATAAATAACTTTTTTCTACTTCGCGTTCGTTATAAACTCATAACCAAACCGTTTTCGGTGTCGTTATGAAAACACTAGATCACTAACTTTTAGTAACTTTTAGTTTTCCAAGTATGGTGAAATTTATTTCAAGTGTCAAATGATGCTGATCTTAATCGCTATTGGCTCGCCTCAATCGCATTTGGCAGTTTTACCACAACAACCAACTGTTGAAGATAAAACTAGTCTAGATTGTAAGATAACAGTCCCAATTTTTAAAATTTATGTAAAATTAATGTCGCAAAGTAGAAAGAATAGTATATCACTCGTTTTATAAGACGTATTGATTCACTCGTACGCCAATTTTTGTCTTATAAAACTTGTATTATAATATACTATAGCGCGATCATTAGATTCGGAAGAGATTCTGTAAAATCCCATTCCACGATGAATTTCGAAAAGTCTAGAGTTGGGCGTCTCAAGAAACTGTTACGTTGGCCGCCTTTAAATGTCTTCTCAACCTTGGTATCTCTAAGAGGAGTTCTGTTTCCGATACCTCATCATAAAAACCAGTAGATTGGGATACAGCTAATTTCAACTCTTCAGTGTTCGCTAAAACCAAAGTGTTTGGCTGCACAACCTCGAACAATGAATTGACTTCGATCTAGTTCGGAGTTTAACACTGAATCGGTCAAGACATTCCAACATATCTTTTTCATGTTCAGCTCTCAAGTCCTGCATCAGTTGCCAACTCACCGGACATTCGTTTTTTACGACGAATTCATCTTTTTATTGGAATATCGTAGTCCTCCGATTTTTTCACGGCAAGATCTATTGCCTCTTCTCAATATATAGACAAAGAAAACCAGTCTTCGGACTGAACCTCGCCCTTTAGGATTTACACTTTTGTATTTTTTTATTGTTCTGTATTTTGTTTATCACTGTTTCTCCTAATAAAGGCCTTTATTATTAATATTATTATTATTAAGTGTCTCTATTTTTATATCTAATTGATCAACACTCAAGCCTTACTTTGCAATGCAATCTCAGCACAATTTATTAATATTTACTGCAGACTAATGAGCACTCCAACACGTTGTTGAGAGTCCTTCAACAGATGCTTTGCTGTGTTTATGAAACACTTCCCAGTGACTGGTAGAAGCAGAAAAAAATGTATATATATTATTGTCTATATTGTTCCGAAAAATGTTACACACGATACCTTTTGTGCAAATGAGTGTTGGCCACATAAATTAATTGAATGATCCATATATACAACAAAAAATTGCTTTGTGGTAAAAAAAAAATTACAAATAAATCATAACCATATGTACAAACCAGTACTGCCACCTATAAAAATTCGCAAAACTGTAGTGATTGCATAACTGCCACTTGTAAACTTTTTACTCTGCAGTAATTATTTATTTCATAGCTTACAAGCATTTATAAATTATCACAATTGATGAATTAAATCATTTACTATTAATAACTTGGTTAAAATGGCTCGAAGCCAGTGATTTATAGTTGTAAAACATTGTGATGGTTTGTGCAAGTTTCTTTTCATGGTCGGGTGTCACTCCAAAATGGGTGGCACCCGGTGCGGGCCGCCCACCCCCCTAGCTACGCCACTGCTTACAACATTCTTGATACTTACAACTTTGATATCCCAAAGCGACAGACTGATTATATTAATGTACAACCCCCCGGAAGGTTGCCAGAGTTGCGATTATCTCATTGTTACGCTACAAGGGACAGATTCTGAAAGTTCTCTCTGGTGTAACAAAATCTGTTGCTGGATCTTGGACTATTAGTAACCATCACCACCTACTAAAATTTACACTAATTTTTATAATATTTTTTTAATGGAATATCCTATATTTCTGTATACAGTACACTCTCACTAATCCGAACCAGTTTTTGCATACCCCTATTCAGACTAATGAATTGTCCGGAGTACAAGGTTCCCATTAATAGCAAGAGCATACTAAGCTTTTCTGTTCGGACCAGGTTAAAAGCAGGTATGGCATTCAGGTTACGAAATAGTGCAGAGTTGTAGGTCGGTCAGACTGCGGGGTAGTACTATTACATTGTAGTTTGATTAGCGAGAATATACTGTATTTCATAATTCTTTGCAACATTTTAGCGCATAAAATACTAAGGTAGGCCCACTCTAATTGTTACAGATTTTGAGTTGTTGCTTCATTTCTCTAAAAAGCAGCATCTAAAGAACCAAAAAATATCTCAACTACTAGAAATAGTAATTCATGATTAAATTCTGTTGAGAAACAATAGTTCTATCAATTTCGAGACAACACATAATATATAAGTCTGTATACAGTTTGTTCATTATATTAGTCTACATCTATCAAACAATGTCACCCCAAGAATATTGATTTTCTTGTGGGGACAACCTGTACGTGGTTACATTTTTTGAATCTAAAGAACACCAATAAATAAGTACTAATTAGGGCTTCTAATTCCGGGATCCCGACAAATAGAGAGCTTTTTCGGGATCTCGGATTTATAAATCTTAATCCCGGGATCCTGAAAAAGTTGAATCTAAATTATTTTCTTATTTTTTTATTAATTGGTGAGATGTGGGCACTGATCTACAATAAATCAATTAAGCTGCTATTTTTTAAGTATGAACTTCAACCTATAACGGCCTTTCTGATTAAATTAAGTATCAAGCAGAAAATGTTCTTTTACAGCAACATGTTCCTATATAATAGGAGGAACAGATTTTGCCAGAAGTAGATATATACATAATCCAATATGGAGGCAAACCTTTTCAGCATGTTTAAGTATTTTTAGTTATCTCAACAAAAAATACAGGCAATACAATATTTAAAACAGAAACAAAAACATGAACGCACAAAATAAAAAATATAGTGGCGGATTTCTTGACCAATGATTTACCAATTATGTACTACAGACTATAAAATTAGTAAACAGGTATAAAATACACCGAAAAAAAAATATTGACATCAAGTACCAAATAAAAATACAAATTAATCCCGATATATTTAACCATAAAATAAACCCAAATTGTACCAAAAATGATTTGCTATTAATCGTTGTTATTAATCTTTTATTGTTTCACTCCAATCGTACGATTGGATTATTGGATATTTCTTGTTGTGATTTTCAAGTTTCTTCCAGTTTAAGGATTTTACCTTAAACTAAAAAACGAAATAGTTAGGTACGATGTTTCTCTGTGATTGGGTGCATCTGTGCCGTAGATTGCGTCTCGGTTAAAACATCTCGAGTTTGTGATGAGCTGTTATATGGCCATTTTTGACATTTCTTCATCGCACATTTGTCGCTTTTTTTGCTCTTTTCGTGGAAAAGTTGTGTCAAAAAGTGCACTTAGATAAAAAAAAATGTACTTTTATAATGTGGGTTGGGGTATTTGGACTATATTTGACAAAACCGAAAGACGTACAAGTAATATTCATTTTGTTAATGACAAGAAATTGAATATTTAATATTCTATGTCACGATATATTACAATTGACCTTGCACACATCAGTCAAAATAACTAATAACTCAAAATATAAACCTGTTAAGACGAATCCGTACCGCCTACGTTCTACACGCAAAGTACGTAAAAGTTCTGAGGGGTTCAGCTCTTAGCTCACTGAATCATAAAAGTAATACACTAAATTAAAGATAAAAGGTATAAAAGGTCCGTCTAGTAGTGATATTAGATATTTTTGTTCGTTTTTGACAAATCTTTTACTGAATCTGACATAAAATTGACAGATTTTGAGATTTTTTTATGGACAACACAGAGTCTGTGAAACACAGGTTAAAATTGGAAAAGTACCATATAATAGATCTGTTACATCTACCTTTATAAGGGCGGGGTTTTCAATTGCGGTTTAGTGGAGTTTAAGCAAAGTATCGCTAGGCTACACATAGCGCGCATATGGAGCCTAACGATAGTTTAAGTTAAACTCTGCTAAACCGCAATTGAAAAACCCACCCTAAGTATACAAAATTTCACGTAATAATATCAATATCTTACGTGCCTTTTCCACCCAAAAATAAATTAAAGGTGGGTGATCAATCTTACTCCTGATTATGGGGTGTCTTGATCACCCCATTTTAACAATGGAGAATGGCTTTATATTGCTGTAGTAACAATCAGTTGCAATTTCAACAAAATCGACCAAGCCAATTTGTTGGAATTGGTATAAGTTAGTAGCGGGGTGAGATTGACAACCCGTTATATTCACCATTAAGATTAGAAAAACTACAATTATTTAAAGTTAAAATTATTTATTTAAAAACTACGGGAAATTCCAATTCTTATTACTGATTCATTATTTCCATTTTTTTTGCATTGTCATCGAAAATACGCTCACATTGCAAGCTTTAGAACTTTTGAAAATTTTTCCAAATTTTGGAGTCTTTTTAAATATGGTGAGAATTTGTCCAAATTTTGGAAAATTTACCAATTTTTTATTGATTCATGCAGTCTCACAGGAAATCTGTGCACATGCAAAATTTCAACTCGATTGGACAAATTTTCTAAATTTTGAAATTTTTCCAAATTTTGGAAACGTTTCTATTTTTTTTTATTGATTCATTTCAATTCAATTATACACAATTTAAAAATGGTGAGAATTTTTCCAAATTTTGGAAAATTTTCCTATTTTTTATTGATTCATGCATTGTCACCGGAAATCTGTCCACATGTAAAATTTCAACTCGATCGGACATTGGCAAGTATGTAAAATATCGATTAAAAGTGAACGTGACACGTAAACAAACAAACAAGTAAAATTCTTGCCTCTATTTAAACCTCTGAAAATTTTGGCAATTATTTAATTACAAACACCCTTCTCATTTTGTGTTGATAACCTGTAGCAATAAAGCATCGGTAATCCTGTAGAGAAGGTACCTCGCAGAAGCGCAGGCGTAAAATCAGTCACACGTGCGGTGGGATAAGACCAGTGGTTCATAATCAGTTTTACGGGGGGTACATTGAAAATAAAACTCGTTGAATACGCTACAAATGATTTATTATGCTGAAAGTTCGATTTACTTGTAAACAGGTTATTAACAATAATAATACCATTTTATTAGGCAATACATACAAATTAAACTCGTTGCCGTGGTGACATTGTAAAGGAAACTTTAGCGAGATCATTCTAGCCTCGCTTTAAGGAATTGTCAGATCAATTATACGAAGATACTTCATAGATCTAATCTATGAAGTGATCACTGGACAGTCCACGAGGACAGCCGTATCAGTAATTAGTGAGCTGTAGTACGCGAAACAGTAATGAGTTTTAATTAAAATTTGAAATCTAGTTATCTTGTGAAATGTAGCATCAGATGCAGGGGCGGCTCGTTATATAGAGCCAAGGAGCCATGGCACTACCTGTAGTTTCAACATCAGCAAGAATTTTTAATTAGTTCTAAAAAACCTTTTTTTTTTCATTTTAAATATTAAACAATGCCTGCGTAAGTTTAATGAGTAGTGAAACATCGCAACGCATTTCTCTCCCCAACACAACGCGGTTAACCGTGCTATCATACCGCCAACCGGGCCAACTTATTTCTGGCCCGGCAGATCGATAGAGTTAGTGCTAGCGCGGGGCGGTGCGCGGGTGGGTGGGGGTATAGCGACGTCGCCTTCTGTATGCGTATTTGGAGCCAAACTCTAGCTACTAGCGCCTACGGTGTCCGCTAGTAAGTAGTCCCGGACATTCATGAACTCAGGCGACATTGAGCGACTGTAATTTAAATGTAATCGGCAACCGTCTGGGGGAGTACGGAGCACTGAGTACCTGTCAAATTTGCCAGTGTTTAGAGTTTGTGCATAGACATTTGTATTTTGTTAAAAATATTTAGAAAAACACATGTAAGTTACTAATTTGTATAGCAATTAATTAATTGATGGAACGCAAAATCATTTCAATTTAGTCAGCAATAAACTTGAAATTTGTTTGAAACTCCAATTTAACGTTCTGTTTACGTATTCATGTAGTGAATACGATTATGCAAGGTATCCTGCAACATGTTTGCCTAAATATCAGATAAATAAAGAGACACGGACGGGCGCCGTGAGAACTAAGGTAAGCGAATGTAAACAAAGCTGCATGGGGGGCGAGCGTGTTTTACCTAAGGGGTTTAGAATAACGCAACGTTTTTTTAAAATATTTCCAGCAAATAAAGACAAGCTTAGGGAATAAACTAGTAAGTACATCAGCATAATACATAATAATTAATAGTCAAAATATAGGACTACCATTATAAATTATACTCATAAACTTATTAAAAAATAAAATGAAATATAAAAAATATTTATTTTTTAAATTGAATTTATGGCAAGAAGTTGCAGGACACATATATTTTTCTAATTTAATAACATATATTTTAGCTTATGATATGGCTGAAAATACAACGTGTACCATATGTAACGAGACTTATAGCAGTGTATGCAATCTGAGAAAACATGCCCGACGATTTCACCCTGACCAAATGAATGTGTTGATACCTGGAATACATAACAAGTCTTAAAATTTAAAGTTTTAAATTTTCTTGTTAATACGGTAAAAATTTTAATCAGAAACAAAGTTTAGTCTTTCACCAAAGAATGCATACCACCTTCAAATTCTCTTTTTCTCGAAAATTTTCTTATGTAAGGCCATAAAAATATTATGCTACCATTAAGACAATTAAAAGATCTGTCAAATTCATTAAAAAAGATATAGGGTTGTCATTTAAAAAAATGTCGATGACGTCATCTGTTAAAAACAATTGAAGGTAAAAAAAAATAATTTGATATCATAAGGTGTATTTTGATAATTATAAATCGACGTGTTCGAGGCTTTTTTAAAATAGCAAACCGTTCTTGAGATTTTGTCATGTTTCCATACTCGCTCACTGTATATAAATAAAATTATGTTTGAATACCTTTTTCGTTATTAAATGTATAGTTATTTTGTTTTCAATAAATGGATTATATAACAATTAGTAGATGTTTTAATCGATACAATATTCATGTGGGTAAGTAGGAACGATTGCGGTGCACTTAATACATTTTAGAACTATAGAGTATAGAATCATAGTTGTGAGTAATAGTATATTTCACGCCGTGTGCACTTCAAATGATACTTAATATGTTAAAATGCTAAATAACGACTATTTGGAGCAATAGTCTTGGAGATATTTAACTTGAAAGTTTTATGAGCGCGAGTAAATTAATAAGCAAAGAACGTGGAATAATATTCATATTATTATTAATGCCAAAAATTATTATTTTTATCACATGTTCGGAATACCATCCATTGTTAATATTTATTTATCCATCATCTGCTTTATCTCTTTGTTTATTAATTTAGCCACTGTCACAAAACTTTAGAACATCTCGAAAACTATAGCCGAACAAAAAAATGAGGTATCGAGTTATAAATCACCCTAAATCACATATAAACATAAGGTATCAATCAAGTAGCACGTTTTTGTAAGAATTGCAATTATCGTTCAGCTGGCTTGTCGGCTTCGCACCGTATTTCAACATTGTCTGTAATTTTTGCATAGCTTCCACCAGAAAGGTACTCTTGAGATAATTCTCATATTTGCATTTTAGGTTTCTCCTATTAGTGTCCGACTATCTGCGTTACACGGCATAAGCGCGGACACGATTATTTTATTAGAAGAGAAACAAAAGAACTGTTGTTAGAAAATAAGATACTATATTATTTAATTAGAGACTTTACAACGTACGCTATAGTTTGTTTACATCGGTGTCACGCCATTTTCAGTCGAATCAAATATAGGGAGAACCAGTCTGTAATACTATCGCATTCGCTCGAAAGTCGACATCGGTTGGTTTCTATCGTATACACTAATTCTATGTACCTATACCGAGAGCTTTCTAGCGTAGAGTCCCGATTGAACCCGACGGCCCACCGCCTGCGCTCGTGAACGTCCGGGACTACTTACAAGCGGACACCGTAGGCGCTAGTAAGCTGGCTCAATCGAGTGCGGCGTGCATGTGTTACCCGTATTTCGCGTCTCATAGCGTCTAAATCTAACACAAAAAATTCCGCTCCGCGCCATACACAATGAATCAAATTAGTTCATTACAGAATAAGCCTTTTCTAACATGTACTATTGAGGAAAAAGTGCAAATTAAACAGTTAGGTAGGCCTTTACCTGATTTGATCATTGTGAAAAAACAGACTGTGGCAACATCTTCAAGCTCTAATGCGTTGACTCGTAAAGATCGAAGATTTCAATAAGCGTGTGATTGAGTTATTTGCAAGTAAAAAAGAACGTCGAATGGACTTTATATATCGCAAAATATAACTTTGAGTTTATTTTCAGGTAATGTTTTATACTTCCTATCTAACTACATATGTATTACTTTAATAAAAAACTGTTTGAAATTATAAACCTTAAAAAAAGTTTTTTCTTTATTTAAAAGCCAAGGCATATTTTTCATGCTCTGTGGCTCTACCATCAAAATGTACCACGGGCCGCCACTGATCAGATGTAACACCAGCACAGTTTAATAAAAACAATCAGTGTTACAGTTCATCACAGCTACATTAAAAGTAACAAAATAAAATTTCCTTGAAGTGGGAGGGAAGGACATTTATGAGTTTAGCAATAATAACAAATATAATACATACTTATATTTTATAGTAATACATAAAATAAGCCTAATACATACAATAATAATAAAAAAAATCATTCTGCGTCTGCTAAAGCCTGCTTCACACGTACGATAAATCGTAGCAATTTTACTGTGCAGACCAAACTGCGCAGATTTATCTTACATCTATATGACAAATCCTAACGATTTATCTATACGATTTATCATACACACGTTCGATAAATCTGTGCAGTTCGGTCTGCACAGTTAAATCGCTACAATTGATCGTTATGTGTGGCTGGCTTATATCTACTATAACGACAAAACTACACTGGGTTTTGCTGCCCAATGCATATAACAAATTCATTAAAGAAATTGCCATTGGCAAATTTGCTTCTCCAAATAAATTCCGTAAGATAAGTGGGAAAGAGGGCCGTCGATGTCCCAAATTGCTGCCGTAATTTTCTTTCCACCCTCATCCACAAATTTTCCACGTTTTGAGTGTGGATGTTCGCATCTGCAGGATCAACAAAATTTTCTTGGTGTACTATAACATGGTGGTTGTAAATGCCACCTTGTATTTGGGGAATGTTGGCGTAGCTTCGCCACGCATCTGAGATAATCGTGGTGCCTGGTAGTATATATCTAATTATAATCAAACTATGTATTATAAAAAAAATATTTATAAAAAAAAATCAATCAAAGTTCTGTAAAAAATACTTGTTTTGCTAAGTACGGAGTCGCTAAAATTATCTTAAGACGTGCAGAGTGTGCAGACGCAGGCAGAGACAGGCGTATTAATAATATTGATGGTCGCCAACCCGGTGGATTGGCGGCAGTATTTCTGGATTCGGTCAGTTTGGGCAGGCTGATGCATGGATTATTATTATTTCTCGGGCTAGCAGGATGTTATAGAAGTTTAAGATTATTGTTATAAAGAAGGGCAGTTATTAAGAAGCCTGTATAAATACATGCACACTACCTGGGCTACAACAATCATTTATACATTTTTTATACCTTTCAATGATGGGTTCTAAGGTTTCCCTGCGCCTATCGGGAACCTCAACCATAAAGCAGCTTCCACTGCCTCTTTCAATCCCCCCAAAAACCCAATGTCCATCTCTCCACTGGCCCCGGTGGTATTTTGCTAAGTACGGAGTCGCTAAAATTATCTTAAGACGTGCAGAGTGTGCAGACGCAGGCAGAGACAGGCGTATTAATAATATTGATGGTCGCCAACCCGGTGGATTGGCGGCAGTATTTCTGGATTCGGTCAGTTTGGGCAGGCTGATGCATGGATTATTATTATTTCTCGGGCTAGCAGGATGTTATAGAAGTTTAAGATTATTGTTATAAAGAAGGGCAGTTATTAAGAAGCCTGTATAAATACATGCACACTACCTGGGCTACAACAATCATTTATACATTTTTTATACCTTTCAATGATGGGTTCTAAGGTTTCCCTGCGCCTATCGGGAACCTCAACCATAAAGCAGCTTCCACTGCCTCTTTCAATCCCCCCAAAAACCCAATGTCCATCTCTCCACTGGCCCCGGTGGTATTTTCTATGGAAGAACTTTGTTTCGTCTATTTCAACAATAATCGATTCCCCATTTTCGTCGAAACCGCCTAGCTGCTCTGGGTTTTCGTCCACATAGGTTTGGCAGACATCGCGGCAAAAATTACACCAATCAATCGTAGCGTGCGTTGCAGCTTCACCGAGGCGGGTCTCGTAAGCTATGCGTTCCTGTGGACTATTGTGTGCCCACATATAAATGATGATCAAAATTTTCCGTAGCGGCAGACGGCTCAGGGTAAAAAATGAACCACTTCTTAGGGAAGTGCACGCTTTACATCTTCTACATTTCCACCAATACCCATCGCTCAGCTTCGTTCTTTTTACCAAAGACATACCAATGTTGCACTCCGTGCATGTACGGGCGTTGCAAATTAACCGTCGCTGGGCAAGCCATTTTAAAATTTCCTCTACTGTCACCGCGGAAGAAAATGGAATATGATCCGTTATAGTCGTGTACTCTGCTCTAATGGCATCAACCTCCATTAGTTCGTGCTGGGGAACAATTGAAGTTTGCTGTGCCATGTTGATGTTGCACGTACGAACTTTGAAACAGAACTGCCGTTGAATCACCAAATAGAGATGTTTCGAGCTAGAAGAGTGGGGCGCCCTCTTCTTAGTTTGAAAGAAATCGACCAAGTAAATCTCGGTGACATGTAGCTGATTACATCCACGGGCATGTCTAGGCACCTCTATTTATTTCATATAGTATATTTGGAGAAACCAGTTTAGCAATTCAAATATTTTCGGAGACTTTCTTATCATTCTATTAAATTTAAGTTCATGTAGAATGGTGTTTATTTATTTATGTTGATATTTATTTCCTTTACGCGAAATGTCACCATGGCAACGCAATAGTGTACCAACGCCACTTCAATAGGGCTGTCAGGTTTTCAAAAACAAAAAGCGGGACATCGTTGTGGATTGGTTTAAAAAAACTGAACGCTTACACTAACATGTAACATTACTTTAGCAGTAATCATACACCTTTAAAATATAAACTTCCAGACTGCGTGACAAAGCGAACACCTATAGGTAATCATTTGGAATTAAATACCGGGACACTAATATGACATAAACCATAGCGCCATCTATAGTAAAATGGTGTAAACCGAAGCTACGCCACGAACCTATGCTCCATTGAACAAAACTACGCGATCGGCGTGAAAACTGTAAATCATTCATTGGGGAACCGAAAATCGGGATTTTGGCGTCCCCCTTAAGAGCTAAGCGGGACGCGGGACAAAGTATGTAATATTAAATCGGGACATCCCGCCAGAATCGGGACGCCTGACAGCCCTACTTGAAACAGTCTAACAAATAACCTGTGTACTAGTAAACTGAACTTTCACCGTAATAAATAATCTATAACGTAACTACTCTAAGGCCGGGTATTATAAACGTCGAATAAGACTTCACCAGCACAGTATTTTTTCACAATAATACCGGCCATGAGTTTTATTTTTAATGTACCCCCCCCGTAAAACTGATTATGAACCACTGGTCTTATGCCGCGGCACATGTGACTGATTTTACGCCTGCGCTTCTGCGAGGTACCTTCTCTACAGGATTACCAAAGCATCTATTTTATAAAAATTATTTTCATGATCTACTATAAACCGGGGTGAGATTGATCACACCAAGAACGAGGTGATCAATCTCACCCCATTGTTCGAAGGTCAGTACGATCCAATAAAAACATATACGAATCTGCAGTTTGGACAATAACCTTCCCAACGAATGAATATACTGTTTCGTGTTATACATACTTTTGAATATAGCTCGTTAGTGGTCCAGTAACTAAAAGTTTGAAACATATCGGAATTGGCTCTTTTTCATGGTTTATTTTCAGTCACAAAAGATGTCACCTCCTATCTGTGTACCTTTCAATGATGGACTGATTCAAAACAACAATATTAGTACAATCAAGCGCCTGAAAATGGCGGTTTAAGGTGTTAAAATGGGACAAAAATTTAAATTTGTTTAGGAATCCAACGGGTGATCCATCTCACCCCGTGAAGTCAATCTCACCCCGTTTTACGGTACATGAATCAGACATTTTATCACATAGCGTGAATACAACAACAACAATTAATAGTTTAATACATATATACCACAATGAAGCTTGCTTTGTAGGACATAATAGGTCTAATGATTCCTCATAATTCAACTCTAGAAACTAATACCTTGATATGTTATTGTTTGAGGAAGAGATAAACGAAAAAATATTTTCCGTAACGTCCTGTTTTAGTATCCTCATTCCGTAAAACTGTTTTGCTGCTTTCTCAAAATATGGATCCGCATTCGACCATTTCTCGTAATACTCCTCTATATCTACGTCTAATTGAAAATAACTCCGGAGCAGATTTTGATAATAACTTTCGCTTCCTTCCTTTTGGTTTTTGTAAACCTTATATAAAATTTCATCTTCGTTTTGTTCCAAAACCCATACGTTACTATCAATAACTCCTATCCATTGTTCTTTGTCGCCTATTTTATTCAATTTCCATCTAAAATTACTCAATTTAGGATTTCTTTTTTTTTAGTATTTTCAGAATACCGAAAACTTTGTCCTCCGTTGAGAGTTCCTTTTAGTTGTAAATTAAAACTTTTAATAGGTAATTTAAACCAGCTAGTAAACATGTTAATACTTTCTAACTATTCTAATCGTATTCTAACATAACCTTTAGTGCTTTAGACGCAACGCAAGTGTCAGTATTGTCAGATAGAATTGGCGGTTTCCCCAGTGCTGCCGCCTGCCGGTCTACCGTTCAAAGTTTTGTTTTATCTACCTAGCTCCCAAAGCCGTTTAAAATAGTATATTATAATACAAGTTTTATAAGACAAAAATTGGCGCACGAGTTGTTTTGGGCACGACGAGCGTAGCGGGAGTGCCCAAATGGAACGAGTGCGCCAATACGTCTTATAAAACGAGTGTTATATACTATTTTTTCTACTTTGCGACATTAAATTTACATAAATTTCGAAAATTGCGGTTGACATCTGACAATCTAGAGTAATTTCATATTCAACAGTTGTAGTTGTGGTAAAATTCACAAATATGATTGACGCGAGCCAATAGCGATTGAGATGTCAGCACAGAATTGAATACAAACTAGAATGTGCAAAGGGCTGCGCGGCTGGATGAGGTATGGGCGCAGCCATGTTGGTGCATTGTTGTGTTTACGGCTACAACTCACAGAAAAACTCAGCAGTGCCATGGGCGTATCACATGTAGGGGCTTAACAAAATTAATGAAATAAATAGGAAGTGAGGAAGTCAAACATTATATTATTGTACTAACGCATTAAATGTTAGTTGATTGACTTGATTATTTTTGTTTTCATTCGTATTGGAGCAAGTAATGCAACGCATGATGTACCTAAATTAGGACACCGTACTTTCCGATCGGACTGTATAAGTCACCGCTCTTCCAAAACACCACCGATAGCAAAACAACAACACTCTATCTCTCTTGCGCTCCCCACAATATGTAAACAAAGACAAGCGTCTCTCTCGCACCGGCTACATTAGGTGGGGGTCCACTGTGAATCCACAAAATCGTATGCGCAGTAGGTCATCAGTAGGTTCCTGCGCGTTCTAGTAGTTATATATCAAGGTCTATCCATCATTTCCACCACCCGGGTGAAAGTTTAAATGGCCGATTTGGAAACACGGTGACGTCATTTTGCGTTGGTTTGCCAACCTACCGTCAGAGGGAGCTTGCGTAAAATTTTCTAACGTGAAGTTAGTAAAATAGTATTCAATGGGCGTGTACAACCAGTTCTAGCAGAAATCGCTAGCGCTAGCGGCGCCGTCGGACCGGCTGAACGGTTACACGAGAAGTATATTATCTCCGCTCGCAAGATGGCGACCGCTTAGTGTCAGCGCTTACCAAGCGCTAGCACCGCTTAGCTAGCGCTGGCCAGCGCCCGATGTGGTTGTACACACGCAATGAATAGCACTAGGCATTTGTAACTAGGTAACTAACCATAGCTAACCTCTCATAAATGCGGTCCCGCCATGAACATAACAAGCGTCATAATTTGCAGATTTGCAGTGATTTGCAGAGTTGTGCGGGTCAGTTTCGTTCAAAAGCTATGGTATGAATCAAATTACATATTTAATACTCTTGTATAAACTACTACTTGCTTTTAGGATCATTGTTTACACAAAGGGACAAGTGACGAGATAGCTGATGGGGGTTAAGAGAAAGGGAAGCGGAAGCACTTTAGGTTAAGAATGTAGATATACTAATTCGGCAAGGGACGAAATGACTCCATTTTTCATCAACGTAATTAAATAAATGAAACTTCGTTGCTGATGATTAATATTTATTTATTGATTTTTGGCATATCTAGATTTCGGGTGTCATCCCGTCTTCAGTGCCACGTCAATTCAACTAATCGGAACACATTTACGAACTTAATATCAGGACAGGTGGCTTTTACAATTCAGGGACACTTGCAGAATTTTCGTGGTGACAAACTTCGTGTTTGTTCACGAACACTTGGTGAGGAGGTTCCTTTTTTAATGTTGAGAACAATATACAGATTTGATTGTTACACTGGTTAATAATGACGACAATACGGAAATATTATATCAGACGATGCAAATCACGATATATAATCATCAGCAACGAAGTTTCATTTAGTAGATATATTAGTTATCGGGTGAGTATATTTTTAAATATTTTTATAAGCTCCATTGCTTTTTCTCTAGAATGGCATATGTATCTCTGGAACGTAGAATGTTCATTTTAATTGTTGTTATTTTTGTTAAAAACAGAATATTTTATTCATTTTAGTTTATTATAATGTTTATTTTGATCATTACAGAATATTTTATTTGTTTTATTATATTATTATGTATTTTGTATTTATTTTATTCTATTATAATGTAGTTTGTATTTATTTTATTATATTATAATGTATTTTGTATTTATTTCATGATATTAATAAATAATACCCTAAAATGTTTCTTGTTTTATTCCAAAACTTGTGTAATGTTTTATGGTTTTAAATTGTTTGTTTAGTACTAAACATGTTTGTTTAGTACTAAACAAACAAAAATAGAATAAAATTTAAAGTAGTTATGTATGGTACGTATGTATACCACAGGTTTAAATTTCCCGCATTTTTGCCTCGAGCGCACCCTGACGGTAGGTTGCTCAGTTAATGTAAATCTATCTTTCTCTCTCTTTTCGTGTTGCGATATTTTAACGTGAAGTTAGCATTTCTAACTATACTCTATTTTCTTTGATTTCCACGTTTGACAGAAACAGAGACGGCATGACATCTTTCATCTCTCTTTAATTTGATTGGGTCGAAAACAAAGCAAAAGCGCCATAAGAGATCATGTATTTCTGGCTTTCTAAATGAGCTTAAAATAAACCATTTGGTGCGAAAGTGATTCAGCTTGGATTTTTTTCTGGGTGTGTGAACCTTATTGAATAAGTTTTGAAGCTGCATTTGGAATATTTCGCAGTGAATATTATTCAAAACTATGTTTAAAAGCGACTTCGAAAATGAGGTTATGTTTCAAACCGTGTTTTTGCTTTAGTGTTAGTTTTAAAACGGGCAAAATTTGTAGCGTGGCTAACTGCAGGTCGAAAAGCCATCGAGATAAGGAATTTTCCTTTCATATTATTACCAAAAGTCCTCAAGCCAAATTATCCCAGCAGTTTGTTGTCACATTTTAGAAGGGAACGATAGCTATAGGCCATTAAGAGAGATCCAAATTTCTCTGAAGGCCAACTACAAAATTGGAGGATTCGCAGTATGCATTTTATTGCAGGTAAGAGTTATATGAAATATAGATGTGAAATATTTGTTTATAATGTGTCATTTTAAGGTAAACCAGCTCGAAGAGTGCTCGAAATGATGACCATCCCGATTGGGTGCCACGTAGGGCTGTTCGACTCTCGAATTTCGAGCTAAGTAAATCTGGTTTCTTTCCAAACCGAACACTCGGTTTTTCGAGTTGGCCCGCATTTGTTTGGTTAAAATTCGAGTCTCAATACCAAAAGCTTGTAATCAAGCATATTGGCTTGAATAAACGTTAAAGCATTGGTTGTATCCAAGCAGTGGTATGATAGAACAAAATTTTAGTGTGACGAAATGACAGTTAATCAGACCGACTTGTGTTCGGTACGAAAAAAGCGAGCGCTCGAACAGCCCTAGTGCCCTGCATGACGTTCGTGCAAAAACTGTCAAATATAATCAGGAAATAAAGTGTAATATTGTACTTATCACATTATTCTACTCATATTCTACATACATTTCAGATTTTTTAAATAATAAATCTATTAATTTACAATCATTGTTTTATTGATTTATTCTACCTCGACCGCTTCCTTGCCTTCAGGCTTCTTTACATAAAATTTCAGGTAAGACAATTGTTTTGTGATACTGCAAACAAATGTAAAATCCCAGAATGGATCGTCTAAAAAATTGATGCAGAAAAAGTTCGTTTTTGGACCATACAACAAAGTCAATATTGGCGATTTGAATTTGATAACAGTAAGCATGTCCTAGTTGGTTAAAATCCTCACTGAATTGAATATTTTCCATAATAAACCTGCAAAAACACGCGTAACCTCACTTTTTAACATCGTTTTGTATAATACTCACCGTGAAATATTCCAAAATTAGCTTCAAAACATATTCAATAAGGTCCACACACCCAGAAAAAAATCCAAGCTGAATCACTATCGTATCAATTAATTTATTTTAAGCTGATTTAGAAAGCCAGAAATACATGATCTCTTATGGCGCTTTTGCTTTGTTTTCCACCCAATCTAATTAAAGAGAGATGCAAGATGTCACGCCGTCTCTGTTTCTGTCAAACGTGGAAATGATGGATAAAGAGAGAGGTTATCCAGCTTGCTATGTTTCCTATAGTCCACTTTATATACCCCCCTCAGATCCCTATATGCTCTATATTCGTGACGTCACTAGAGTCCAGGCCACTTAGCAGTTCGCATCACGTCGCTTGCATCGCCCGTTAAGTTTGTTCAAAGATACGTTTAATTATTGCCAGCTCAGCTCGTTATAGGTTTTTTAGTGAATTAGAAAGGTTGCTTTTGTTCGTGTTTAATCGTTATTCTGCGTTTATATTGTTATATTCAATAGTTGATAGTTTTACGTTATTGGTTGTTTTATTAGTGTAGTATTTTATGTAATTAAGTTAGTAAAGGTAAGATATTAATTTATATTGGAAATTACATTATTCTAAATCATGTATCAATTTTAGATGCCTATGGTTTACTCCGTACCGGGTTGCGGTATGAGGTATAACATTTCAACATTGGATTAACAATATCATATTTTACTTTTCCACGTGATCAAAGTTTAAAGCAGAACTCATCCACAATTGGGACATTACTCATACGAAGACCAGCAAGAGCACCCATACTCCCTTCCATCCTGGATACGTCATTTATCTTTTGACGGCCTAAGAAATCCGTCGGAAGAATTTAAACGCTTGTTTAATAAAATGAATTAGCTAGTTCGAAAGACTTACGGGGGATGGGATTAGTAATTCGAAAAGAATTAGCAGTAAATTAAGAAGAGAACTTTTAAAACAAGATCCAATTATTGATACCATAGTTTTGAAAGCTTTTGTCGAGCAAAGAATATATGTACGGATAAATTTTTTTAAATTTTACTTTTCAACAGCAAAAAAATCTAAATATTTAACGAAGAGTAGCCGATATTAAAAATAAAATTACAACAAAGATGAGAAAATTTGTACAATAAAGCTTCTTACTGAATTTTTATTTTTTCTTTGTACGTATGTTCTAACCAAATGTTGTAATCGGGACAAGCCAATGAGTGGTTTAATAAGCAAGTTGTACCAATACTACCAATACTGATTTAGTTATAGTTTTTCTATTTATTTATCTGTAGAGTCGGTAAACCAAACATTCGACTTCAGTTCCTGATAATTTTAGTGTTTCAACCCCCAATTTGCATGGTTGCAAAAATATGTGGTTGCCGTTATACCACCTTCGACTCCGGCTCTTGACTTTGTTTGTAGGTTGACTCCACTCACTGAATTTCTGCTAAATTTTGATTCCAACTGCAGAGACTTGGTTTAGCACAACACATTTCTTTAATCGGACATACATTACATACTAATGTACTTATTCAACATTATTAACAAATTATTGAAATAGCATGTTGTGATAATCACATTCATCATTTTTTTTCCATCCTAATCATTTAAAAATGATCACAATAAAGATAGATGCATTTATTTTTTCAATATAATTATGCACCTACTTAACCTAAATCATACAACGAAATAAGCATTCAAATTGGTGGCAGCGCCCGACTCTAGTGACGTCACGATCTCCCTTTACCCCTCAAACTGAGAAATCTCGTTTCTGGATAACCTTACTACTTTATAGACCTTGGTTATATATTATGATTTCTGTGGATGTCAGCCTTATTTGACACTTGACGTCAATATCATCAATCTTGGAAAACTAAAAGTTACTAAAAGTTTGTGATCTAGTGTTTTCATAACGTCACTGAAAGCGGTTTCGTTATGAGTTTATAACGAACGCAAAGTAGAAAAAGATTATTTGTAACATTCAAACAACGTTATAACGTTTAAATATTACAAATAATGTATATAATATCAATAATATGTAACTTTGATGTTTCAATAACATTGACTGTTATGTATCCGCGGTAGGACATAAGAGGTTGCCTAGATATAACAGTTACATAAAACCAATATTACAAAATCACAGCAATATATTGTAGAAATGTTGCGGCAATGTGTTTTTGTTTAGCGGGGTACTACCGCCGTATACGTTTTGAACTAAACATTTTTTTGTAATATCCTTTTTCGAACCAATTGCTACAAATTAATCAATCTAAACTCTTGCAGAGACTTCAATAAACTAGATAATACTAGCAGATAATAAAAGGTATATTTTATTCATTTATTCCGGCCATTGTTTATATAGTATACTAGTTGGTCAACGTACCCCCACCACAGTGCTGAAACCCTCTCTGCAGAGTATCGCCGCCTATTATCCAAAAGTAGAATTAAATTTGTCCATCTGTACAACGGACCTAGGTATCTGTTATACCGGCGTCATTTATGTACGACTCGCATATAATAAGTTCATTGAATGCGTATCGATCGGTGTATAATCCCTACCATGATACACACCGATGATTATGATCGCTCGCATGTTTACATGCTCGGGATTTATATCCTTAAATTATGTGTTCGTCAAATAATATACTAATAATCTACTTTAATCATTTTAATACTGATCCAGCTAATATAACCGTAAATAATGCAAATAAAACCCAGCTATTGTTGCCAGTTGCGAGACGCTAATCAGAATATTCTATCGCTATATCGTCATACCAAAAAAATCGTTATCTTTGAAATTGCAAGGTGCACCCTACACTTTGTATGCGAATATAAACAATAGGGATGATATTCTAACATAAAACAACGATTGTCAATTTCTACGGCTTCCAGTTTTTCCGGAATGGACTCATCTTTAAAATTTTTCTACACGCTATAGTTTTCTATAGCTGCAGTTTAAAATCTAAAAAGACAAAACCGGGAAATTTTCGGAAAAACCGGATGCAGTACAATTGTCAATCGAAGTGTTTTGTTTTTGGAATATCAGCCCGATTGAAATGATCGTAAAAAGTACCTATAGCGTACTGTTTAAAATGTAAAAGATCACGTCATTAACGAAAAAAAAGCGGAAACTGTAGAAATCGATAATGATATTAAGATATTTTTATGTAAAGAATATCTATCTATTGAAATTAAGTATAGCGTGCAGTTCAAAATTTGAAAGATAACGTAATTTTTGGAAAAAAGAACGAATTGGGAAACATCAAGTATAACTCAAAAATTTAATTTTTAGCCTAATCCAAATTTCATTCGTCTGTTCTGGTACATTTCAAAACCGTTAATCGCCAGTTTGACCTGAAACATATGCATTTACATACAAGGTTAAACTAGTTTGGCCTAGCATTAAACTAGTTGCGCCTAACGCGCTTCGGCCAAACTGGTTTGACCTAAGACAAACTGGTTCTGCCTGAAAACAGGTTTTGCCGGTAACATATACACTAAGGCTTCCAATCCCGGACAATATACTGATCCCGGGTTTATGAGATTAAAGATTTTGTAATCCTGGGATCCCGGAATTCATGAAAAAAGCGAAAATTGCCAAATCCAGTCAGTAAGGAACGCCTAAAATATACTTGGTTGGACAATATCTTTTACCCCGAAACTTGATAATTGTTTTCAAATTTTACATTACAAGTAGAAAACCAAACTTGTTGGTTTGAAAGGTATAAAGGGTGTCTAAGTATTGACAACAATAACAAACAAAGATTAAACTCTATTAGATAGCCCTTCATCTTAAATTTGCTCAAAAATTTTACATTTTTTTAAAATGTTTCAAGAATAGTCACGGCGAAACAAATTGTTTGATCGAGTGAAATTTTCAATTTTTCATATTAACCCCAATCAAACATTTTTAAGAATTTTTGTTTTCTTCTTTAAGATAAAATTGGGTAACTTTAGAATTCATACTTCATAGATGTTTATTATGCACGTAGTGCCTAGACTGACTAACTGTTTGCATTTTAAATAAAACAATTATTGTTTATAAAGAAAAGATAGGTATAATGACTTTAAGACCCAGTTCTAAACGCGTTTTCAAGCAAAGAGATTTATTTATTCTTCAGAATTGATGAAATATTCAGTGCAACTTCTTACAATATTAAATATTCAATTTTTTGTCATAAAAAAAATTAATACTACTTGTGCGTCTTTCGGTTTTGTCAAATATAATTCAAATAACCCTACCCACATTATAAAAAAAATTTTTTATCTAAGTGCGTTTTTCACAAAATTTGTTCACAAAAAAAAGCGAAAGCGATAATTGTGCGATGAAGAAATACAAAAATGACCATATTACCGGTGTCACATCACGAACTCGAGATGTTTTAATAACTGCGACGCAATCTACGGCGTAGACGCAAGACGCATGACAGAGAAACATAATTTAGATTTAACTTTTTCGGCATCACGGGATTTCGATTTATAATCTCTGGACCCCGGAAAAGCTCATTCTTTGTCGGGATCCCGTGATCACGGGATTGGAAGCCCTAATATACACCACTCGAAAATCTTGCACTCATCCACAGATTATATAGTTATATAATCTAGACTCATCATTCGATAGTTTTCCGACTGTTGTATTAGCAAGCCTTGACACATATTTTGATTTTTGGCAGAGATGCTGACAGATTGTATAATCGGTGAGGATTGTATTTTGTGAATTCATGCTAATAAAAGTTCAGGGTGATCTGTCTTTATTATATGTACATATTTATCTGCAATAATTTGGAGTAACGAGTCAAAAATATCCATCGACAGCATAAACTAATAAAATAAGAATGCGCTATGGGCCATCCAAAATTCCCAGGCAAGAAGAGAAGCAAGTTTCCGAAATACTTTTTGTTCTTTTTGTTTTGAATTTAGGACAAAAATTTAAATCATTTTTATAGTATTGTGTATGAATGTTTAGAAATGTTAATGAATGAGAGCACAAAATCGTTTACTAAAATGTTACTTACATGCATGAACAATATGTTCAAAATATTAATCAAAATATTCGCATAATTCTTTTTGTTAAACTATTTAATTTAGAACCGCCAATTGGTCAAAAATGATGTTAGGAAACGTCATAGATAATAAAATAGAATAATAAAGTATGCTTTATAATGTTATATATAAATCTGGAAATGGATCTTTCACAGTTTGAAATATACGAAAACTAAAAGTTTGATATTTAATTACCATATACCGTTGTATTTTCGTATTAATTCGTTTTTGGTGTTGCTAAGAAATGCGTGGTGATGTTTTTTTTTATTTTTGAGCAAATCATCTCTATCATTGAATTTTAACGCAAAGAAATTGTTTTTACCTCCTCTGAAATTTACTTATTTACTATCTCCAAAAATAAAGAGGAACTAAACATTTAAAATTCCAGTGTTGTGGCGCCAATTCCTATATTTGAAACGAAATAGAAACGTCGACCATTCGCCGCGATTTGGGAATGTAACCTAATGCGGCTAATGCCTAGATGAACGTAACTACGCGTTACTGCGTTGCCTACTCTCAGTTCACACGCTGGCTTGCATTAGCGGAACGAGAATTTATGTTGTCTGTTGTCTGCTTAGACCATCTATAACTAGACGGAGTACTGCCTATCCCAATGCATTGGCTTGTTTTGGCCTTACATACCTTGGTCACTAAGGTCGAATTTCGTACAGATTCTCGTGCACATTGTGCGCGCATGCGCACAGAAGCTAGATACCGCCATTATTTTGAACATTTGTTTACATCGAGGTTATGAGTTTGTTTACGTATGGAGATGCATGTAGATGGTAACCTTGGATGCACTTGGATGGTTAAGAGGCAACAATGGGGCGAAACTGCTGCTTTTGTAAAAAGGCAGCATCAAAAAATATAACGTGTCACAGGTATGACCTTTATTACCGCAATACAGTAATATTAAATTATAATATATACCTTCTTGTAGATTTCCAACAGTTCAGGACTCAAAACAAGCTCGGATTGAAGCTATACCTACAAAAATTTGGGTTTTTAAAACAACTGTGTTGTGTTCAAGACACTTTTCTAATAGCGATTAAACTGGGAAACGACGGAAGACCATATCTCTCCTGTAGTGCGGTGCCAAGTATTTTTGTTATGAGTGAGCTACCAAATGAAAATACGGACACAGATAGTATAAGTGATGCAGAAGATGCACTTGTAGCAGAAACTAGTGGACACACAGAGTCAACAATCACTGCCACGACTACAAGGTTTGAACGTGTCACACAGCGCAACACCAACGGAACATTCTTCAGCACCGCCAAAAAAAGGAGAAAATTTATGTAATATGTAACTAATTGTTTTAGGTATATTTTAACGTTATTTTATTGTAGGTACAATCCTCGATATATGGGTGATATACATAGTTCGGACTTATCTTCGTCTCTTCAAGCACGGGCAGTTTTAGCATTAGCAAGAACTACTATAAGCAAGAAAACTGCTCGAATTCGCCAATTATCTCGTTACAAGATGCGATTAAGACAAAAACTGTGCAATTTATCAACATTATTTGTGTAATACCATGTTATTAGAATCAGAAAAAAGAGTTCAAATTTCTTACACCAACACCATTTTGTTTAAAAACCAGTAGTTAAATTTGGTTCAAATAAAATATTTTCCTATTATAAGTTGCATTTTGCTTGTAGTTTATTCCCCATATTCCTATTAAAGAAAATAAACAAACATATACAGAAAGAAATAAAATCTTATACGCGAGAATACATTTTGTCCAAACCTGTAAAAAAAGTGGATTCTGTTGCTACGTGGTTGCTACTATATAAAAGTTGAACAAATGTCACACAAAAAGATTGTTGCAGAGAACTGGAATAGCGAATTAATTGCTCTTGGATGGCAAATTTATGTACATTCAAAAGGATTTTTATTTTGTGAGGTTAGATCTACACTACACCATTTACGCCATACGCGGCTGCCTAATTCAAATTTGACATATAGCCGCCAGTTTAATCTGACCGCTCATTGGTGCGTTACATTGGGAACGAGACTATGTACGACTTTCGACCTTATTATCTTTGGCCACAAACAAAGCCCGGCACGCTCCCTCTAGTCATATAAGCTCGATGGTTGTCCGCAATACCCCACAAAATAGTTTGACCATTGTTTATATAAGTATACTAGTTGGTCAACGTACCCCCACCACAGTGCTGAAACCCTCTCTGCAGAGTATCGCCGCCTATTATCCAAAAGTAGAATTAAATTTGTCCATCTGTACAACGGACCTAGGTCGACTCGCATAATATAATAACTTCATTGAATGCGTATCAGCGTATCGATCGGTGTATAATCCCTACCATGATACACACCGATGATTATGATCGCTCGCATGTTTACATGCTCGGGATTTATATCCTTAAATTATGTGCTCGTCAAATAATATACTATTAATCTACTTTAATCATTGTAATACTGATCCAGCTAATATAACCGTAAATAATGCAAATAAAACCCAGCTATTGTTGCCAGTTGCGAGACGCAAAGTGGACGCTAATCAGAATATTCTATCGCTATATCGTCATACCAAAAAAATCGTTATCTTTGAAATTGCAAGGTGCACCCTACACATTGTATGCGAATATAAACAATAGGGATGATATTCTAACATAAAACAACGATTCTCAATTTCTACGGCTTCCAGTTTTTCCGGAATGGACTCATCTTTAAAATTTTTCTACACGCTATATAGTTTTCTATAGCTGCAGTTTAAAATCTAAAAAGACAAAACCGGAAAATTTTCGGAAAAACCGGATGCAGTAAAATTGTCCATCGATGTGTTTTGTTTTTGGAATATCAGCCCGATTGAAATCATCGTAAAAAGTACCTATAGCGTACTGTTTAAAGTGTAAAATATCACGTCATCATTAACGAAAAAAAAACGGAAAGTGTAGAAATCGATAATGATATTAAGATATTTTTATGTAAAGAATATCTATCTATTGAAATTAAGTATAGCGTGCAGTTCAAAATTTGAAATATAACGTAATTTTTGGAAAAAGAACGAATTGGGAAACATCAAGTATAACTCAAAAATTTAATTTTTAGCCTAATCCAAATTTCATTCGTTTGTGTTCTAGTACATTTCAAAACCGTTAATCGCCAGTTTGACCTGAAACATGCATTTACATACAAGGTTAAACTAGTTTGGCCTAGCATTAAACTAGTATTGCGCCTAACACGCTTCGGCCAAACTGGTTTGACCTAAGACAAACTGGTTCTGCCTGAAAACAGGTTTTGCCGGTAACATATACACTAAGGCTTCCAATCCCGGACAATATACTGATCCCGGGTTTATGAGATTAAAGATTTTGTAATCCTGGGATCCCGGAATTCATGAAAAAAAGCGAAAATTGCCAAATCCAGTCAGTAAGGAACGCCTAAAATATACTTGGTTGGACAATATCTTGTACCCCGAAACTTGATAATTGTTTTCAAATTTTACCTTACAAGTAGAAAACCAAACTTGTTGGTTTGAAAGATAAAGGGTGTCTAAGTATTGACAACAATAATAAACAAAGATTAAACTCTATTAGATAGCCCTTCATCTTAAATTTGCTCAAAAATTCAATTTGTTTCACGGCGAAACAAATTGTTTGATCGAGTGAAATTTTCAATTTTTCATATTAACCCCAATAAAACATTTTTAAGAATTTTTGTTTTCTTCTTTAAGATAAAATTGGATAACTTTAGAATTCACCCTTCATGGATGTTTATTATGCACGTAGTGCCTAGACTAACTGTTTGCATTTTAAATAAAACAATTATTATTTATAAAGAAACGATAGGTATAATGACTTTAAGAGCCAGTTCTAAACGCGTTTTCAAGCAGAGATTTATTTATTCTTCAGTATTGATGAAATATTCAGTGCAACTTCTTACAATATTAAATATTCAATTTTTTGTCATAAAAAAAAATTAATACTACTTGTGCGTCTTTCGGTTTTGTCAAATATAATTCAAATAACCCTACCCACATTATAAAAATAAATTTTTATCTAAGTGCACTTTTTCACAAAATTTGTTCACAAAAAAAGCGAAGAAAGCGATAATTGTGCGATGAAGAAATACAAAAATGACCATATTACCGGTGTGACATCACGAACTCGAGATGCTTTAATAACTGCGACGCAATCTACGGCGTAGACGCAAGACGCATGACAGAGAAACATAATTTAGATTTAACTTTTTCAGCATCACGGGATTTCGATTTATAATCTCTGGATCCCGAAAAAGCTCATTCTTTGTCGGGATCCCGTGATCCCGGGATTGGAAGCCCTAATGTACACCACTCGAAAATCTTGCACTCATCCACAGATTATATAGTTATATAATCTAGACTCATCATTCGATAGTTTTCCGACTCTTGTATTAGCAAGCCTTGATATTTTGATTTTTGGCAGAGATGCTGACAGATTGTATAATCGGTGAGGATTGTATTTTGTGAATTCATGCTAATAAAAGTTCAGGGTGATCTGTCTTTATTATATGTACATATTTATCTGCAATAATTTGGAGTAACGAGTCAAAAATATCCATCGACAGCATAAACTAATAAAATAAGAATGCGCTATGGGCCATCCAAAATTCCCAGGCAAGAAGAGAAGCAAGTTTCCGAAATACTTTTTGTTCTTTTTGTTTTGAATTTAGGATAAAAATTTAAATCATTTTTATATTATTGTGTATGAAAGTTTAGAAATGTTAATGAATGAGAGCACAAAATCGTTTACTAAAATGTTACTTACATGCATGAACAATATGTTCAAAATATTAATCAAAATATTCGCATAATTCTTTTTGTTAAACTATTTAATTTAGAACCGCCAATTGGTCAAAAATGATGTTAGGAAACGTCATAGATAATAAAATAGAATAATAAAGTATGCTTTATAATGTTATATATAAATCTGGAAATGGATCTTTCACAGTTTGAAATATACGAAAACTAAAAGTTTGATATTTAATTACCATATACCGTTGTATTTTCGTATTAATTCGTTTTTGGTGTTGCTAAGAAATGCGTGGTGATGTTTTTTTTTATTTTTGAGCAAATCATCTCTATCATTGAATTTTAACGCAAAGAAATTGTTTTTACCTCCTCTGAAATTTACTTATTTACTATCTCCAAAAATAAAGAGGAACTAAACATTTAAAATTCCAGTGTTGTGGCGCCAATTCCTATATTTGAAACGAAATAGAAACGTCGACCATTCGCCGCGATTTGGGAATGTAACCTAATGCGGCTAATGCCTAGATGAACGTAACTACGCGTTACTGCGTTGCCTACTCTCAGTTCACACCCTGGCTTGCATTAGCGGAACGAGAATTTATGTTGTCTGTTGTCTGCAAATACCCCACAAAATAGTTTGACCAAGGTCACGTACAGTTGACCGACTCATTGGACTATATCGGCAACACTATACAAGCAATCACTTCATACGTGGTCCGCTGAAGACTGTTTAAATAACTATTTAATTTTAAACTAAAATTAAGTTTCTGCAAAACTTATTTCTTTAGATTAGTATACTTTGTAAGTTGTTTTTTAATTATTAACAGTCTCAAAATACATTAATTCATAATAAATATTTCTTACGCGAAATACGCCATCTGTTATCGAGAAGCATAACTATATGCGCAGAGGAGCCAGAGATTAACTCCCTGCTACAATGTCGCCCCCTGGAGATCTTCTCCCCTTACTAACCCACCGTTGACCAACTTATACTTATTTAAACAATGTTCCGGCTAAATAGAATTTACTGTCTACATTTAGGTACTCTCAAATTATATATTAGTAATTATTACTTAACTTTAAACATTTTCAATCCAATGACTAAATGCTGAATTCATATCGCCCGTAAATAAAAAAATCGGATCTCAAAAAAATCTACCGATTTTTACCAACAGCTCGACCCAGTGATGCCACCGGTAGCGGAATTCCGCTACCAGTAGCGGAATTTTTGTGAAGTAGCGGGGTAGCGGCGTTGGGTCTTTGGTAGCGGAATTTTTGGCAACCGTACCATTACCGAATGAACGCGCCCCTCTCCCCTGGCCCAATATCCCCGCATGATGTAACGCATGGACGCACCCCCCGCCCCCTACGAGTTGTAAAACAGAGAGTATGCAACATAGTAGCAGCATGCACAATATTCATTACAGATTCCTATTTTACCATTTTCCACTCTTCGCTCATCAGATGGCGCCAGCGATTCTCTTCAAATTCAAGTTATTAACAACTAAACAAACAATAAGACATAAAAACATTAAAAAACTTTAATGATAAATATTTATTTGCAAACATTGGGCTTTAATAATTTTATCATTGGCACATGGCACTGCTGATGTTGAAAGAGTTTTTTCCCTAATGACTGACGTCAAAACAAAGAAAAGGAATCGACTTTTGAGTAAAAAATCTAGCCGCTATTTTGCGCATAAAGTTGGAATTACACAGTCAACAAAATTGTTGCATCAACTATAAATTTGATGAAAGGCACCTTCAAAGGTATAAAAGCGATTTATACACGTATAAAGAAAAGAATACAGCAAATAGCGGCAGCGACTCTGATTCCGACTCGGAGTAATACTATCTTTTCATAAGTTGTTTTAAATGTTTGAACATTTATTTATACATATTGTTGCCAATAATGTCATTATGGTAGCGTTTTAGATTTATACAATTTTATGCACTGACTCGGTGCAATTCTTTAAAACCAACCTCACGGTGAACAGAAGTAGAAGAATAAAAGAAGTTTCCAGTTTTCCTGACGGTAAATACCATTGCCAATGTTGGTATTTTGAGGTATTTACCATCAGGAAAACTGGAAACTTCTTTTTATTCTTCTACTTCTGTTCGCCGTGAAGTTGGTTTTAAAGAATTGCACTAATAACGTTTTCGATTTATACAATGGGCGTGTACAACCAGTTCTAGCAGAAATCGCTAGCGCTAGCGGCGCCGTCGGACCGGCTGAACGGTTACACGAGAAGTATATTATCTCCGCTCGCAAGATGGCGACCGCTTAGTGTCAGCGCTTACCAAGCGCTAGCACCGCTTAGCTAGCGCTGGCCAGCGCCCGATGTGGCTGTACACACGCAATTTTATGCAGTCACTCGTTGCAATTCTTGAAAACCAACTTCACGGTGAACAGAAGGAGAAGAATAAAAGAAGTTTCCAGTTTTCCTGATGGTAAATACCATTGCCAATGTTGGTATTTTGAGGTATTTACCATCAGGCAAACTGGAAATTTATTTATATTCTTCTACTTCTGTTCACCGTGAAGTTGGTTTTCAAGAATTGCAACGAGTGACTGCATAAAATTGTATAAATCGAAAACGCTATAAGTGAGTGCATAAAATTGTATAAATCGAAAACGCTATTAATGTTGTTGTAGTTAATAGGTTATTTTGTGTTTTTATTCGATATGTTATATGTTGATTAATAAATATAGGTACATATACATTATGTACATAGTATGTAGTCTTCTTCCAGCTCTCCTTTGGCGACTATAGTAGTGTTCGATTGCTGGCCGCGCTTAGTTCTGTTCAATCTGATTAGCGCTCAGTTGGCTAAAGTGCAGTTCGATTGCTCGTTTGACGTCTGAGCCAAACTGATTCCACCAATAGGAAGCAAGTATTTCAAATTTGCGATCAAAAAGAACAGAACGCGCTCAGTTGTAAAAGATCGCGGCCAGCAATCGAACATACCTATTATGATATTCGCCCCCCCCCCCCCGACAACATCACCACACACACAAATACAAAATTTATAAAAATTTGTCTACACCAAATTTTATAATATAATATATAACCCCCCCCCCCCTCCAGTAACGCAACCGCCCAAGATGGTAGCGGCCGGTAGCGGAATTTCTCGTTCAAGGTAGCGGCCCACTACGGTTTGCTGGTGGCATCACTGGCTCGACCAACAATTTGCTGTCGCCGGTTGGCAACACTGGTGGCATAACCTAACAAACGGTGTATTGACATTTCACGTGTAAAGTGTGGTCTTGCATCAGCATATTGAGTGGAAAGTCATAACTAAAAGATGGTTCTCGATTTGGACTTGTTTCGTGTCGACAAAGGCGGAAACCCTGATAAAATTAGGGAAAACCAAACAAAAAGATTTAAAGATATTGCACTTGTGAATACAGTAATCGACAAGGATGCATTTTGGAGACTACTTCGGCATAAGGCGGATAACTGGAATAAGTTGAAGAACGTCTGCAGCAAAGAAATTGGGGAGAAAATTAAGAAAAAGGAACCCCAAGGCGATGCCAACGAAACCGTACCCCAAAACATATGTGACCAATTAGAAACATTAACGGGTGACTTATTAAAACCTTTGACTGTCTCGCAAATTAAAAAAGTACGCACCCTAATTGACGAGGCAATAACCAAGAACGAAGCTGATCTCCTCCAAACAGAAAAAGATCGGAATTCTGCGTTACGAGAGGTCGGAAATCACCTGCATGATTCAGTTCCTGTAAGCAACGATGAAGACCAGAATAAAGTTGAACGTACATTTGGAAATTGTGAGGAGCGCAAGAAATATTCACACGTTGATTTGATCTGTATGATTGATGGTAATTTTTATAGCAAAAATCTGAAAATGATATTTAGATTGTTGATGTTTTTTTAAGGAATGGATGGTGAAAGGGGTGCTGTGGTTTCTGGAGGCCGTGGGTATTACTTGACAGGCCCTGCCGTATTCCTGGAGTACGCTATTATACAGTTGGCGCTGAGACGTTTGCATTTAAAAGGTTATAAGCCATTGTATACACCATTTTTTATGAGGAAAGAGGTATGTTATTTTTATGTTGTTTACTTATTATTATGTGTAAACTGATTCAATTTGATGGTTGACTTGTTTATCCTAATTGCAATAATGTGAATGGTGTGGTTCTCCACTTGCTTTATAATTACATTGGGTGCTTTGAAATCCGAATATGCCTGCCTTGGGAGTTCAAATCTTAATTTATTTAACTTGTATGATGCTGTTGGTCTCTTCATTATTCAATAGCCGTTTTACATGACCGAGTTTTCTAACAAAATTATTAGCAAAAATTATCCCGAAATTATTAGCGAAAATTATCACTATAGTTTTGGTGATGTTCAATATAATTAGAATTATATTGAAATTAGTTGGTGCGTGTCAAATGGTGTCAAGCAATTCTTTCTCGCCATAAATATGCCAATAATTCTCACCAAAACAAACATGATAATTTTCGCTAATAATTTCGTGATAATTTTCGTTAATAATTTCGTTAGAAAACTCGGTCGTGTAAAACGGCTCTAAGGTGTAAGATAATTTTTCTATTTTAAATCACATTGTATAGTGCTGGGACAGTTTCTCTATTGGAGTTAATGAAGTGTTATAAATGTTATTGAATTATGAGTTTCTGCTGCTAATAATATCCTATGTCACCTACCTCACTGAACAAATCAACCCTATTACGAATGTATGTATTTATATTATTTTACTTTGGGTAGGTGTATTTGGTAATACTATATTGAGTATGACATTTGAGATTAGGCATTGAGAATAACACAATTTCATTAAAATGAACATACCGTGCCCGGCACTAACTTGGACACAAATCGGAAAAATTTTTATAATCAATTTTTCAGAAAGTTATATTCTTCATAAAAGATTCTGGATTATCTTATACCTAAAATGCAAATATTAGAAAGTAATATAAAAGATAATATACAATTTACTTTACCACTAATTAACAATTAAATAAAAAATAATATTAATTATATTAGAAGAATATTAATGACTACGGTTGAAATATTAAGGCTCCCGTCTCAATTCAAATAGCGAACTGTAGCAAACTTCTCTCCAAAGCTTCGAAATAAAAAAATTACCAGATGTAGATGGTGCTACTATAAACATGTCTGTTTTTATTTTGTATTTATTACATTTGACGTATGGTATAACCTAAAGAAATGAATGTATTGCTTTGTATTTGTAAAAATATTCAAACTGGACTGTGTTTGAGTTTTCTAGTCCATGACATAGTATTTTCACAATCGTCGCTATTGTAAACATGGTTGCCAACTTATTACAAACACGCACTACAATACTCCAGACTGCAAGTCTAGAGAAGTTCAGAAGAAAATAACTTGTACTCTTATAGTTAACATTTAATTATATTTGATAATGTATTACTACAGACAATAACCAGACGCAACTGCCATCGGAGAGCATTTCTATATTTATAGTCCACATCAAAATTTGCATAAATAATTTTAATAAATAGTGAAATTCCTTTCCGATGGCAGTTGCATAAGGACCTTCAGAATCGAATGGTAGCGAGCATTTCACGATTGGCGCAATAATTATGACATGGGTCACTTTCGCGCTTTCAAGGTCAGAGACGGGACCCTTAATATACAGTCGACTTCGGTTATAACGTCACCGGTTGTAACAAACCTCCGGGTATAACAAACTAATTTTTAAGTCCCGTTTTATTTCCCGCAAAAACAATAGTTATAATCATTGATTATAGCTAACCTGGATATAACGAAACATTGGATGTAACGAACCAATTGACATCGCAATTTCTTCTAAACCCTCAGGCTATAGCGAATTTACGCTAACATTTGAGAACCATCAGTTTGCATATAGGATTGCCGACACGTAATGTTATGAACCAGACTGCGATTGATGTAAACCCCCCGGACATAGCAAACTTACTCTAATATTTGCGAACTATCGGCATGTATATAGGGTTCGACTCGTGTTGTTATGAACCAGACTACGTGTCGTATATAAGGGATTCGGTATTAAGGGAGTCGTATTTAAAGAATCATTTTGGTATTCGATACGCGTGCAGGTCGTTGTGTTAACGTGAGCTTATCAAAAAAGTTATTTTAAAAATAATGAGTGACAACAGCCGTAAGGGAATAGCATTCACCATAGCGGAAAAGTGCGAATTATTGTGCAAAATACAAAACGGAAAAATCTGAGTGCAATATGTTGTGAACAAAATTAGACTAAATTCACAACTTGGAATGAAGTCGGAAAGATGAAGAATTAAATTTATTATTACAAATCATTTGAAGATACAAATACTAAGGTAATGAAACTGCGAGCATCTGCCCATACAACGGATGATCTAAAATGACTGAGGACAGGTTGACGTTCCCACCACAGTTTTGAACTTATTTAGTGTTACTAAGATGGTATGCGTGCATGATACAGGTTATGATCACTGTCAGATACCATAGTGAAGTCGTCAGTAAGGGTTACGTTCCTCTGCAAAGATATTTCATCTTTTTTCTCAATTAATTTGTTATTGGGTTCTTGAAGAGTCTTCCTAAAAATAAAATAATAATTGATTAATTCAATTAATAGTTTCAATTTAATAAACCTAATTATAATCATAGAATGAATCCCTTTACAAAAAGGAACACCTACGCCACTGGACCAAAATAACAGCTGTCATTTGCAACCATTGCCAACATCACAATATTATTCAAATTGGCGGGAAATTCAACCTGTCCTCAGTCATTTTAGATTACCATGTAGATGTGGAAAAAAATGCTAATAAACATGAATGTAAAATTTATGTGTGTTTTTTTCCTATGACAAACATGGGCTATAACGAACCAATTTTGCTGGTCCCTTGAGCTTCGTTATAACCGAAGTTGACTGTAATAATCAAAAAGAATTACAGATAGGAAATTTAATTTGACTCGGACGAAGAGTGACATGTGTCATTTTGACAAGCGTCAAATTATTGCCGTATTTTGCACTCATACTTCAAATTGACATCTCTATTAACATGTGTAGTAGAGTAGTATAATCGATTATAATCGATTCTTGAAATAATCGAGATATCTCGATTATTATTTTTAATAATCGATTTTTAATAATCGATTCCTAATAATCGATTCTTAAAAATCGATTCTTAATAATCAATTTTGAATAATGGATTTTTAATAATAGGTTTTTAATAGTAGTAGATTTTACATACATTTTCGTCAGTTTTACCTCCGTTTTACCCCCCCCCCTCCAATCACCAACTTCGTCGCCCAACCCAAAATATGCTTTTACATCATTGACTCTCCGCTATTCATAATCGATTCTTGAAATAATACGATTATGCCCATCACTAACTAGTATCCACATTAGTATCCGAGGTCGTGTGTCTTAGCCGTACGTCAAACATTAATATCAGTCATTTCACATGTCGTAGAAAGAGTGAACGCATGATAATCGCATCGTAACATCCTCATGTCACTTTTAACAATACGCTAAGATCCGTTGATCCAACTCTATGAGTACTAGTAAGTGAACAGTTGTCGATTTGACATATTTATCTACGACTCACATATAATAAGTTCATTTCATACGTATCTATGACTATATATCAACTTGATTTAAATAAAGTTTATTATTATTAAGTAAGTACATAGGCTTTCACGGCCAGAATCATTTAGAAAATAAACTGCTTCCGGGTTATGCCGTGTGTCAAGATTTGTTAATGCTGACGTTTCGCGAACCATGTTGCTCGCTTCTGCAAAGCTAATTGAATACTGAAGACCTACCAAGAAAGTCTCCCTTATATACCTGAATTTACACCTCACTGCGCACATCTGGAGCTACCGCTCCATGTGGTTTTCCACCTGACCGCGTTAGGATCGATTTCCAGACCCTACTAATGTCAGTACCGTCCTCGCGATTGATATTGTCAGGATGTTTGTAAATTTCGATGGCTTCTCTAATAAGCCTTCGATGATAATTACCCACCCTTGCCAACATCTTCGCGTCATCAAAATCCATTGTGTGTCCCGACTCGTGGCAGTGTTGAGCAACAGCGGACTGTTGAATCTTGCCTAGCCGGGTGTCTCTACTGTGCTCCTTGATTCGCCATTCGATGCTTCGTCCTGTCTGTCCTACATAGCATGTTCCGCACTCACACGTTATCTTGTATACCCCTTCGTTCTTCAGGAGTGGTGTGGTATCCTTTGGGTTAGGCAAAAGATCCTTTACCTTAGCTGGTGCTCTGTACCTTACCGTGATACCTGATTTCTTCAGTACTCTACCGATTCTCTCTGATACCCCACTTACGTATGGTAAGCAAGCGAACCCCTTTGACTCTTGCGGTTCCTCTGAGACTTGCGGTTTTCTTTGTGTGACACCCCGTATGTCAGACTTGGTGTATCCATTCTGACGTAGGGCCCACTCCAAGTGTTTCCGTTCGTCGTCCAAGGTGCTAGAGTCGCATACCTTCTCGGCTCTGTTGAACAAAGTGTTAATAACACTTCTCTTCTGTTGGAGGTGGTGGTGTGATTTGGCGTTTAAGTACCGATCGGTATGTGTCTTCTTACGGTAGACTGTATGTCCAAGTCTACCCGTTCACGTTCTGTATACCAGCACATCCAAGAAAGGCAGCTGATTATCCTCTTCTATTTCCATCGTGAATTTTATGGAAGGACTAACATTGTTCAGGTGGTTAAGGAACTCAGTAAGTCTATCTCTACCGTGTGGCCAAACCACAAAGGTATCGTCGACATATCTGACCCAGTGCTTGGGTTTGAAAGGACTTGATGTAATGGCTTTTTCTTCAAACAATTCCATGAAGAAATTGGCGATTACCGGTGACAAAGGTGATCCCATGGCTGCACCCTCTACCTGCTCATACAACGCTCCCGCCCACTTGAAGTATGTGGTGGAGAGACAATACTCTACAAGATCCGGTACATCGGTTGGTAGACCTAGAGGGACAAGTGTTGTCCGAAGGCCTTCGACTGCCTCCTTAACCGGAACACACGTAAAGAGTGATGTTACGTCGAAACTTACGAGTATATCCTGATGGTCAATGACAACTTCCTTCAAAATCTGAATAAAATGTTCAGAGTTCTTGACAAAAGATGTAGTTTGTCCTATAAGTAGTTTGTCCCTAATAAGCCATCGCGTAATTGTATTACAAGATGGCTGCACGCTATTTTAAGTGCTGCCCAAATAAAGAGGTCAAAACAGTAATTTGTGCTACCTGCGGGGAGGCGTATCACCTCAGCTGCAGAGAAAGGGCATGCAAAAATGCTGAAGACATCAATGGAGGGCTAATTCAGTGCTGTGCTCCTGAAATCAAAAAATCTGAAGACATAACCTTAAAACAATGTGAACTTCTCGAACGACTGCTAAAGGCAAAGGAAAACACCATAATCGACAAGATTGAAATCATTAACATGAAGGATTCCCTAATTGCCGAATTGTGGGCGAAGAACTCAGTCTTAGAGCAAGAGATTACAAAGGTAACCTCTAAATTGGATAAACAACCAATCTATCCAGCTTGCAACCCAATGAACAAGACAAGAACACACACGAGAACAGAGATGGAAACCAATCAACATTCTGAACCGATAGCAAATGGAAATCTGCCGAGTGAAAACGTTAATAGTAACGAAAGATTAAATAAAAAACAAAATCATAAATTTCACAACGATAAAAGGGTGGTAACAGTGATAAACGATAACAACATTACTGTGGCTGAAAATCAAAATATTGCACACATAATTCACAGAAGTATGTCTACAGATGAGAACAAACAACCAACAGAATCGGAAGCATGGACTGTTAGTGAAAATAAAAAGAAGAAAAAACGACAGGCAGCTGTACTAAACAAAAAGAGTTTTCCTAATACACCTATATATGGGACAAATAAATCATCTATTATAAAAAGTGCTCCGAAAAAAAGAGCATTTCACGTATGCAGATTAGATGTAGAAACAACAGAAGAATCATTGATAGAGTTCTTAAAAACTCAGAAAATAAACTCTGTTAAATGCGAAAAACTAATTGCCAAATACCCATTGGAATATTCATCGTATAAGATAACAGTTCAAGCTGAGGACTCAGAACATATAATGAACCCAGTCACGTGGCCGGAGGGTGTACACGTGAATCATTTTTTATTCCGATTACAAGAACCGAAACGAGCGAGACTGAAACTATGAGGGACGATAGTCAAACAACATTAACACAAAGACAAGAACCATTCCTCAATGAACAGGCTTTGACTATTTTACACCAAAATTGTCAAGGTTTAACAAATAAACAGCTGGAGGTAGAAATATTTCTCAAGGAAAATCCTTGTGATGTTTTTTGTGTCTCAGAGCATTGGTTTTGTAATGATGGCATCACAACTGGACTGAAGATTGATGGATACAAATTGGTAAATTATTTTGCTTGTAAAAGACACATACATGGTGGGGTTGCCATATTTGCATCAATCAAGAACAACCTAAGCATCAGACCTGTTCCAGAGATAGGAGAGATGTCTGAAGAAATCGATTTTGAATGTTCTGCTGTGGAAGCTACAAACGATTGTGTTAAACTCATTGTTGTTGTATTGTATCGTAGTAGTGCTCATGGTCGAGTAGATATTTTTTTACAAAAAGTTGATGAAGTTCTGAACACATTGAGTAAGTACGAAAATCATACAATATGTTTGTGTGGGGATTTCAATATCAATTTTTTGATACAATCCCAAGAATTAACTGAGCTAAAAGATATATTATCCACATTCTATCTTAAACCTATAATAACAACACCCACAAGAGGTAAAAATTGCCTTGATAACATATGTATACCAATAAATATTGACAATTATAATTCTAAAGTAGTGGAAAACGGATGGTCTGATCACGATGCCCAGAAATTGACGTTACTTATAAATTCCACTAAGAAAACTATTACACCTACTTTATGCCGAAGCATTAAAAATAAAGAAAACTTGGAGTATTTTGGGGCTCTTCTAGCACAAGAAAATTGGGAAGATCTAAAAAAGTCAAATAATACTGATGAACAGTATACAATATTCCATAACACGCTTAGTTATTGCTTTAACTTGGCATATTCACTTAAGAGAGTAAATTTTAAGAATCATAAAGACAAGCAATGGATCACTAAAGGAATTAAAATCTCTTCACAAAAATTAAAAATATTGAACAAGTTACAATTTGGAAATGATCCAGAAGTAAAAGAATATTACAGGAAATACAAGACAATTTATAAAAAAATCATTCGGATGGCAAAAAAGAACTATAATAATAACTTAATAATTAATTCTAACAACAAAGGCAAAACCGTCTGGCAAATAATTGGTACTAACAAAAATTCAAAAAATACAGAACATATTGAACTGGAAATTGATAATAAAATGGAAACCGACCATCAAAAATGTGCAAATCATTTTAATGAATATTTTAACAGTACTGCAGACAGCCTTGCGGCTAAATTAAACACTCATGATGCCACGTATACCCATAATATACATGGAAGTTCAATGTATTTGAGGCCTGTTGATGTCTATGAAACGGGTAAATTGATAAATGATCTTAAAAACACGCATTCTTCTGGACATGATAATATTAGTTCATTTTTGTTGAAGCATTGTGTGTATGAATTGAGCTATCCATTGACGATTATAATTAACACTTCTTTTGGAAATGGAAAATTTCCTGAGGGTCTGAAAACAACTAAAATAAAGCCAATATTCAAAAAAGACAATGCTTCTATGGTGGAATATTATAGACCAATTTCATTGATTAGTTGTTTTTCTAAGGTGATTGAGAAAGCATTTGCTGATAGATTGACTGAGTTTTTCTGTAAGTTTGATCTTGTGAATGATAATCAGCACGGTTTTACTAAGGGCCGATCAACTGCTTACGCGGTTGCTGCTTTTTTGGATAATCTATACGCAGACATTGACAGAGGTAATAGATGCATCGGATTGTTTGTGGATCTGAGCAGAGCATTTGATTTGATAAACCACGACAAATTTCTGGAGAAGATGTGGTCATATGGTGTCAGGGGAGTACCTTTGCAATGGCTTAAAACATATCTTGTTGGAAGACCACAGTATGTTGAGATCCAAGGTAATAAATCCAAACTGTTAGTCAGCAAAAGGGGAGTACCTCAGGGGTCGGTCCTGGGGCCACTGCTCTATGTAGTTTTTGTCTCGGACTTTAGAATGAAGAATAGCATTGCATTTGCTGATGATACTTCACTGGTAATAGCGTCCCCGGATAGAATTGTTATGTCTGACTTAGCAAGTGATACAGTACGAGAGCTAAAGGACTATATGGACAGAAATCAACTGGTCGTAAATGCCTTGAAGACTGTTTATGTTCAATTTAATATTTCAAATGTGTTGGAGGAGTTTAGTTATTTGATTAAACTTGATTCGCATAATATAAAAAAAGTGAGCGATACTAAATTCTTGGGTGTGCAGATTGACTGGAACCTCAAATGGGGCAGACACGTAGATTCTGTCTGTAAGAAAATTGGTACATCTTGTTACGCAATAAGAAGACTTAATGATATTGCAGATAAAGGAACTATCAAAATATACTATTTTGCGCAAATTCATTCAATACTAAGCTATGGGATAATTGCATGGGGAGTGTCAACTGAACTCCACCGTGTATTTGTAATGCAGAAAAAGATTGTCAGGCTTATGGTTGGTGTCAACACAAGAACAAGCTGCAAAAGGTACTTTAAAGAGATGGGCATTATGACATTACCGTCTATTTTTATATATAATGTCTTAGTACATGCAAGAGTAAATATAGATAAACTGAAACGAATTAATTTTAACCACGAATACGATACTAGAAATTCTAATGTTCTAGAAGTACCCCACACAGAACTAAAACTTATGAAAATAGTCCCCAGTTTTTGGCAATTAGGGTTTACAACAGATTAAGTGTTACTACTAAATTGTTGGACTTCAACAGATTTAAATCAACTATAAAAAGTGCTTTGATCAAAAAAGTGTACTACTCGGTGCAAGAATATCTGCTCGACCCGGTTCTGCTGTAGACATGTAAGAGGGGTTGGAGTAAGATTGTTTTTTTTGACGTGTTCCATACAATGTGTTATTGTTTAATGAATAAAGATGATTATTATTATTATAAACGGTTGGTGGTTTTCGCCAAGTATTTTGCCAACAAATAGGTTGGGGAGCCTATTGCGCTGTAGTAAGTTGAAATTTGGCGCGAACAAGAGCGTCCATATACCGTAACGGTTTTTGGAGAGGGCGTGAGCATCGCATTCAGGGGGTGCGTGTGACGGTTAAAACGCGGAAGACTTCCTTCTTATTCTAGCCATCATGGGGTAAAGACGTGTTTTCTTAAGAGCAGGGGCTCTATAAGATAACTGTGGTGTCTCGTGTTTCTTGTGCTCAACCGAAATAATAAGGTATTTATTCGTTGTCTGTACTTGCTGATTTGTCCATCTCTGCCAAAGTATATCAGATTTTGTTAATAGGGAATAAAAGTCATATTTCATGTAAGCAGTTCTGCATTGTTGTATATATTTTTGTTAATAGATTTTATTGTGGTTTTCTTCGGCATATTCATTTTAGAATAATATAAACCTGTCCCTTTTATAGTAAAGTATTTAGCCCTGCATATAGTGATTAATAATTAGTGAGTTCAAACGTCTCTGACAAAGTCTCAGAGAAAGAACTCAGTGTTGTAGCCTCCGTAAGAGAGAGATAATTAATTCACGCTACCGTAAGATTAATTAGGATCACATTTTTAAGTGTTAGCGTCGCTTGGGGCGAGTTACCAGCTTCAACATGTGGTGTTAAGGTTAGGTAGATGAGCAAAGTCCTAACGGGGGCCCCCTTCAGTTTAGAGTTGATTAAAATATAATAATAAATATTGAGAAGGGTGTCCGCCCCATCACAGCGCTAACAATTGGTCTTAAAGGTACGTTATCCTTGTGGATCTTTGGCAAACCGTAGATCCTAGGTGCCCTAGGGGCTTGAACAAAAAGGCTTCTTTGTTCCTGTACGGGAATCGATGATGATTTAACCAATTCCTTCACTCGCCTTCCTATCTTATCTGTTGGGTCCTTGGAAATTTTACGGTACGTATTCGGGTCCAATAGATCGTTCATCTTCCTGTTGTAGTCCTCCTTGTTCAATATCACCGTTGCATTCCCTTCGTCTGCTGGTAGTACTGTGATATCCTTGTTGTCCTTGATGGTTTTGAGAGAGAACTTCTCTTCTTTGGTAAGATTGCTCTTTGGCGGGATAGCTTTCCTAATTATCCTGGAAACCTCTTGACGAATGTCCTCTGCTTGTACACTTGGAATTTTGTACAATGCGGCTTCTACTTCCGTAATAATTTCCTCCTTAGGTATTCTTATCGGTGCGATTGCAAAGTTCAATCCTTTGCCTAGGACCGACAATTCACCGGTGGAGAGTTGGTGATTAGACATATTTATAACTACTTTGTCCACAGTAGTAGTTTTGGTCACAATCTTCTTAGCCTCTAACCTAACAAACTTCTTCTTGTGAGTTTCGGTTGCTTTCTCAAACTTTATTATTATTATTATTATAATCCCCATCATGGTACACGCCAATGATTATAATGACACTAGCCTTGTATAACAATGACTTCATTATTTGAACGAACTGTCATCATTATACAACGCTAGTGTTAAAGTCTGTCAAAACCTACGTGGATAACAGTTATGTGACAGTTCGCCGCGCCATCATTGAAATTTATATCCTTAGTTATGTGCTCGTCAAATAATATACTATTATTACTGATGGGCATAATCTTATTATTTCAAGAATCGATTCTCAGTATTCGAGTGATCCGCATAATCGTATGATTTGGTTCTGGAGTTGCTCTCCATTAATAAACGATTCTTAATAATCGATTATGAATAATCGATTTTTGATCATCGATTATGTTATGAATAGGGGAGAGTCGATGATATAGAAGCATATTTTGGGGGTTGGGTTGGGCGGCGAAGTTGATGACGGGGAGGGTGGGAAATATATATAAAATCGACTATTAAAAACCTATTATTAAAAATCCATTATTCAAAATCGATTATTAAGAATCAATTATTAAAAATGGATTATTAAAAATAATATAATCGACATATCTCGATTATTTCAAGAATCGATTATAATCGATTATGTAATCCGAATGCACCCGCCACTAATAATAATCTATATCCTATATTTTGATAATTAAAAATGAATGTTTTATTTTGAATGAAATTGGATCTAAAATTGTTATTTAGCTATTTTGCGTGGACAGTATTGAATATAATAAGATAACCAGCAGTTCCCCGAACAAATTTCAGCAGGAAAAAAATGTTTAAATTCAACAAAGTGTGGGGCGCCTAAATTAAGATTTACTAGAGCCTTATCAAGGGATCACGCACCACTGATGTTGATTATTACATTGTTACAAGAGATTATACTATGCTTTTTAACACACACGTTGGACATGTCACTGCCCAAGGACATGGGAGTGTCAAATTCGTACATTAGCATTCATCCATAGTTCACTACGTTGATTTTGATCTATTACCCAATTTTTTTTTCTATTTAAATGCTTTATAATTACTACAATTTTCAGCAAAATATCAAGTGTTTGTGTCATTGTAATCGGAAAAATGTTATCTATCAAATAATCAGGGCGCACTAAGCCGTAGTGCGCGAAATGATAAAAATTCTTGTACGGGTCCGTTGCCATATTACAAGCATTTTTCAGTTTGAATTTTGAAAATCCGTTAAGTAATGCGTCCTTCAACTGTTTTATCATCCACACTGTGCGCGACCAAATCAGACGCTCTTAATATGCGTAACATCAACCGCGCGCGTTTCTTATGAGTGTTAAATATAACCCGCGCAATAATTTTTTAATTCAAACTGATTAAAGCTATTAATCAAAGGTATATTTGAAAGAAAAATCATAAAGAAAACAAAAATAACACAAATTCATAGCCACCTAGATTAATTTATTTTTTATTTATTTATTTCAAATTTAAACGGCAAAATGCCATATGATACAAATAATTTACAGAAATCTCATGGGCGCAATTGAAACGCATATAAAAAGAAAACATAAATAAATTCAAGCCGTTAAAATTATAAACTGTCCAAGGTAAAACAAAAACAAAAGTCAAAAGTATCATTCGCGAAAACGCAAACACAATCCCTTCAGTTGCCGCACGAAGGCAGGGCGGGAAGCGTGGGCGGGTACATCTCGCACCGACAATGGCAGCAGGTTTCATTGGGTGCATTCAGCAGAATCTACCGGTACCGGACCGATACCAACCGATTTACGATACCGATCCGGAACAGTCTCGTATCTGCTGAATGGCGCTATAATGCACCAAAGTTTATTTTTCATCCAATAGGAGGCGCTATATGAAAAACGCTGAACATAACCTCATTGTTCGCATAGAGGTACGCGTTATTTTGGTTATTTTGCTTTATTTGCCATTTATTTGGCTTTCACGACTCTCACATACCGTATATATGATATATTAAAACAATATTCTCTTTCTTCCATTTTAAATGTAAAATGATAGGTATGCAACCAACACTGGTACAATCCACCGCTACCGCTAACCGTAAAAATTATATGATACCAAAAATGGCGTCTGATCCACCGTAAGTTGGTATCAACCGGTCAACAAAAGTGACATATAGCAGATTTTCGCTAACCTGTTACTTCACAGTTACCAACCGGAGTGATGGAGTGATCTGCTGAATGCAACCATTCTCGCGTCAGTCTGGACATCGACGAGTAAAAGCCAAAGCGCGATCTATTGCTATTCTCCAGAAGAACTCAAACTCGTTGATTTCTCAGCCGGTATGGTAGATCGCGCGTCCTAAGCACACCATACAACTCCAGTCCATCTCCAGTCTACGCACATCACCGAACAACAGCCTGTACACATAAGAGAGGTCTACATAGTGATGGATGGATTTGACCGTCGGTAAACTGAACCTAGTGTATAGGTGGGCGTAATTGTGATCAAATCTGTTCATTGGTGAACCAGTCTTGTTTGCCAGATATCTCAGAAACCTGTGGGGAGACCAGACGATGGAACAGTAGCAGAGTACGGCTGAACAAAAGCCTTGTAGAGGTGGATCAAGGTTTTTATGTTAGTGAAGTCCTTTGTGGATCTCATTAAAAAGCCGAGAGCTGAAAAAGCATTTGAAATTACTGTCCTGGTGCTTAGTAAATTTGAAAGATCTGTCCATCAAGACCCCCAGGTCAGAATCTCCTCGACTGATTCCAGGAATTGGCCATGGATAAGGTAACTAAAAGTGGTGTGGTAATTATGCCTAAAAAAGGATAATGCTTTGCATTTTTTAACATTTAGGAAAAGTCGATATTCTTAGCCCCAGGTGGCCACCAATTCCAAGCCTTGTGAAATTTCGACCCATCCAATGGCGAGTTAATGATCTTATAAAATCTTAATGTCATCAGCAAAAATTAAAAATGACAAGTGTATGCAATCAGCAATATCATTAATGAGCAATAAGAAGAGAATGGAGCCCGAATGAGAGGCCTGCTGAACCCCAGAAGATACCAAGTATGGATCAGACAGGCCAGCCTTAAGGCAAACCCTCTGTGTTCTGCCGGAGAGATAGCACTTGATCCAATCGAGAAGACAACCGCTAACCCCCAGACTGCAGTTTTTTTAATAAGGATCCCATGATCTAACGTGTCGAAAGCCTTGGCAAAGTCGAGGTAAATAGCATCAACCTGATGTGAAAACACAAAGTTGCAGATCAATATGAGACCAAACGGAAGGAACTCAGGAGATGGGTCTATAGTTGGCAATGCTCTGTCTACTCCCACATTTATAAATTGGTGTTACAAAAGATTGCTTCCAGATACTGGGTAGAAAATCTGCCCCAATAGATTTATTGAACAATACACTGAATCGATAAACGAGGGATGAAGAACAAGCTTTCACATAAGACGGTGGGATTTGATCTGGAACAAAGCTTGGGGAGTCCTTTAGATGTTTTATGGTAGAGATGATGTCAGGTTCAGTGATGAAGATAGTATCGAGGATGTTTAGGGATCCCCAATCCCCATCAGCACCATCAATATTTGGGAATGGGACAGATACAGTATGGATGGTTTTAAAATGATCCGCGGAAAGGTCAGGAATTAAATGTCCCAAGGCCATTCTATCTTCAAGATGCATAGTTTGGGGGAGATTTCTAGAAGATTTCAGGTTGTTAACATAAGACCAGAAAGTTTTAATATTATGCTGACAATTGGTTTCGATGCGGGAGATATGTCTGTAAAGAGCCCTTGAAAGACATATATATTTAGCCCGCAGCATCTTAAACTCCACATATTCTGTCTCCAATTTGAACTAACGCCAAGCTGTATGCACAGTCTTCTGCCGAATCGTCAAATCTCTCAACTCCCCGCTATACCAAACTGCATAACGACTAAAGAAATCCTTCATATAGGAAGAAATTCATTAATGACACCATAAGGATGATTGTAAAAATGTTCAAAATTGTTCTCCACATTGTCATCCGAAAGAGAAAAACCCCAATCGACACCTTACAAGGCTCCAACAACATTCGCATAGTCTGCCCTGCTAAAGTCTCACTAGGCGTTGTCGAAATCCATGTCATTATGGAGATCAACCCGGAACTCGAAGAAAGCAGGGTTGTGATGAAATTCCCTGGGTACGAGCGAATTGAGAGACTCTTAGGGCGGCGTTTTTAATTGCGGTTTAGCAGAGTTTAAGTATCGTTACGCTCCACATATCGCGCATATGGAGCCTAACGATAGTTTAAGTTAAACTCAGCTAAACCGCAATGATAAAATCGGGCATTATTTGCAGGAAAAAACTGATGTAGGCCGTGGAGAGAGTAGGAGTCGCAGATGGTCTTTGGGTTTATGCCGATAAGTTGATCGGGATGGTCACAAGTAAAGTGTAAGGGGGAGGAGCTCCAAACAGTCTGGGGAAGGTTGTAATCTCCAACCAACACAATGTTGTGAGCGGCATGACCCTGTACCAGGTGATCAATCTTCTGGCTGTCGGTTAAGAAAGTTTCGGTGCTTGAACTGGGAGGAAAATAGGATACACCAATCAACAATTTAGAGTTTTTAAGAGAGACAGATATGAAGACCTGCTCCAAGTTTTTGAAAGCCATTTTGCAAGATCTGACCTATATGCAGCTTCTAACGGCAACAAGAACGCCTCCCCCATAGCAACGCCTATTCAGAACATCCTCCCGATCAGTGCGGAAAATAGTGTAACCACTGAATCCAAGTTCGGAGTCCAGCATGTTAGGATGCAAATAAGTTTCAGTTAGCAGGATGATATCGGGAGTAGGACTTAACAGTTTCAGATGGTTTCTGACACGGTCCAGCTTGGTACGAAGAGTTCACATTTTGATAAGAAGATATAAGATTTCCCCGATTTAATTCGGGGCGAGTCTATTTTTTGGTTTTCATGCCCTGGATTTAGGAATGGCAATAGAGGTGCCGCTGAGAAACTTTACGGCCTTCAGATCTTCAGGATGCTTTGAATTGTGTTCCTCCAATCTCAACTTACGCTGATGAATGGTGCGATCAGGAGAAAACCTAAACTCGGCAGGAAAAGACTTCCAATTCTTTAAAACCTTTGCAGCATCATTGCGTTTATTCATTTGAACAAGTATCGGCCGGATTCTACGGTGAACAAAGTTTCCAACGCCTTTAACACTACTGCACACTATCGCCAGGGGATCGAAGCACTCACTCACTCTCCTGTCGTCATCAAGTGGGTTGTTAGAATCAGGAACATTGTAAATAAGGACATTCATCTCTCTCCGTTGCCTATCGGCAAGCTCATGGATCACAGACTCAGCATTCATATTTGGTGAGGCAACAGATCCCAGGCCCGAGCTCACCTGACTCTCCGATATCAACTTCAACTGGTTGCCGCACTCTGCCACACAATTATCGGTATCCAAGAGGTGGGACTCAACCAACACTTTAAATGAGGATACGTTGCTTGCGAGGTGAGGAATCGTATCTGACTGGGGATCAGTTGTTTGACCTCAAGGACATCACTCCGCAAAAACTGTGTTGCACTGCTCGTGGTGTACATGAACAGCTCGATACTCACCTTGAACACCAGGACCATTTCATGCAGAGATGAGTTTTATATTATTAATAAACAAAAAAGCTTTTTTTGTATCCTTGATGATAATAATTGACGACTGATATGTTTTTGTGTCATCTTGATTGAAAATATCACAAAAAAATACAGGTTGCCATTTAAAATATCAGTGACGTAATTTCCGGAATTTCACGTGCCAGAGGTCCCTATTTGAGCGTGACTGTCCAGATTTTCACTAATTAATAAGTCATTAGTTGTTTTCTTTTATTTCGGATGATTAACAACTAAGTTAATCTATGTTATGGCTTGTTCCGGTTTTAGCGGTATGACGTCACGCGCGGTCATTGTCAAATTGTCGGGACACACGAAACAACGATCGGACAATTTCGCCGAGTTTGCGCAACGGGTTGCCTACCCAGATTTATATAAACTGTCACACTTGATACATAAAAACGCAGACCAACGCTCACTAATCGCTCGCGCGTTAGACAGTCTCGATCATTAATCGCTCTTTTTAATATGCACTATAAATGCACGATTTCTATTAATGCATGATTTTTTTAGCCAATCAAACGAGTTCATTATAGCCAATCGAACATACGTTAAATGAAACCCTCCAATCAAAACACTCCGATATCCAGAACCCCAGTAGAGAACTGTCAGTGTTAAATTACAAAAATTGTCATATAACCTCAAAAGACATCGGCGAAGAAAAATCTATGTAGACGCCGCCCGAACAATACGATCGACGAAAAAATGTTTTAACCAACTCGAATATTAATCGGCGATTAATGATCTCAACAATTAACGCACACGCTAATCGCTCGTTCGTTAAACAGTCTCGATCATTAATCGCTCTTTTTAATATACTTGTTGGTTAAACAACTATTAATGATTAACTTTATTATAGATTATTAACTATTAAAAATAATTATAAACTTTTGAATGTAGGTTGATGATAGAGCAATGGCAGTATTTCTATTATTTTTGTACGCCGTATTTTTGACTATGTACTACGAAAGGGAGAGTCAAAGACAAATAATTATACAGGTCAACCAACAAAAAATATAAAACAAACTACAACTTATTCTGGTTTTATTTCCATAGAATCGAAAGCTGAAATTTAAAATGTCTTGTTTGACAGTAAATCAATGTTACACAAATCGACTCAATTTACAATTTTTCATTCTACGGATTCTTCATTTGTGTGCAAATTTATCGTAATAAAACTGTTCGCAACTTTGGCAGCCAGTACTCTCAGTACCGAAGAAAATTACTAATTGTTTTCCTGCTCATGATTAAAAAAAGGAGCTTTGAGAAAATAAGAAGCAATTTTTATTTAAGGATATTTTTTGCACATTATTTGTACACCGAATTGTAGCAATTTATTATTTTAGTATGTCATTGAGGATTATCTCAATAGGCTGGTCTGATGATGTTATTTATGTTATGTTTATTGATTTGGCGAAACCATCTGAAAAACTAATTAAAATTAATAACAATTACATCAATATCAAAACGTAAAATATTGGAAAATATCTTCTTTTTTTTTAATGTTTTGCCCTGACACAATTAGAAAAAGTCAATTTTTTTTGCTGGACATAGTGACTGCGATTTTCGCAACCTGGCAACCCTGGTCACGGTATTATTATGCACCCACTATATGTACTCTTATTGTCTGCAGATCATGCAAGAGGTTGCCCAGCTGTCCCAATTCGACGAAGAACTGTACAAGGTTATCGGCAAAGGTGAGCGAGCCGAAGAAAAGGAAGTCGAGGAGAAATATCTAATTGCGACTTCAGAGCAGCCCATTGCCGCTTTCCACCGCGATGAGTGGATTGCCGAGAGTTCCCTCCCGATCCGATACGCGGGCATTTCGACTTGCTTCCGACAGGAAGTCGGCTCTCACGGCCGAGATACCCGCGGTATCTTCCGAGTCCACCAATTCGAGAAAGTTGAACAATTTTGCATAACTTCTCCGTTTGATAATAAATCGTGGGAGATGATGGATGAGATGATTACGAACGCTGAAGATTTTTATAAAGCGCTCGGTATCCCCTATAGGATTGTGAATATCGTCTCGGGAGCTTTGAATCACGCCGCTGCCAAAAAGTTGGACCTCGAGGCCTGGTTCCCTGGATCTGGTGCTTTTAGGGAGTTGGTCTCCTGCAGTAATTGTTTGGAATATCAGTCACGACGTCTGCTAGTGCGGTACGGGCAGACAAAGAAGATGAATGCAGCAACCGATTACGTTCATATGTTGAATGCGACAATGTGCGCTGCCACTAGGGTTATCTGCGCCATTCTGGAGGTGCACCAGATTGAGGATGGTGTTTTGGTGCCTGAGGTGTTGAAGGAGTTTATGCCTGATGAATATAAGGAGAAAATTTTGTTTGTTAAGCCTGCACCGATTGATTTGGAGCAGGCTTCAAAGAAGAATAAGAAGCAGAAGAAGGGTATAACACAAAAGCAAGGGGCTGGAGAGGAATAGAAAAATTATTACAAATTATTTAACTAATAACTATTGCATTTTTATATCTACATATGTCTCAATTTATCATTTAGGGCCTTAAATTATTTCTGTCACTTTGTATGATCGGTGTTAAAAAATAAAAAGTTTTTTTTGAAGGAATGTCTATTTTAATATTTTGGAATTTGTTAAGGTGAGGGGGATGGCTGTTTTTTGCTTTTTTCGTTTTTGAATGACCTTGAAACCTTAGAAAACATGTTTTTTTGATCAAACTTAGACTGGGTAGATAAAAATTAGTAAGTTTTATACATTTTTTTGTCACAAAAGCTACATAACCTACAAAAAAAAAACCGATTATTTTTGTGTTGCAACGGGGTACTGAGCGTGGCACACGGTACCCCAACTCAAAAATAGTGCATCTCTAAACGATCCGACCAACCCCCCCCACGAAAAATAAAAAAAAATCCCTCAAGGCACAGTTTTTGCGAAACTACTATCGGTGGGATTATGCCTGAACACCTCTAAGGCCTGGCCTTATCTTTTCTAGTCAAAGGTGGCAACGATACACTGAGGAGTTCCTACAGTCGAAAGGCTCAAAACAATGTGACTTTATTAGGCGAAAAAAAAAAAAACTAACCAACCAAAAAAGTAGTTTAACCCCATCGTAAACCTGTTATTCCAAAAGAAAAAAAACAACCAACCCTGATCAATAAAGAAAGCAGTTCGACCCCCACCGTAAACCTGTTATTCCAAAAAAAAACCAACCAACCAAATCTGATAAAAAAATACACCGAATAAAAATGTAACGTTCATTTTATTATCGTATCGAATTATTCTCCTTAATATTCATTTGGTGGCCCTGAGAAGGGCCGTGAAAAAGCATGACGGCAAGCTGGAAGCGCCTCTGCATCCCATAGCCGAAGAAATTCCACAGTTTGGTCCAAATTTAGCTCGTTACATCTTTTATTAAACATGTAACGAGCTAAATTCCCCGCAAAGTGTTCCTTTCTCCGTCCACTGGCAGAAATCGTTGCTTTGGCAGCCCGCCACGACGACTCAATCGCGTTGGTATGCGCGCCTGTATCGGGATCAACGAAATTAATCGAATGATTCACTTTCAGATGCACATACCCTACGGTGGAAAGGCAATCGTAGGCCCGCCAAAAATCGCTCATGATCGTTGTTCCCGGCTCAATCCATTCCTGGATGATCGACACCAACGTATCAGCCGAACGATTATCGACGGGTACCATAAAAACCCTTCCTGAGCCTCGCTCGTAACCTCCAAAAACCCACTGCCCTTCGACATAATGCCCACGGTGGTACTTCTTCTTACCAAACTCTATTTCTACTACTTTCCCCACACCCCCTAATTTCTGCTTTTTCGATATGAAAAACTCAACACATACCTCACGGCAGAAAGAGGCCCAATCCACCGCGGTTAGTCTCGAGAACTTCAATTCTTTAGAAGCATACTTTAGAGAAATGTGATGAACCCATAAAACCACAAATCCCACAATTTGGTAAAGGGAGAGTCGAGACCGATAAAAGAACGTCCCCGTACGAAGCACCACTCTGTGAGTACACCGAGTACGCTTACGATGGCCCTTCTGACTAGTGTTACCACAATACCAACGGACCCCATCCGCCCTAAAATATAAAAAGAGGATTAGCAATTTGAAATGAGCAACAACATTCGTGTTCTTACTTATTGTTATCCAGGGAAAGTCTCATTTGCTCTCCACATTTAGGGCACGGGTATTCACCCTCCTTGGGAATGGCACCCCAATCACCTAAATGCCTTGCAAATTCTAGAGGATTCTTCGACAAGTCGTAGACATCCATCAACATCACAGAATCGCATCCGCTTACACCCGCCATTTTGACAGAATAACGTTATAAAACGTAAAATCCTTGATAGTAGTAGTGTTCGATTGCCGGCCGCGCTGAGTTGTACTCAGTTCAATCTGAGCGCAAATTTGAAATACTTGCTTCCTATTGGTGGAATCAGTTGAACAGAACCATAACAGAACTAAGCACAACTAAGCGCTGCAGCAATCGAACACTACTTATATATACAATAAAAGAACGCGCGCTTATAAAAGACGGAGAAAACAAATCTGGTGGATCGATATTCTCACCACGACTAGACGGGAGAAAACACATATTATGCCCATATTTGTTAAGTAGGCTATTGGCAACCCATCAATTACTATGGAATGCGCTGCGGACGTAAAGATTTACCCGCCAATTTTAAGTTATGAATGAATCTTGCCAAAGGTCCGGCCCTCTGGATGTTAAGGCCCCAACTACCCCAGCTCTAACCATCTATATTGTATATATAATCAAGGGTTAAACGCTTTCAACTTATCGGAAGATGACATTTTAAAAAACACGAGAGTGTGCGGAAAGCACTTTGACCAAGATAGTTTTATTTCACCTATGCTCACTGGTTATCCGGTTCGTTTGAAAGGAGATGCAGTTCCAATGTTGTTATGTGATAGAAGTTCAAGCAGGTCAGTAAATTATGTAAACAAGTTTCGTTGAAATAATAAAATTAAACAAAATTAGGTAAACCTGACGATAAGTTAATAAAGGTATAAAACGTTTTTTTTTATATCACCGTCAGCTACTATTAATAATTCAGTACCCACTTTATCTGCTGTTTCAACTACATCAGATGTTAATTTGATGTCTTCGATCCAGTCACCTGCATCAGCAACGATTACGAGAGAACCGATCCAACAAACTACGTCAGCTGTCGGATTGATGTCTTCGATCCAGTCGTCTGCATCGGCATCGGTTACGAGAGAACCGGTCCAACTAACTACGTCAGCTGTCAGATTGATGTCTTCGATCCAGTCGTCTGCATCGGCAACGGTGATGCAGAGACAAGATGACATCAGCAATGGAGAACCAATGGACACTTCAACATCAACCACACCACGACGAGCTTTGGGAAAAACCAAACGGCGTACATACGGCATTCAATTTTTAAACCAATGTGTGGATTTTTCAACACCAAGACGATCAAAGCGTCATTTTGACAAAGCATTACAAACAATAATGCATCAGAAACACAAATTAAAAATGTTAAACCAAAAAGTTATATCGCAGAATCAATTACTGAAAGGCTTACGGCAAAAGGTATTGATTAAGGTAAATTTGCAAGTATTTAACAATCATGATATGATGAATCACATTGAAGATCAGGATATCTTCGATAACCACCAAATACAATTAATTAAAATTATAATAAAAAAATTCTTCACAATAAGATTACACCACACAAAAACACAATAAAACAGATTCAAAGCGAAGAGTTTTACACACGTTAATTACGTTCAGAAATGAATAAAAATACATTAATTTCAATAATTAATATTAACAAAACCAATAAGATAATCTTTATATTATTCATTATCTTATTTGAATATTTGTTTAATTTATTTGTATTAATGTGAGTTTAATATATATTATATATTAATATTTCTGTTAAAGCTATGTTTTTTGCTATTTGTTTGTATAATAAATTAATAATAATAATAATAATATATTTATTCAAACTCAAGCAATTACAGTTTATGTCACTTAGGGTAGGTAGGTATTTGCATATTATATATGTATACTATATTGCAGCTGCGTTGATGGGATGAAAATATTCCTCGATGCTGTAAGGAACTCTATCTAGTAACAGTCCCTTTACCCTCTTTTTGAAAACCTTGAGTGGAAGCTCTCTGATAACCATTGGTAGAGCATTGAAGAGTTTAAACCTTATGACGGTTAACTCTGCCAGATGGAGTCTCCGGAAAGGCACCGCCATTGCTTCTGGGTTCCGCAGGGGGTATGGTCTAGTGTTTGCCTGTGTGAATTCACCTCGCGCCAGGATCAGCTGCTGCATGATGAATGCAGCTGGTACTGTGAGGATATTGTACTTCCGGAACAATGGGCGACATGATGTTAATTGTCCCACTTGGGCTATTGATCTGATTGCCTTTTTCTGAAGAATCAGGATTTTGTTTGCATGAGGCGAGCAGCCCCACAATGACACACTGTAGCTGACAATGGATTGAAACAGAGCAAAGTATGTTGATCTGGCTGCCTCTGTTCCAACAATCTTGCATATTCTTCTGATAGCGTAAGTGGCCCGTGAGAGCCTGATGGACAGTTGCTCCACCTCGTCCCTCCACGTCAGCTTCCCATCCAGAAGTACCCCCAGGTACTTGACGGCAGCCTGGCGCTGCAGCCGCTCACACCTTCGGGTTGACGTAAATATGAGCTGCTGCGATTTGGACTCATTGAGAATCAGCTCGTTCCGAGCAAACCACTCTCCCGCCATATGTACAACCCACGGAAGGCGAAGTTCCAGGTTCGTCACTGCCCTTTCGGGGTTAACAAGGACGACGTCGTCAGCGAAAAGCACTGAAGAACAGGGCAAAGCAGTGGGAAGGTCGCTTACATACAGCAGAAAACACAGGGGACCGATGATGCTTCCTTGAGCCACCCCACGCCTGACCACACCAGCTGCACCTCTGGCCGTTCCCACCTGCACGATATTCCGACAACCAGAAAAGTACGACGTCATAAGCTGCGCCATCGCTCCACGCACACCATACTTCTCCAGCTTATCCATTAGAATCCGGTGGGACATTGAGTCGAAAGCCTTGCTCAGGTCACAGAACACACTCGAGCAGTGGTCACCTTCCTCCAAAGCCTCAGTGACCAGGTCCAGGAGATATCGTATGGCACCCATGGTTGAAAAGCCACTCCGGAAGCCGAACTGCACCGGCGAGAGGATTCCCTTTGCAGTCACAAAACTTAAAAGTCGCTCGTGGATGATCATTTCTGCCACTTTTGAGAAGACTGGCAGCAGGGAGATAGGTCGGTAGTTGGACGGATCAAGTTTGTCCCCACTTTTGTGTATTGGCACTACCTTTGCAACCTTCATTCCATCAGGGAAAGTACCACTCTCGAAGCAAACGTTCAGTATATGTGCCAGAGGAATTGATATTGATGTTGCCCCGTACTTTACTAACTTTGCATTCAAGCCGTATATATCCGTGCTGGTGGTAGGCTTTAGTCTCTGTATGCACAGGAGGACCTCTGAGGGACAGGTGGGCGACATAAACATGGACCCGGCAACCGGAGGCAGTCCCGTTAGATAATCCATTGGATCTCCCGGATTCGATGGCAGGGAGGCCATGATTCTATTGCCCAGCGTTTGAAAAAAGGCATCAAAATCTTCTGGTCGGGGAGCCAAGGAGTTGTATCGACTTCCATGCCTTCCTGTCTCCTGGTTGACAATTTTCCAGGATGTCTGCTGCCTATTAGGAGATTCATCAATTTGCCGTTGGTATTGATATCTCTTGTTTTTTTCTATTTGCTGGAGATAGCTTTTTTTTTTGTACCGATCGTAGATATCCTTGTATTCAGCGTTGCCGGTCTGCCTGTACGTATCGTAGATGAGATGCAAGGTTTCTCTCATGTCGCTCAGGATAGGATCATAGGTAAGTCGTGTTCTTAGTGGAGCAATGGTTTTAGTGGGGATGGTGGCCGTCTTTACTCTGAGAAAGGTGTCCATAAATGCCTTAAACTTCTCATTCGGGTCGTTTTTCTGGTACACATCCTCAAAATTCTCCTGGTCAAGCTGGGTGGAAAAGTTCTCCAATGTGTCTCGGTTGAATATGTCAATGGTAACTTTCCTTGGCGATGGTTTTGTTGCCTCCGTTTCAATGAGGATCAGTTGGGCATCGTGATCACTCAGTCCAACTACACTGACATACGCCGAGTACTCGGTCGCTGGAAAGTTGACCATTATGTTATCTACGCATGTCGCAGAACGTGGAGCAATCCTGGTCGGCGAGTGAATGCTGGGTCTGAGGTCAAATGACAGGAGGAAACTAATCCAGTTATTAGCTGCTTCGGTCCTCCTGAGTAGGTCGATGGTAAAGTCCCCCGCTAGGACAATTCTAAGGGTGCTGTTTGCCTCACTCAGAATCCAAAGCAAAACACCCTCCATGGCCTCAAGGAATAGCTTCATATCCGTGTTTGGCGGTCTGTAGGTGCAGAGAACAATTATATCCAGCGTAGTAAGCTTCACGCCAACCATCTCACAAACGCCCTCCACCGCTCTGCCACTGATCTCTGGAACAGGTTCAGCTTTGAGGTTTTCGTTCCCAAATATGCAGACACCACCATGTGAAAGATTCTGCCGACAGTATGTACTTATCTTTCCGTATCCTCTTATATTAAATGTGCTGGCACTGTCCTCATGCATCCAGTGCTCGCTAACACACAGCACATCGAGACTCTCATCGTGGGAAAGCAGTTCAATGGCGTCAATTTTATTTGTAAGGCATTGTACGTTGTGAGAAACACGAAACCACCACCACAAGCTGGTAACCAACGCCAGGGCTGGTACTCGGCGGTCCCCCCTATAGTAAGGCTGACAAGACAATCGGTCCAGGCGAGACAGAGCCTGCGATAAGCCACTCAAAGACTTAGAGACAAGACGCTCTTTGATATGGTTAGGAACTACCTTGGCTACTTCGAAGGTACAGAGGACATGGAGATAGTCGGAGGGGAGAGCAAACTCTCCTCCAGGATCAAAATACTGTCGGAAGGTATGCCGGTAGGAGCCGATCTGAGGAATATATACTTCGGATTCCTACTGAACATGGGCGCCACCGAGGCTGATATACTGAAAGACCTAGACCGAGTCGGTTCATACCTCAGAACCACCAGGATAATGAGGCTACAGGCCATCCGAGAGAGCGACAGAAAATACAGGACACCATGGCCCTAAAAATCCTGCAAGCTAACCTTGGAAGAGGTAGGGAGGCCCAGGATCTGCTGATCACGACCGCCGCCCGAAGAGATCTGGACATTCTTCTCGTGTCAGAACCAAACAAGTCTGGGGCAGAGAGACTGGGATGGGGAGTGGACCGGAGCAGGAAAGCAGCGATCGGACTGACAGGCCGACGGGCGCACGCCGTACGACAAGGGTCTGGAGACGGATTCGTGTGGGCTGACCTGGGAACGGTCACAGTGTATAGCTGTTATGCCTCTCCAGCGATGAGCCTGGAGCAGTTCGTAGACTTACTTGGAGAGCTTGAAGGCAGCCTACAACGAAGCGGCAACGGCAGATGCCTGGTGGCTGGCGACTTCAACGCAAAGTCACACGAATGGGGATCGGCCATTACGGACGCTAGAGGTGAGGCACTCAGCGAGTGGGCGTCGAGAAACGGACTGGTGCCTCTCAACGAAGGGAACACCAATACCTTTAGAAGGGGGGGCGGCGGGTCAGTGATCGACGTCACCTTCGCAACCGAAAACGTGGCCAGGAGAGTGGACGGATGGGGAGTGGAAGACCAGGAGACCCTCAGTGATCACGCATACATCTCCTACCAACTCCAAGAGGTTGCACAACCAGCCCATAGAGACGAACGGCATCAGCGTGTGAGATATAATGCCAGAAAGTTAAACCGGGAGGTGTTCCGGGAAGTCTTCCAAGAGGCATCGGCACGGGGGACCGCAAACGTGACAGCATGCGAAGCGGCCCTCATAGAAGCCTGCGAAGCCTCAATGCCGAAACCAAGAGGAAGAGGCACCAAATCGACCTACTGGTGGACGAATGACATTGCTGACCTACGAAAAAAGTGCATGGAAACCAGAAGAGCGACACAGAGGGAGAAGCGAAACGAGGAGAGGCGAGAGCAACTTTTTGACCGCTACAAAGAGTGCAGGAAAACCCTGAAGGCCGCAATCTCGAAGTCCAAAGAGGAGCACTGGAAAAGCTTGGTGGAGGAAGTAGAGGGAAACGTCTGGGGGGAAGGTTACAAAATAGTCACCAAAAGGCTCAAAGCCAGAAAGCCGCCTCCCAACCTGACGCTACCCGAAATGAAAGAGGCTGCCAGAGAACTTTTCCCGCAGCATGAAGACCTTCCCGAGGAGGAAGAAGGAGAGCCTATCGAGGACGTACCGACTTTCACGGAGGAGGAGGTAAGGGCGGCCGCGGAAAGGCTGAAAATAAAAAAACCTGCTGGACCTGACGGCGTGCCCCCGGAGGCTATTAAGGAAATGGTACAAGTAGCAGGAGGCTATGTGACCGAGGTTATGAATGACATCCTGGAGGAGGGGACATTCCCAAGACAATGGAAAACAGCTAGCCTCGTCCTGCTGACTAAGCGGGCAGCAACAGAGGCGGCACCGCCAAAATACCGGCCTATATGTCTCCTGAACGGTGTCAGCAAAGTCTTGGAGCAACTGCTAGTGAAAAGGCTGAAGGAAGAGCTTGAAGCCAAGGCCCCACTAGCAGAGAACCAGTTCGGATTCCGAGAAGGAAAATCCACGGTAGACGCAGTGAGGCGCGTGGTACAGATTGCTCAAAGGGCAAACCTGGGAACGCGGAGGACGCGAAAATTCTGCATGCTGGTCACCCTAGATGTGAAGAACGCCTTTAACACCGTGGCGTGGGCGCCCCTCATCTCGGAACTCAAGAAGAGGAGTGTGAGTCCCTACCTCATGAGAATGATCAGGAGCTACCTCGCGAACAGAAGCCTATTACTGGTCGACGGAAAGGGGGCGCAGGAAAGAGTGCCCATTAACAGCGGGGTGCCCCAGGGGTCGATCCTTGGGCCGACTCTCTGGAACGTCCTGTATGACGGGGTACTCCGAGTGAGGATACCGGGAGTCGAGCTGGTTGCTTATGCTGACGATCTGGCAATGGTTGTCACCGCCGCCACATGCTGGTAGCTTCAGAAACGGACAAACTCGGCCATCGGAAGGATTGCGGAGTGGATGGCCGAAAAGAAACTAGAGATTGCCCCGGAGAAGACTGAGGCAGTGTTCCTGACTGGTAGGAGAAGGGTGGAACCCGTAGTGCTAACCGTGGCAGGGACCCAAATAAAACCTAGCGACAGCATAAAGTACCTTGGGGTCAGGATTCAAAAGAACCTTAGGTACAATAAACACATAGATGAGGTTGCAGGACGGGCGCAGCGAACAGTAGGAGCCCTGATAAGGCTAATGCCCAGAACATCTGGGGCACGAACGGCAAAGCGCCGGGTTCTGGCGTCTGTCGCAGAGTCGGTGATGTTGTACGCCGCGCCGGTCTGGGTAGATGACATGGAGTTTGCCAACAGAAGGGGCCGACTCCTCCGGGTGCAGAGAAGAGCGGCGATAGGAGTCTCAGCTGCATACCGGACTGTACCAACCGCGGCAGCGCTTGTGGTGGCTTCTATGGTGCCCATTCACCTGAAGGCCAGAGAGCGCCAGAAGAAATACGACCTAAGAAGGTCGGAAGGTCGGGCAACAGGGCGAGAGACCAGAAGGCAGACGCTGGAGGCCTGGCAGATCGAGTGGAATGAAGCGACGCAGGGGGAATGGACACGTCAGCTCATCCCAGACGTCGCCACATGGACGGAGAGAAGACACGGTGAGTTGTCGTACAAACTAACCCAGGCGCTGACTGGGCACGGGTGTTTCGGGGCCTACCTCTACAAGTACAAGAGGAGGGACAGCCCCAACTGCAGATACTGCGGGGAGATAGACACCCCCGGCCACGCCCTCTTCAGATGCGAGAGGTGGGCTGTGGCCAGAAGGGCGTGCCAGTACGTGGAGGACCTTGACGAACAAAGGATGGTCACCCGTATGCTAGAAGGACCTCGGCAGTGGGAGGAGATATCCCGCACAATCTCCGGTATCCTCAAAACAAAGGACGAGGAGGACAAGATGGGGTAGATAGCCTCCGGCCCCTCAGACGCAGCTGCTGAGGACAGCCCGGATGGCAGACCCCTTCAGCCCTGGATAACGAGGCAACCAGAACGCCAGGTTTGCACCATATCCAGGCATCCAAGATAGGAACACAGCACGAACAGGCAAAGGAGCGTGCAGGGACCTCTGGATCCTTATTACGTAAGGAGACCTGATGGTCTGGGGACTGCAGAACCTGGAAGTACAGGAGAGATGTAACCGGAGACCGGTACAGGAAAGCTCACGGTAGACCGGGAGCGAGTTGAACAGAAAGGTCCCGGACGATCCGGACCAAAGCTGCCGGAGCAACGCCAGCAGTAAAAGGGAGTGACCACCGGAACAGATAACCGGTGCTCACGGAAGAACAGAAAAGAATGTGTCCCCAAGAGTAGTGTGGGTAGTTCTGTCAAAGTGCTGTGACATTAGGATGAAGGGAATAATGCATGTCTATAGAAATAAGTTTAAGTATGTATTAGTATAAGCTAGCGATTTTAAGAGCAGGATTATAGGTAGAAAGATCATGTTAAATTAATCAATAAAGGTTTACGACCCAAACCGAAAAGAGCGAAGGGAGTTTACTAACTATTTTTGTTTGTTGATTAATTCATGTAAGGAAGAAGTCTCCAGACTGAGGATGCCCATCAGGCAAGGCCGGTCTGGAGGGGTGGCGGAGGGTCTTCCCCTCCCCTTGCTCTTTTTTTATAAAAAAAAAAAAAGGCATTGTACATTTAAATGCATAATCTTGGTGGTCTGAAAGCTAGCATAATCAGTGTAAAGCGGGCACTGATCATGCTTATCTATAAAAAACGGGCAGATTCCTGGTTGAGAAAATCTCTGTGACGATCAAAGTCAAATCGCTTAATACAAACTCCCCTCGGCCAAAATTCGGGTCTATAGAGTTCCTCTTTTTTTTCAAAAGGAGCTGTTACCACAAAGTGCTTTGGCTCATTTTCTTTGTTTGGTAGTTCTTTCACCATAACTGGTTTTACGTTCGAGAATGACGGTTTTGTCGTGATGTTTTTCTCGGTAGCTGATTGTTTAACTCTGTACACATACAGCCAAACCTTCTTCTCGGTCCCGGCAAAGCCATTTGTGGGTTGTTCTGCTGGTCCTACATTCCTTGGAGGCCTGGTTGTTTTCCTTTTTGTATAGATGGGGCTGTTTGTGGATTTAGGCTCCACACTCTTAATTGCGGTGTCAATATTGTTAGGGTGTGTGTATGTTTTGACAGCTGTTGTTTTTTGGGACAAAGATGGTATCGGTGTTTGTTTAACTTTGTGCTGATGTTTCTGTTCCATTCCTTTTGCTGCTGGTGTCACCATTTGTTGGGTAGTAGTTGGGGTTTCTTTTATGCAATCGCTGTACTTTTTTATTATTTGCGGCTGTTCGTTTTGCATGTTACGCTTAAGTTCTTCTTGGCTACAATTTGCGTTACGCATTAGTTCCTTCTCCATATAAGAAATTTTATCCGATAGTAGGGCATTGTTTTGTTTTAGTAATAAGTTGTTGTCTCGGACTTCCTCTAGGATTTTATTAAGGTACTGGTTTTCTAATATAATTCTTTCATGACTGGTGTTGCTAACCTCTTCTTTTTCGCAGCATGTCATTCTGTTTTCAGACAGAATTTTGATATTGGGGAACCTTTTGGCACAGCTTTTATGATAAATCCTGTGATAAATCCCAAGGCAATTGAAGCACACATAAACAGTGGTATCCTTGGTGCCACAACACTTGAACTTATCAACATTTTTAGGTTGAGTTTCAGAAGCTTCAGAATGTTCATCATCATCCTCAGCCATCTTGTTTTGTTTATTTATAGTTGTTTTATTTTGTACGTTTTCTATCAATTCAAATTTCGCGCGCTTTTTATTTAAAATTCTAGTAATCACGTAGCCATCCAGGCGCACGCGCAATAAAAACTAGTTTCACTAAAGGATAGAAGATATCTCTGCATTCTTCTACGTCAAATTCTGAATGCAATGCTCCCTCCATGTATTTAACATCTCTCTGCGAAAACCATTCACCTAACCATGTGTTTTTCTTACTCATATGATCTCCATCATCTCCATATATCACCTCATCACTGTAAGTACACGTAATTTTGTCTTTTTCGCGCATTGACTAAACTTTACATCACCCGACATTTTAGCGGAAATATGTTCTTTTGGGTCCCCTGAACATTTTTGACCAAAGTAAAAAATGTCTGTGTGTGTGTGTGTCTATGCGTCAGGGTGCGCGTGGGCGTGTTTTATATATGAGAATAAGCGCGCATGCGGATGTGCGGGGAAAGTGTCTGTGTCTCTGTGTTTGCGCGTGCATGGGTGTGTCTCTCTCTCTCTTTGTGTGTGCGCGTGCGTGTGTTTGTTGCCGTGTTGCCAGATTTACTGTTTTAACAGTAGATCTACTGTTTTTGATACTCGTCTACTGTTCTACTATTTTGCTACAGACATCTACTGTTTTTTAGCACTGCACATCAAAATAAATAAATTTTACCAGTCGAATGTTTTTAATTTTTACTAGTCTATCTATAGACCTCGTCTTTGCTCAAATATCCATTTTTGTATGCTAATTGTTTATGTTTTTGAAGTGTCATAAATTGTGTAAAAAATGTTACTCTAACTATAAATAGCATTTTGAATAGTGAGCAAGTTTTAGTACCCAATTACAGCCAAATAAATTTATATCTGTGATAGTATAAACTGTAGAGAAATTGTTGAAAGCGGAAGTTGTGACAACTCGCAACTTATACAGGGTGACTTGATAATGCGGTATAGGTAAAACTACGAGAGCTGAAGGTGAGTCATCGATTCCAGCTGTTATTTTGCTGATACGTTACAGACCATTCCCGTGCGTTAGAAAGAAACAGAGTGCCTTTTCATGCGTCTGTTCTTACGTTTTTAGGCGATGACTCACCTTTAGCTCTCGTAGTTTTACCTATATCCTTCTTATTTCATGCATTAAGAATGATAGAGATATGGAATTTTGCAATCTGAAATTAGAATCAAAGTACTACAAGACTGTCCTAAAAATAATTTTTTTAAAAATTCATTTTGATGTCACAGGCTGTCAGTTTTTTTAATTGGAATTTAATTTTTCTATAATTAAATATATCTATAAGTATAATCAAAATGTTTCAAAATGTGCTTAAAAAACAGTTAATAAATAGTAAAAATTCTGATGCCAGTTTTTTTAGCTTTTCTGATATTTGTACCGTCTTTTTCAACTTTTACTTAAACCTCAAATTTTTGGAAAAATAACTACTGTGCTGTATCCTAGGAGTTATTGAAAAACTTTACACAGATTTATTAGAATTTGATTATAAAATAGAAGTCAACAGTCACGATGCTACAAGTAAATAACAAATATAATTTTGATCAAATAGCTTTTTAGTATTTTGTTATTCGTTCCTGATTGCAAAATTTTAGATGTTTACCATTCTTAGTTTTTGCGCACTCTATTCGTTTGGCTATCCATTTCAATAATACAGGTCTGTGAGCATATCAGGCGATAGAATGAAGTACTGCATTGTTCATAATAGACAATAATAAGCAAAAGAGGTATTAACGTAGAAATTAGAATGGAACAATAATTTGTTTTTTTTTATATAAATCTGAATATTTACACAACGTTCGGGAAATCTACTGTTTTTCACTCCAGATCTACTGTTTTTTAATAGGCAATCTACTGTTGAGGGCCAAATAGCATCTGGCAACACTGGTTTGTTGTGTATGTGTAGTGTAGACGTGTGTGAACATATGTATGTGTTGGCGTGTAGTCTTGCAAAGCGATGATAATTGTTATTTCCAATAACTCAATACAATGACGTAAAAAACCCTTTCGCTGGAGTAACAATGCATGTTTAGAAACCTGCCGGTTAAGGGGTTAATATCTAAAACTACCCTCGAAAACTTATTTTATACTTATTCTTAATATTAATGCCTACGACATCTATCCCTTCGAATAAAGCTATTATCAGGCAATTCCACAACATCCGTGCTTACTTCCTCAGTCAACCAAGTTTTGGTCACGAATATCAAGTCAGAGTCATCAATCAAAACTGACTCTAAATTCCCCAAAGCGAGACAGCAAAGAGCAAACATTCAAAGCAGCAATGTTCATAACTAAAAAACATAAAAGTCACAAAAAAAGAAAAAACAACAACAGCAACAATTGTTTTATATTGAACATAGCACCTGTTGTTGTTTAAAATACTTACATCTTAATCAACGCCATCAGCAACGCAAACCAAAGCAAACTGGTCATCGACAGACCATTAATGGAGAAAATAAAATCCTGTAAACTGCAAAAAATACCGAAAATGTTCAACACTAGAAATATTATTATTATTATTATATACCGATGTCCTGTGATAGACATGTTTATGCTCATTACATAAGAAATTAGCCAATAAATTACATTTCCTTGACTTTGAACAAAAAAACCTTTCTTTTGACAACATTTGTGCAACATCAAAGAACCCACACAAGCAATGCCACAGGAACAGCTAGTTATGCAAGGCCTGGAAATTCTCGGCAAGGCCAAGAAGAGCCAAGAATTGCTTCAAAATTGTGTTGACATTTAGACCCTTCAATTCTACATATCGATGGCCTAGCGGCAATACCAGGTATCATCATGGGTAAAGCATAGGTAATACGTGGTATTGCAGCTAGGCAATGAATATACAAAAATCATAATCAAGACAAGAATTAAAACTGTAAATAAAATGAAATAAATAGATCGTTTATTACTATCTTACAAACCAATATATCATACTGCACTTATCATTTATACCTAACAATATGTATTTTACCAATTCGAAAATAACTTCTTTGCCCTTTCCGGTTTCTGATTTTTTTTTTGCACAGAAGGACTAATAGTATCCAGGCGTAACTTCTTTATCGCAACTGGGGTTCCATCCATAGCCTTACGCTTCAAGTCCTAAAATAGAGTAAACAATAACAATAGTTCTCTTCAAATTCCCATTGACAAAATCACATACTTTATTAACAATTTCATTGGCCTCGGTGGTAACACTCTGAAACACAAAGTTTTTAGTATTCTTTGGCCCTCCGATCGTCAAGTTAGCAGTTTTAGATGTAAATTCTGCAACCTTTTGCAAAACATGCTCTGATCTTGTTAAAAATGATCCTTTCTTGCTCTAAAATATACACATTAAAAAAATTATATATTTTAAACACTTTTATGTTACCATTAGTGTGAAGCTAGTCTTAATCTCTGGACTCTCAGCAACTGGACGTTTTTCAATAATGGTTATATTTGGGGTATTTGAGAAAGATCTTTTTATTGCTGCTTGCCCCAATTTGAATATTTGGCTTTTTGTATCAATATTTGAACTGTCATCTTCCATGTTTTGCGACTTTTCTTGTTGCTAAATGGAGGTATTGAGAGAAAAATAAGGAATTGAAAACATTAATAAGCAAGGACTTACTTTTTTTAGGAATGATTCCCTTTCGTGCCTCATCTTTCGCCATTTCTCTTCGTCTTCATTCTCATCATCTGGATATACTTCACCATCATCGTCTCTGGGTACGGTATCTTCGTTGCCCATTGAATCTAGAATGACATTTTTCAACAATCTGTTGGTTGATAGTCTATTTCAATGATGCTTATCAATGTAATATAATAGGAGGCAGTGACGCTAAAAAGCACATCAAATTTCGGAAAGTAACAAAAGTTGAAAGAGTTTTCTTTTGCGTCTATCGTGTAAACTATTAGATTCTCGATAAATGGTCAATACATAAATTATAGCTTGCAGAATTTTCAATAAAAATGGGTTCTATAGAAGATTTCACGAGTGCTGCAAATTAGAACGTAATCAGTTTTGCCCGGTCCCTGTTACTATTTGTCGCGCGATCTTTATAAAAAGTCCCGAATTTCTATGAAAAGTCCCACCAAACTTAAAAAAAACTTATATCGTTATTTCATATAAAAAAAACAACAAAAAACGTCATGCTTTAAGGATCGGTGCCAAACGAAAAAATCTGATATGGCCAGGCACATGACTTTATCATAATTAAAATTAATAGTTTAGCTGCATGAGATTCTATTTGATCGAGATAGATATGTCGATTAAAGCTGCGTTCGGATATTGTACTCCGTTGTCACCGGGTACATTGTCCAAATGACACGTGTTATTGGGTGTAAAAAAGTGTAATACAATATCCAAACGCAGCTTATATTGACAGAAGTTATTGTCAAAACATTAGCGTGAGACACTTACTGTCATTAAAATCAAAAAATCTGACATATCCTGGCTACTAGTTTTAATGCAGTACGACCGATCTCGATGAAATAGAATTTGCTCATGCAGCTAAACTATTGATTGTACCAGAAAATGTCATAGTCATAAATTATTCAGAATTTCCTCTTCTTTAATTTATTATTTAACTATTTCGACGAAATGCCAGAAATGGCGGCTTATTTGCAAAATCTATAAAAAATGCTGACTAAACCTCCAGTTCCTTTGGACCCTTTTCAACAGAAAGCTTTTCAGCTCTAAGTTTGGTAATGAAACTTCTAAATATGAAGTTTCGTCGCGATACCTTTAGTAGTTTCTCCGGAATCATCGCCACAAAAACTGGTACACACACACACACACACACAGACATTTTTTTGTACCTTGGTCAAAAATGTTCAGGGGACCCAAAAAGACATATTTCTGCTAAAATCTCAAATTTTTTTTTGGCACGATTACCATACTTTACATACTGCGTATGATAAAGTAAAAAAGTTAAAAAAAAATCTGATGTGGCCAGGCACATGACTTTATCATACTATATATAAAATTAATAGTTTAGCTGCATGAGATTCTACTTGATCGAGATCGGCCATGTCTGCATCAAAATAAAACTAGTAGAACTAGACAGATAGGTCTATTAAAGCTGCGTTCGGATATTGTACTCCGTTGACATAGGGTACACCGTCAAAATGATACTTACGTGTTATTGGGTGTAAAAAGTGTAACGGTGTGCGATATACGAACGCAGCTTATATTGTGTCAAAACATTAGCGTTTGACACTAACTACTGTCAATAGAAGCAAAATTTGTGACATATCATGGCTACTAGCTTTAATGCAGTACGACCGATCTCGATGAAATAGAATTTGCTCATGCAGCTAAACTATTAATTGTACCAAAAAATGTCATGGTCATAAATTATTCGAAATTTCCTCTTCTTTAATTTATTATTTAACTATTTCGACAAATTTCCAGAAATGGCGACCTATTTGCAAAATCTTTGAAAAATGCTAAGACTAAACCTCCACTTCCTTTGGACCCTTTTCAACAGAAAGCTTTTCAGCTCTAAGTTTGGTCATGAAACTACTAAATATGAAGTTTCGTCCCGATACCTTTAGTAGTTGCGCCGGAATCGTCGCCACAAAAAACGGGTACACACACACACACACACACACACACACAGACATTTTTTTGTACCTTGGTCAAAAATGTTCAGGGGACCCAAAAAGACATATTTCCGTTAAAATCTCAAAAAAAAATTTTGGCACGATTACAATACTTTACATACTACGTATGATAAAGTAAAAACGCAATAACCTGACGATATATGCAGCTTTTGAAAACGCCTATTCGCTACCATAAACAAACAAAAGTTATCAATATAACGCAAAGTTTTAACTGTCTTTTTCTCGATTTTTACATTATCATACGGAGTATGTAAAGTATTGTAATCTTTTAGAAAATAAACTGCTTCCGTGTTATGCCGTGTGTCAAGATTTGTTAATGCTGACGTTTCGCGAGCCATGTTGCTCGCTTCTTCAAAGCTAACTGAATACTATTGTAATCTTGCCAAAAAAATTTTCAGATTTTAGCGGAAATATGTCTTTGTGGGTCCCCTGAACATTTTTGACCAAGGTAAAAAAAATGTCTGTGTGTGTGTGTGTGTGTGTGTGTGTGTGTACCCGTTTTTTTTTTGTGGCGACGATTCCGGAGAAACTACTAAAGGTATCGGGACGAAACTTCATATTTAGAAGTTTCATAACCAAGCTTAGAACTGAACAGCTTTCTGTTGAAAAGGGTCCAAAGGAACTGGAGGTTTAGTCTTAGCATTTTTGAAAGATTTTGCAAATAAGCCGCCATTTCTGGAATTTCGTCGAAATAGTTGTTATTATTCAACTATTTCGACGAAAATTCGAGGAAATTCTGAATAATTTATGACTATTACATTTTTTTGTACAATCCATAGTTTAGCTGCATGAGCAAATTCTATTTCATCGAGATCGGTCGTACTGCATTAAAACTAGTAGCCAGAATGTGTCAGATATTTGATTCTAATGACAGTAGGTAGTGTCATACGCTAATGTTTTGAGAATACCTGCTGTCAATATAAGCTGCGTTCGGATATTGTACACCGTAAGAGCGCGTTCGGATAATCGGGTAGAGTACGGTGAGAGTGACTAACGTCATACGGCGTTTATCTGCATATAAGAGAGAGACAGACGACCCAGGTTATCTGAGCATTGCTCTCCCCACACCCTACCCTGACAAACCGTACGCGCTCTTACACTTTTTACACCCAATAACACGTGTCATGTGGACGGTGTACTCGGTGGCCAACTGAGTACAATATCCGAACGCAGCTTTAATCGACATATCTATTTACTTCTACTAGTTTTATTTTAATGCAGACATAGCCGATATCGATCAAATAGAATCCCATGCAGCTAAACTATTAATTTTATATATAGTATGATAAAGTCATGTGCCTGGTCACATCAGATTTTTTTTAATGTAACGATAAGTTTTGTGAATTAACTTTACGACAATTAACAGATCTATCAATATCAGTACAAAAAATATGGGATTGCCATTTAGAAAGTGTCGATGACGTCATAAGTCGAAAACAATTGAAAGTCGGAAACTAAATTTGATGTAAATATGTATATTTTGATAATTTAAAATCGACGACATTTTTCAAATAACAAACCGTTTCAGACATTGTGTCATGTTTCCTTACTTTACGCGCTCAATGTATACATATTTCGAATAAATACAAATTTTAAAATGTGAATTAGTTATTTATGTACCAAGGGCATTTTTTTTTAACACGAGGGGAGGGAAAGAACCCGCCACCACCCCGCTGCACGGCATCGCCTGAAGGGCATACTTCCTGCAGCGACATCTCCTAACATTTCTCCCGTCGTCTTTCCGTTTTGTGGCCTACTGGCTCTTTTACTGTTTATTTTGACCACAAATACAGATACGACAAACAAAACTACCTACTTACTAATAACATACTACTATGCTACTTATTCTACTACCTCCTAATATTCTACTTATTCTACTACTACCACCGTTACGTGCTCAGAACCACAATTCTTTCTGGGACACCGCCACCTAGACTTTTCTTCTGGGACCACGGTATGACCACTGGTCCCTCGCCTGACTCCGGTCGTCCTGAAGTCTGGTCCGGATTTCCAGAACCCTAAACATTTCTCGCTTCGGCAGTTCCGGAAGCTTCCCTGCGCCGGTTTCCGGCCGCTATTCTGCCTTTCTCGCTTTTGCTCTCTCGGTCCCCGGAACCATCCCTACTCCTTAACAACTAAGGCGTGGGAGGTCCTCTCGCTTCATCACGATTGTCGTCCTCGTTCTTGCACTTTAGGATCTTCCACGGTGTGTGCGATCTGCCGCCACTCCTCCGGCCCTTTCGACATGCGCCGGACCATTTTTTCCTCGTTGAGGTCTTCCTGAAATGAACACGCGGTTCTATGCGCTGCCCATCTTTCGCATCAAAAGAGAGTATGCCCAGGTGTGTCCTCCTCCCCGCAGTACCGGCATTCTGGGCTGTCCCATCTCTTGAATCGGTGCAGGTATGCCCCGAAACATCCGTGGCCGGTTAGAGCTTGGGTGAGCTCATAGTTGACTTTACCATGCCTTCTATTCACCCACCCCGATAGGCTGGGTATCAGGCGATGGGTCCATCGTCCACATTCATCCTCGTCTCACTCCCTCTGCCATGCCTCCATTGTTGCTGTCCGATCTGGGACGCGGGAACCACCCTCATGTCCTCTTCTGTCATACCGTTGCCTTCTTTCCTCTACTTTTAGATGTAGTGGCACCAGGGACGCAATTACCAGAACCGCCATGGTAGATACGGTTCTGTACGCCGACGTCACTCCGATCGCCGCTCTTCTTTGAACTCGTAGGAGCCGCTGCCTTCTGTTTGCGAACTCCATGTCGTCCGCCCAGACCGGCGCCGCATACAGCATCACCGACTCCGCCACGGACGCGATAACTCTCCTCTTTGCTGCCGTCGGGCCCCCCAACCTTGGCATCAGCCTCAGGAGAGCCCCTGTTGTCCTCCCCGCCCTTGCCGCCACCTCTTCCACGTGCTTCCTGTACCTGAGGTTTCTTTCTATTCTCACTCCCAGGTACTTGACGCTGTTCCCGGGCTTGATTAGTATTCCGTCCACTGCCAGCGTCATCGGCTCACACTTCCGTCTGCCGGTTAGGAGCACGGCCTCGGTTTTCTCGGCAGCCAGCTGCAGTCGTCTGTCAGCCACCCACGCGACGATGCCCGCGATGGCCGCGTTCGCCCTCCCCTCGAGCTCGGCGCAAGTGGCGGCGGTCACCACCATCGCTAGGTCATCCGCATACGCCACCAGTTCCACTCCAGGAAGCTCCAGACGCAGCACCCCATCGTAGAAGACGTTCCAGTGGCCCCAAGACCGATCCCTGGGGAACGCCGCTTGTTATCCTCTTCCGAGAGGCCCTCCCGTCTTTATCCTTTAGGATAATCCATCTGTCCCTCAGGTAACTCCTGACTATCCTCAGTAAGTACCGGCTGATACCTCTTGTTTCCAGCTCTGTGATTAGGTGTTCCCATGCAACGGTATTGAAGGCATTTCTGACGTCGAGTGTGACCAGCATGCAGAACTGTTTTTTTTTCTCCTCGTTCCTTGGTTCGCCCTCTTTGCTTTGTCCATCACGCTCCTCACCGCGTCTACCGTAGACCTTCCTTCTCGAAAGCCAAACTGGTTGTCCGCCAGGGGAGCTCTCTCCTCTAGCTCGGTTTTCAGTCTACTCACCAGCACGTGTTCCATTAGCTTGCTGCTTGTGTTTAGCAGGCAAATGATCCTATACTTTGGTGGTTTTCCTTCCGTGGCCTCTCGTTTGGCCAATAGGAGGAGGCTAGACGACCAAGGGCATTAGACGGATGTTTATGCCCCGAGGGTGACAGTTTAAAAAGCGCGAGGGCCTATCGGCCCTCGCGCTTTTTAAGTCGCCCGAGGGTATAAACATCAAGAAATGGCCGAGGTACATACAAAATTGTATGTCCTACAATGGTTTTGTTCCTCCGTTTGAATAATATTAATAAATATTTTGACGTTATCAAGTGTCATGCGTATCATGTCATGCAAAGTTATAACCTTAATCGCCAATAATTGACATTGATGAGTGACAATACAGACAATTAATTGTCAAACTTATAACCTTAATCGCCAATAATTGACATTGACGATTCAAAATTTACAATTTGAATGACAAATATTTGATATATTTGACATATAACCATGGCAATCCTTTATGCCCTAGGGCGCATAAAGAATCTTTATCGCCCTAGGGCGCAAAAAGTAGCTGTTTTCGTCCCGGTAAGTAAGATGTAAAATGTCACTTTATAATCATGTAGGACATAAAATAATTTATAAATACTTTTCGTGTCAGATAAGTTGAGCGGTCTCAGGAATGTAACATTGTGCCCCTATGCTATGAAGCGGCATTTTTTTCTATACATCTTAGAACAATGATAGAAAGAATACAAACGATTCCGCTCATTCCTGCTAGTGTACGTCCAATTATTCATACAAGTTCGAATGTACGACTAAGCCAAGAGATGTTATATGCTTAGCTTTATTGGGCAATTGTGATTTATTTTGACATAAGTCATCGAGAACTGTCACTCACCACAGTAGCGGCATAGCCGGTATCAATGCCTAGAAAACGGGGTCAAATTCTACGTAGCTGTGCCCGTGAAATTATATCAAATGTGGCAACTTTGTGTGAAAGGGAAGCCGAACGTGGACAATTTCATATCCCGATTCACGTATGTACCTACTAAGCGGGCAGCTGTCTACACAGGTGCATTGGAGGTGTTAGACGAATTAAGGAAGATTGAATTCTTGGCCAAAATAAATTCGCATGCGACCTGTCAGGATAGAGAAAAATACTATAAAATTGATGAGATTATAAGAAATAAAGGGCACGTTCCTCTACGATTACCGCCGGACGTAAACCGTTATATTACGCCTGCAAAATTGGAAGGGGTACGTGAAACGTGATTGATATTGAAAATTTATACTGGGGAAAAGATAATGTTGTCGAAGTATTGAAATGAACCGTTTTGGACATCCTTTTCCGACCAAGTATCTTCGCAGGACTTCGACCGTGAAGTGAAGTTATATGCAAAATAAGTATCATTTAAGCATTTGTATTGTTGGTATATAGTTTCTGTTAGTAATATAATATATGACCTGAATCGGAGAAACCGCCCTAGTGAAAAAAAAAACGATTTTTTGATTTTGTCGGCATCGGTTTGCCAATAGGAAGAGCTACCTGATACCGTCAACATCGTTTTGTTTTTGTCACTACGGCGGTTTGTCCGTTTCTAGTCACATATGTATTCGTTTTTAATAACAAATGTTATGTGTTGAGTATGTATTTTTATTTATTTAACGCCAAACTGTCATTTTGACTTTGACATTTAAATATTTTTTTATGTATTATAAATTTGCAAATGCTGATTTTAAATGTTTTAGATAACTATTTAATAATAGAGTATAATTCGAGAACCATAGATTTTGTCTGTTTATAATTGACTTAAATTTTACCGGTCCCCATCACAAAATTATACGGCGCGCCTGTAGATTGGACTTCACTGCGAATTTATGCCCCACCCCAGACCGCTCAACTGAAACGAACAGTACCTACTAATATTATCGAATAAATATAATCAGCATCATGTGGACTACTTTTAATGTCAGAATGTGTTGCCTTAATTCAATAATACAAAGAGCAATTAGTTCTTGGACTGCAAATGTTTCAAATTAAGGAATAACTACTAATATATAATTTGAGAGTACCATCGCGAGCATAAAAAACGGGGACAGCAAAGTGATTAGGCACTTATATTCTCAACAATTTTAGTTGTGTAACATTTACTTTGACAGTATTTGTTAACGTATGACGTCTAAACTCTGACAGTATTTGTCAACCTACAAATTAGTTCCGGTTTCATCAGTTTTCGATTTTATTCTTTGATATTTAAAAATCATCAATAAATAGAGATAATTAAAATGAGATGTGCGTTAACAATTTTGCCAATTCAGATATTAAATTAATTCTCTCTAACGAACGTCTTATCATTTTAACTATCAGCCGCCATTTTATCAATTTATAGTTCGATCAAGGGATCTTTGATGGATCTTTGCCTCCCTGTCAAAGTTTGCCGAATCTAGTTACGATAAGGTTGTCATGCAATCACTCTGTCTACGACATGTGAAATTATTGACACTAACGTCTGACGTACGTCTTCCATGGCTAAGACACACGGTCTCGGATACTAATGTTAGGTACGTACTAATGTGTATAACAAAGACGGAACTATCGTTAAATGTCATTGTGTAGTTCGTAATTCCAGCGGCGTCGCTTTCAGGGGTCCTGTCATTGTGAACTTCAAAATGACAGGAAAGCGATTAAATTCCCAGGCACGAAATCTCGTTGTATAATGTATAAATATACTAGTAATTCCCATAACTCAAAACATGATACTCTACTACAAAGCCGAATTATAGGTAAAACTACGAGAGCTGAAGGTGAGTCATCGCCTAAAAACGTAAGAACAGACGCATGAAAAAGCACTCTGTTTCTTTCTAACGCACGGGAATAGTCTGCATAGAATACCTTCTTGCATAGAATACCTTCTTATATAGAACGCCATCTTATGGGTTAAATGTCTAGCCAACTACCGATCTCAGCGACGCGAAGCCTCGGACCCCAGAACTAAAAATCTTGCGGGAAATTTGAACTCAACCTTCCGTATTCTTTCCCATTCAGATTTTGATATACTAATTATTTCGTGTCTTGAACAATAGGTCTGTTCGCGAGGCATATTAGGAATGTGTTCGGAACCTTTTATTTTGGACCAATGCTGGAATTCTTCATTTACTTACACATGGCCCATAATACATTATTGCCGAACAAATTCAGAACTTACACGAACACACCTATTATGTATATAAAAGACACGACATGTATGACATTGTATGTGGCGCCGTACATGATGGCACTGAACACTTTCTCAAACGCATTATAAAAAGAATTTGTTGCAAACGATGCAAAATACTTGTATTATGCCGTTTGATAACTGTCATAACATGACATGAATTAAATAGTCCGTATAGTTACCAGTTACCACGGGCTACTTAATACATGTCATGTTATGACAAAGTCAGAACTTGAAGTTTCCCGCCGGAGCGCGAACCGCGTCATCTGTCGGATCTTATGTAAGTTTACGGTAGTGAAATAGATATCGCTAAAATAGACTGATTGCGCCATCCCTCGTAGGATACAAGAACTATAATTATTGGCTACGTTTGTCCCATAAATCTTGGACCCCCTTGATAGTCTGCAACGTATCAGCAAAATAACAGCTGGAATCGATGACTCACCTTCAGCTTCCGTAGTTTTACCTATAACTTAATCTATACTTTAGTGCAGGGTTGACGGTTATGTTTATTGACAAAAATTATTTGACTACGCCACTTAGGGCCGATATATTCACCTATCGTGAAACTGTTCGTCATCTAAACGACAAGATAAATGGTAAAAATGTGTCTATTCACCTGTCGTTAACGTTACCGACAGGATAAATACGCTTAACGATCAAATTTATTTAGCGATCGAATGAACCTGCCGTAAACTAATGACGAACACTTTGATTGGTCACAGAGCATGTGCGGAATGTCAAACAAAAAGTCAAACTGACAAATATTTACCTACGTACGTGGTACTGTATTAATTGAAGTCATTATTTAGTTAATACGGCCGAATTTGCTGAATCTGTCTTTCATACCACTTTTTTTTACTTTTGGTCGTCTTTTTTAATTGATGCTGTTAGAAATGGGTGCGAATGAATTTTGGTTACGTTTTGTCAATGTCTATTAATGTCATTTACGGCGCTACATCTAGCGGTAATTAGTCCAAGTTATGATCCAAGTGTTGATTTAGTACACCTTTTTTACCGACATTTGATACGATACTGCCGAAAAACATTCGTTAGCGATGTTTACGTCCTCGTTGCCTGACGACAACTTACAGATCGGTGAAAAGACAGAATCATTTTTAACGCGAACGTTAGCGTAATCTGTTCGTTGCCTAACGACAACTTTGACGATAGGTGAATATATCGGCCCTTAGTGAATGACAAGCGTTTATTGCACCAGACTACTGTCATTATTGACAGGGAGGCAAAGATCCGTTGATCGAACTATACCAATTTTTATCATTGGTTATTTTATGATTCATTAACGAAATGTAGGCAATGGAAAAAGTCCCACCAAAAGACATTTCTAACCTCCTAATACTGAACGTAAATATTGAATATTATGTTGTGAAATATTTTGTGCTATTAAAAAGTTAAAGTTAAAGCATATTTTTGGTTGAGATTATACCGCTATTAATTTAATCCCGACAAATAATATCCGTTCGGTAGGCAACGGCATTTACTGTGATCAATGTTCGGTTGCATATCCACTGAACAAGCTGCGCACAACGTTCAAATCTTAGGTCGTACACTTTTTAAACAATGAATAATTTGCAGCAATCGTGAAACCTACTATATGCAGTTTTTTCTTCTAACTACCCGTCGTGTTGTTTCAATGATATGTGCATGCCCAGAGATGTAAAAGCATAATTTACCGCGTAAATTACCGAATTAATTACCGTAATTAATGGTAATTTACCGATTTTTATTTACCGTAATTTACGGCGTAAATTACCGATGGTAATTTACCGTCAATTTAAATTACCGTTGGTAATTTACCGACAATTTTAATTACCGTTGGTAATTTACCGGAATTTATAAATTAATTTCAAAGACCTTCCATGAGTAGACGCATGAATGCGCCCCACCCCTACTAAGCAGTCGACAAGTGCACTATTGTTTGCGTTTGCCTGGGAAGTACCTAAAAATCCGCGTGGTGCATGGTCGGACTCGTGCGTGACAATGTTATTCAAGGTGTCATTTAGCCAATGGAAATATGGGTCTAATAAATATGCCGTGTTAGAAAAATGACAAATGACAAAAACCCTCTGTGAACCGGAGAGTTATTTTGTGAATGTGGACAGAATTAAATTGCTTATTTTCTACTATTATTATTCTGTTTGATTTTCCTGCTTTTATAGCAGTAAATAGTATTTCGATGTAGTCTTTGCTTTGGTTTTAGTACTATCAAATCAGGCAAAAGATCAGAGATAGCTAGTTATCCACAAAATAATGATTTAAGGTTTTACCAAACATTTTTATTAACATTAGTAGTACTCATATCTTACAGTAATCTGTTTAATTTAACATTTTGAATTTTTAATTACACAGATAGAAATTTTTTTAACTCAAATAAATCCGTGTTTGAATAGAGGCAAAAATATATTTATTTGCTACAAAGAATGTTTATTAGAGTCAAATACCATTTGTTTGGAGTAAAGTAATATTGTTTTGACTCAAATAAAAATTCTTTGTAGCAAATAAATATATGTTTGCCTCTCGTCAAACAAATATTCATTCGAGTTAAACAAAAATTTCTATCTGTGTACCCGATAATTAAAATCAGCGTATTTTAACATTTTGAATTTTTAATTACCCGGTAATTTAAACAGGCGTAATTCACCATTTTTAATTTTTACTTACCCCGTAATTTAAACCAGCGTAATTTACCATTTTGAATATTAATTACCCGGTAATTTAAACAGGCGTAATTTACCATTTTCAATTTTTAATTACCCGGTAATTTAAACCAGCGTAATTTACCATTTTTAATTACTCGGTAATTTATGCCATCGTAATTTACCATTTTGAATTTTTAATTACCCGGTAATTTATGCCATCGTAATTTACCATTTTTAATTACGTGGTAATTTAATATTTGAAATTAATAATTTTAATTTCAACGGTAATTTACGAAAGAAATTAATTACCGTAATTTAACATCCCTGTGCATGCCATGTTATGATTTTAATCTACGAGTGTTGGTATAACAGCAACTGTTGTTTCAAAGGTCACGAAAACACACGAAGAATTTGTGCGCCCCCTTGTTTTTCGAAAGACGTCAGGCATTTTTTGAACATTTAATTTAAGAACCTTGCCCTTTCGAAACTACCGTAACTCTGTTTTCAAATGTGCTCTACTAAATGATACAAGTTCTGCAAATTTAATGTTTCCGGCAAACGGAGTTTATATTTACAAAATCTTTGAGGAACTTAGTTTAGGGTTTTAGGACAATAAAAACAGTTAGTCAACAGCTGCCTGTTTTCCCTTTCTAACAAATTAATCTAACCCCTATATTATACAGATGCGACAAGTGTTTTATGTAAATACCTCGGCATCGTGCTTAAACGATGTATACACAATTTATATACAGAATTAAAAGTATGCTAAAAAAATCCATTGTCGTCCGATCCATTGAAATCCAATTCGGCCATCTTTGACCGTGAATAACTCGCAACCCAGACAGGATATGGATTGGAACTGTTTACTTTTTTATTTCTAATGCCCAATCAAGTTCCCAGCTGGACTTGAAATTTTTCGAAGTGACTATCTTTATTTGTTTAATTTCACTGGGCTAAGACGTGATAGTCTACTATTTCCGTACTTTGAGTGGGCAAACTTGCATTTAGACCTTTTGGCGGGTGATATTTTGAGTGTGCTGTAATGTAAATAATCTAATCTTTTTGTCTAGAATTTATTCTTTTTTTTGTTTTGTAATTAGCAACCTGAAAATTCAAAAAAATTCTAATATCTACAAAGTTATAACCGCAATGTACAAACGCAATAATATAAAATTACCATTAAAGTGATATAATAACTGACAACCTTGAAAACATTTTCACAGTTCAGGTTGGTTGGATACTACAGTAGGTACGCTTTTCTAACTCCATTCAAATGATGTTTAGGGACATTTTTTCAAGTTTCTTAAAAAGATTTTTTTTTAAGTTTCGTCAAAATTATTTGGGTTTAGAAGAAAGCGTTTTAGACAATTGAAACTTTTACCACTAAAATTTTGGAATTGGCAATTCCTTTCTTTTAAAATAACTAACATTACCTATGTGGTTCATATTAACAAGAAAATACTGAAAACCACTTACATAATTATAAGTTGATAATGTAGTAAAATGACAGCCGTTAGAAATCATAACAGTCATTTAAACTGAACAATAATACTACAAGAGTACACTCAATAAATTAAATGTACATGGAGTTATATTATATACATATACATAAATACACCGCAACAATCTATATAAATGAATATTATAATAATTAAGTCAAGATTACAAAACATTTAGGTCCTTAAGGTGCTCTTACACGACGCCACTTTTCGTATTGCGCAAGTTAGAAAATGGCGCAATTCTTGTATTGCAATGTGTGAACAACGCTGCAACTATAAATATTGCGACATTTTCAGTACAGCGCGCAATTTTTTAAAGTTGCGTACAGCTGAAATGTTGCTGCGTATAAACAGGTACAAACACGGTACTAGCGCCACACAGAAATGGACCGACGTGTTGGTTAAACATCGATAGTTTGCGTGTCCGATAGTTATTGTTAAAACTATCGATAACTATCGAACTTCAACACCCTTTAGTAAAAAACTTATTAAATTGTAATTTTGTAAATAAAGGATGCTAACCGATAAATACTAATTCTCTAAACAGAAAAGGACATAAATAAATATTTATTATTTCAACATACAATGTTAACAACAGAAACAAGTTAAAATAAATCCTTCTTCTCTATAAAGAATTTCGAATAAATATGTCATTCTAAAAAAATAGGTAAATAAATATTACAATAAATATTCCAACTAAAGTCCTCGTAAATAAACAACTGATTTTATATTTTCCGCATAATGCACATTTAGCAAAATTTTCTTTCTACTTGTTAAAGTAATTCCCAACCCAACCCAAGACGAGACTTTTTGGTCGAATAATTTTTTTACGATCGTAAAAATTGACATTGATGGGAATGTTAGGTTAAACTTAAAATGAAATTTCTCTACATTTAGATCCTCCTATCATTTTTGGGGACTTTCTCCTGTAGGTTCGACAAAATATGCAATAATACGCGGCAAAGTTAAAATTTCAATAAGAGCCTTTTCCTACAAAAGCGGCCTTGAATAGCTCATTACAATAGCTCATAACACGCAGTTGCTCTAGTCCTCTCATCGGCATCAGAATCTGAATCCATTTTTATGGAATAAACAACATCACTATCACCGCTTAAAACTTACTGAGGCAGAATATAAACACAACCACTACAAGTACGAGGGTGCGCAGTCGTTCCTTGACCAATTCTAGACATTCGACGTGCCACTTTTACAAGTTGCAGCAATGAAAAGTGGCGTGTACTGTGTGAACAGCATCGCAACTTTAAAATGTGTGGCTGCCACTTGGCGCTGGCGCTAGTCGAAAGTGGCGCAACTTTTGACTGATTTTTATCTCACGTGTGAACACAACATGCCATTTCATAGTGTCGCAATAGAATCTCGCGCAACAAAAGTGGCTACGTGTAAGAGCACCTTTTGGGTGGGCGCACACATATCAGTCATGTTGGAACAAAACATGTTTAGACGAAAACGTTTTCGTCTAAACGTGTTTTATGTGCATATTACCATAGTTTTTATGTGTGCGTTTAGTCACGTCAGACACGGTTAGTCGCAAAAAAGTCCAGTTTACGTTCTAAGACGCAAACGCGAACGCAAACGCATACGCGACGCCAACAGAAAACGCGAACATAAATAATGCAGTTTATGTTCCACTAGACGCAAACGCAAAGAAATACATTTTCTATTTAGAGGTTGGCAGTTCAACACTAGTAGGGATTTTATATTTTAGAGGTTGAGTAACTAACGTCACGCGAACGCATATTCTTTGTAGACTTTGTCTTTGAAATCCTTACATTTCTTATCGTATATTCCTGAGTATAGCTGTATGCTGTTCAGTAGCTTCTCGTCGTCTATCTTCATAATTATGCAAATGTACCTATTTTCTTCAGCGTTTTGTATTAGTAACCTGTCAGTGTCACGTGCAAGCGCCTGGGATTGGCCAGACGCCACCCTCCACACGGGACGCAAACGCGAAAAGGTGAAGTTGGTGAACTTTTCGCGTCTGCGTCCCGTGTTGGTCTTCGCGTCACATGGAACGTAAACCCATACACGCGGACTGTATGTGGTAACTTTCTGCGTTTTGCGTTCGCATTTACGTTTGCGTCTTAGAACGTAAACTGGACTTAAGGCGTTTTGGCGGTGTTTTGTGGTATTTGTTTAATGCAATGAATTTTATACACCAGTTTATGGGCCAACATAAAGGTATGAGAGGAGGTTTTGAGGAAACGTCATTAAAAATATCCATGAGCCAGAAGGTTTACATCTCATCGAAGAAACTCCATCGCCACGTCCTCGAAAAGTTAAGACCGGTGTACTGTCGTTTTTAAATGAATTGTTGGATGAAGAGGAAGAAGATGGAAGCCGAAGCTTAGTCCGTCATGAAGAGTGAAAGAGTTTTGATGGGATGGTTGTGTGTGTTCGCAAAAATAATATAAATGTTAAATTTGTTGATTTGTTCCTTATTATAATTATAGTATGTAATAAACTTTATTACATCAAAGTAATCAATAGCTTTTCTTCTGAAGATATGCTTCATCTCCATTTTGTATCTTTCTTCATAATTTTTTTTTAGATGTTAATATCAATAAATAATTCTAATTTGGGCTCATCAGAGTAAAGTTTTTAAATTTTGCTTCATCTTCCCTTAACATACAAAAGCATTGTAATGTTTTTTTCACCGGTTTCTTTTTGGTTAATAGGGTGCACCCACAACCGTGTTTTAACAATTTTATTTTCCTGGGGCATAAACCATTACCAAAACACTAAAGCTATATTGGTGGCTTCGTCGGCCGATACATTTTAGTATAACCACGGTTAATATTGGCATTTATGCCAAACGTTTTTGACTAATGCTGTTTTGTTCAGTATGTGTGCACCGTCGTGTTTTCTCTGGAAAGCAAAAACACGTTTAGACAAAAACGTTTACGTCTCTTGGGGCAGTGCTGATGGTTTCACTGGAATCTCTGGGCGCAAAAGGAAACTCACCCAGTGCGTCCACAGGTTGCTGTTTCTCCGGATAACTCGCTCTGTAGTTCGCAATTCACGTGCTCATTAAACGGGGTGAGATGGGACCTTGATTGGCCGAACTAACACAATTACGAGATGGGCGCGATAGACGCGAAACGTTTATCTTCTATATGGGAAATTTTGGGGGTTCTTCGCACACTGAAGTTCTAGTATCACTTCTAGACGGTGAGGTGTGAATGGTTTTTGAAATGGGACTAAACTGGATGGACGACTGGGGTGGGGGAAACAGGAATTTGTTCCAACATTCGGGTCAATAAAATGGAAACCAAATAATCAATTGTTGCGACGCAACAACGTCCAAACGTGTTTTGTTCCAACATGACTGATATGTGTGCGCCCACCCTTAGGTCCCGGCTAGGATACGAGCGGCGAGCGGCGGGCGGCGAGCGGCGGGCGGCGAGCGGCGAGCGGCAGACCGGTGCCGCTAATGATATATGTTTACATTGTTTCAAAGCCTTAACTTGGCAAAGCGGCTACGATACAGTAAGCGGCAGAGCGGCATCGTGAGCGGCACCACCTTGCCGCTTACTAGTGCCGCTCACCGCAGAATTATACAGGGTTAGCAAAAATTACCGGAACACCTAAATAATTCTCCAACCGTACAAAAATTCAAAAAATTGTTCAAACAAAAGTTTTTTTGCTTTAAACAGCTTTAAACAACCTCTCCCTTTTTAAATAGAACAGGCTATATATTATTACATTTTTTGATTCTAAGATTAATTCTAAGTATTTTTTTATAGGAATCATATTTTTATTAAATGCATTATTTTTTAATTATAAGCTATTAACCTAAAATAGTCAAATTACCGGAACATCAAAAAAATTTACCAACTGCAAAAAATTCAAAAAATATATCAAATAAAAGTTTTTGGGTTTAAACAACAGCTGGTTTAAATATAGTTTTAATTTACAGTGTGGTCTTTTTATTATGGAAATCTGCAAACCTTGCCATCTTCTAATAGAAGATCCTGCATACCTATTTTATTTCTTTATTCTTTCACATACATACATATATACATACATATATACATACATACACATTTATTTTAATGTGGCAGGTTGAACATTGATTTAATTGTAATTAATTGAGTTATTTTTTCTTGGATTTTTTATTTTTAACCCGTTTGGTTCAAGTAAAAGTTTATTTTGGTTAATTGCTTATAATTAAAAAATAATGCATTTTATAAAAAAATAATTCCTACAAAAAATTTTTAGAATTAATCCTAGCATTAAAAAATATACAGGCTCTGTTAGAAAAAGAAACGGTTTGCAAATTTCTATAATAACATAGACACCCTGTATATTAAGAAAATATTTGAAGTAGAGGTTGTTTAACCCAAAGAACACAGAGTTTTTGACATTTTATGCAGTTTGAAATTTATTTAGATGTTCCGGTAATTTTGACTATTTTTGGTTAATAGCTTATAATTAAAAATTAATGCATTTTATAAAAAATGATGCATATAAAAAATTCTTAGAATTAATCTTAGAATCAAAAAATTTAGTAATATATAACCTGTTTTATTTTAAAAAAATGAGAGGTTATCAAATTTTAGAATAAAATGAGCACCTTGTATATTGAAAATATATTTAGAATATATTAGAAGAGTAGTTTAAAGCCAAAAAACTTCTGGTTGAACCATTTTTTTAAATTTCTTACGGTTGGAGAATTATTTAGTATCTATGACTATATATCCCTACCATGATACACATGAATGATTATGATGACAGTAGCTTTGTATAATAATGACAGTTCGTTCGAATAATTACTTTATTATTCAAACGAACAGTCATCATTATACGAACGTACTGTCAAAGTCTGTATAAATCTATGTGGATGACTACGTCGTAAATATACTATTAATATTACAATAATACAAATGTCGCAGTGCAGACCTCCATTTTTCTAAATATTTCCTGAGTTTGTCATGAATATAGTCAAACGTTGCAATTGACATTCTCATATAGTTAAAAACCCGTTTTCTATATTTTCTTAAGTAGTGAAATAAATGGTGATAATCGCCGTACCGCTGACGCACTGCATTAATAGGATGCACTTTGTAGTTACGTTTTAACCTACGGATCTTATTCAACCGAAGGTTATAATTTTCCGTGAGTAGCAGTTTGACAACATTACCAGACGACGACCTACGAACTACTAATAATTGCCACGACGAATTGTCGTGCCGCTCATGGTGCCGCTTACATCGTAGCCAGGTCGCCGCTCTGCCGCTCGCCGCTCGCCGCCCGCCGCTCGCCGCTCGTATCCTAGCCGGGACCATAGGGTTTTATTTAGAAAATCTTGCCAATAGAATTTTTTAGACCAAAGTTTTTTTAGTTCCCTTCCAATTTTGCGCCCCTCATCGTGCGCCTGGAGCAGTTTGCTCCCGCTGCTCGTCATTCCTTCCATTGCTTTTAGAGCAACTTTAACGACAAAACTGCTCGTTTCCATGACACGTCGTGATTTTTATCGTCGAGTGTTGGTATCTAGGTAGGTAGAATAGCAACTGCCCTTTCAAATATCAGGAAAACACAACATTTTAATGGGCAATTTTAGAGGAACTTTAACGAGAAAATAGCACTGACGTTTAATACACAGCTGACCAACTTAGTTATTTTGAGCATCGCCAGCTAGATGTCCCTTTTTATTGAAGACACTCAGATACAATTATGTATAAGAAAAAAATCCATACAAGTTTTATAGGAAATTTTCAAGCTGTAGTTTTTATGCTAACCATTTTTTCGAAAATATATTTCCCGAGCTGGTTGCAAAAACAAAATGTTTCCCTTTTTCAACCCCAATAGTTTGTATCCTGCCAGATCGTTAACTTTTGCCAAAAAACCATAGCTTTCCGAAATTCAATAACTCCCGGTCTAAACCGATTATTAATAGAAAGTATTTTAAAAACTGTAAATTTTTTACTCACTCATGGTCTTCCACCTGAACTGTCTCTCTCGGCCAGATCCATGTAGTTCACCATCAGCAAGCAACATCTCTTGAAGCATTTTCACTTCGTAGTTATCATCATCCAAAACACGTCGCCTAGGAGAAAAAGCAAAATTATGTGATTTCAACTCAAACATTCAAATAGAAATCCCCAAAATCAGATTAATACGTATTTACAAATGTACATATAATCTCAACAGGACGTGTTCCAGGCACTAGCCCCACATCTTCTCATTTAACAGACTAAAGTAGCTGAACAAATCTGACATGTAAATGTATGTTCAAATGTTCAAATGTATGTTTAAATTTAGCAAAGATGCTAAATCTTACAGTGATCCTCTATACGCTCAAGTAATGTCCATTATCATTTTTTTAAATTTCTTCATTAGATTTTCTTTTTATTATTTTTTTATGCTCTTTTGCACTTCATAATGATGACTTTTCTGTTGACATGTATAATAAAAAATAAACATTTGGAATATTTTGGAATAAATCTGAAAAATGCGCATCATGTCCAGCAAAACAGCGAAGCACCTGACACATCAGCTAGTAAATACCCTTCTCAGCAAACGGTTAGACAAAACAATCTTTCAAAAGGAGATTAATAGTAGAGAATAGTTGCCTGGAACATATGAGGTACTAACATTAGAAAACTCGCAACAACTTTTTTTTAATAACAAATAATTCTATAACTAACCGGGCCTTGAGGAAATTACTCACATATGTATCCTCTCCAAATCTCTTTTCACCTGATCTTCATCCAGTTTCTCCGTATCTCCGTCCTCCAACTCCAATATATCCAAACCTTTCTCGTCTTCATCGGCACTACCCCATTCTGATTCTGACAGCTCAGCCTCATTCTCAAAGAAATCTGACGCCTTCAATCTCTTTGGTGCGACAGCACCTTCTCTAATCTCAATCTCATTCTCTTCAGAATCGTACTCAACCACATTTGTTGTTATATCTTCAAACTCTTCTGCCTCATCTTCAGCATCCATAAGCACCTTGTTGTCTTTGTCATCATCATCATCATCGATAATGAAATTTTTACGTTTTCTCTTGTCATCAGCTTCATATTCTTCTTCATCGGAAGAATCAAAGATCACCCTACCAACCTTGACAATGTCGTCCTCATCATTCTGTGATGATAATTTCTCCGGAGAATCAAATTTTTTCTTAAAACGCTCCATCTCTGCTTCGTCTAAGAGCTGCGAAATTAATTTTCCATCATTTTCATCGTCAAATGATTTTATTTCTTTCTGTGTCGTTGAGTAGGCGAAATAATAATTGTTCCGAGAAGATCCTTCTTCATTTGCTTCAAAGTTCTTGTTCATTTTGGAAGAGGATTTGAGCTGCGTAATACCTGTAAATTTTCCCGAGCATACCTGGAGAAATTCTTGCGTATTAGTGGTCTGCGGTCTCTCCTCTTCACAGGTTTCTTCAATTTCCAATGATGGAGCTGATTCCCTATTTGTATTGGAAGACATAAATTTGTTCGTGTTGTGTTCGGGCTCGGTTTGAGTAGTAAATTTTCCAGAGCATACGTCTTCGATATCTTCATCAAGTGCCTGAAACAATTATAAAAACCGTTTGTCCATGGCATAAAATACATGTGTGTTTCTACGATAAGAGGTATCATTTTTAAATTTAATAATCGAAATACTGTTAGGGTGCTTCCAGGACTGTCAGACCACCATGACAAAGAAAACGACTCTTCACCAAAAGGAATTACCAGGAATTCACAAAACTCCTAACATATGAGAGCTGGGAATGTGTTTATCTTGACCAAGATGCGGAAAAAAATACAATGGATTTCTTGAGAGATATTTGCTATACTTTGAACAGGCTTTCCCAATTAAATCGGTGCCACAAAAGCAAACATGTCCACCATCCCATAAATTATTCCAAATCAGGGAAACCCTCCATCTCATAGAGGAAACCTATCAGTGGCGGCTCGTGCATTGGATTGCAGGTTTGCGCAACCCCCAAAAATAACAAGGAAACAAAAAGAGTTTAATTGTATGTAAATAATAGTGTAAGTCAATACGCAACGATCTATAACAGATAATTTAATAAAATATCGCGCATTTTCTTGAGAATTCCAAGCGCAAGTCGGCTATATGGCCTAGGACCGCAGCAAGGCCGCAACCGTCTGTACCGATACACTGCGTATCGACGCCTATATTATAGCCCGCGAGCGAGAATTGGGCCGCGTCGATTGGTTTGTTTACTCTGAAATGGTTGCAAGTATCCAGTACACCAGAACTACTGGACCACGCCCCCCAGTGGTGTCTAGAAACGAAGCGACGTCATGCTTACGCGACTGGCGACGTGCATTATTGCATTCTGGTTGTAGACAGTTGACTCTTGACACTCGTACGCTGTGAAGTTTGGCTACCCGTGAAGCGCTTATTACACGAAATTAAAAACATATAATGAATTCAGTGCAGAGTTTATTAGCTCAACCATTTAGCAGTCTAAATTGCATCGATGAGAGCGAAATAAAAAGGCTTGGGAGGCCTACCCCTAATTTAGTGATAAAACAATGCGTGTCGACCAAATCTCGGTCATTTTGGAATACGTGTGGGATGCGATGGATAGGGGCGAAGATAGCATGGCTCTGCTCTGCGACCTGAGCAGGGCCTTCGACTGCATGCAACACCACATCTTCCTGGAAAAATTAAACCACTACGGCGGGCGTCAGAGGAGTTCCGTTGCAGTTGGTGGAATCGTACATGAAGGATAGAACTCAGTGTGTATCCGTGGATGGTTTCACCAGCGGGATTGACGATGTAGCCGATGGCGTGGCTCAGGGAGCCCCGGTGGGGCCCCTCTTTTTCACCATATTTATGAACGACCTACCGACAAATATCCCAGCCCATACCATGCTGTATGCTGTAACCACCCGGGTTACGGATTATTATAAAGTATGGGAAACTAGACGCTTGGTATTTGTTAGTAATAATTATTTCTAAGTCGCTAATATTTAAGAATCGTTCGGACGAGCACAGCTGCAGTTTAATGCGGGTTATCAGCGGATGTATTGTGACTGTTTTGTAAATCTCGCGCCTAGAGTATTTAATGTTGAGGCTTTCTCTGTAAGAGAGTCTTTGTACTCCCGGGTCTAAGCTATGAAATTGAAACTGGGTTTATTATCATTTGATTTTTTGGGTTCGTGGATTTAGCTGGCAGCCTTTGTTCTATGGGCCGTGGGAAACGTTTAATTGTTGTCATAACTGAATTCTAGAGGGATAACAACACCAGATCGTCCATTGGCGGAAACGCCATAATGGCCGAATGTAAAACTAACGTTTGTGAAAATCATCAGAACGTTTATTGGCAGGTCACCCAGAATGGCCGGTTTTGTGGGCTGGCTTGGAAAACCTTTAGCGGTGGGGAAGCACACAAAAAGCGCTGGATGCTGGCCACGGAGCTCAATTAATTCGGTAGGAGAGTCACATTTTGAGTCAGCTTCAAGAAACACTAGCTTCACCCTTTTGATTGTTTTTGGGCAACATTCAGTTTTAAATTCTTGGGAGACAACTACAGGTAGTGCTTTTGTGTCAGTGGGGGCCGTTGGCCCATCGTCGGGGTGGTTGTAGTTTGGTCTGGTCCCAAATTTGGTAGTGGGATTTTGAGTGTTATTGTATCTTTCGTTTGTGAGCGTCTGGTGTCGTTCATCTGTGCCCATAATTTTGGTTTACCTGTTCCGATCGCAGATACTATCTGGTAGGGTCTTAAGTTGACATTGTTCTGAATTTTTGTGTGTTACTAAAAATTGTCCAACTCTTGTCGTATCAGTTGTTTGATAAATTTATGTTTATTTTGATTGAGAGAAAAATGCTGTTGCCCGTTCGATTGATAGGATTTATGAATTAACTTTTACTTTACCACATTGCGATAATTTTGTTCTTGTGAGTGCCTTAACTTGATCTTGCCAATTTATTGAGACATTTCATTAGAGTATTGTTGGGGAACTTAACAGGTACCGAGTTGAGTTTGTAGTAAGAAAAGTTGAAATATTTTATCGAGTTCATGTTTAAATAATTAACTTGGTGCATGTAGTGTTCTGGTAGTTAATTGTAGCGAACTTTGAATATGATTAGATAGTACTTTTAGGGTCTTATAGTGTTCCTTTTATTGCATACTAGCCTAATTGTGTATAATTGTTAGGAAGATGAACCGTGTATTGCATTGAATCTTTGTGGCACTTTTGCATTTTTACAAAGTAATTAATTTTAGAAAATAAACTGCTTCCGGGTTATGCCGTGTGTCAAGATTTGTTAATGCTGACGTTTCGCGAGCCATGTTGCTCGCTTCTTCAAAGCTAATTGAATACTGAAGACCTACCAAGAAAGTCTCCCTTGTATACCTGAATCTACACCTCACTGCGCACATCTGGCGCTACCGCTCCATGTGTTTTTCCACCTGACCGCGTTAGGATCGATTTCCAGACCCTACTAATGTCAGTACCGTCCTCGCGATTGATGTTGTCAGGATGTTTGTAAATTTCAATGGCTTCTCTAATAAGCTTTCGATGATAATTACCCACCCTTGCCAACATCTTCGCGTCATCGAAATCCATTATGTGTCCCGACTCGTGGCAGTGTTGAGCAACAGCGGACTGTTGGATCTTGCCTAGCCGGGTGTCCCTACTGTGCTCCTTGATTCGACATTCGATGCTTCGTCCTGTCTGTCCTACATAGCATGTTCCGCACTCACATGTTATCTTGTATACCCCTTCGTTCTTCAGGAGTGGTGTGATATCCTTTGGGTTAGGCAAAAGATCCTTTACCTTAGCTGGTGCTCTGTACCTTACCGTGATACCCGATTTCTTCAGTACTCTATCGATTCTCTCTGATACCCCACTTACGTATGGTAAGCAAGCGAACCCCTTTGACTCTTGCGGTTCCTCTGAGACTTGCGGTTTTCTTTGTGTGACACCCCGTATGTCAGACTTGGTGTATCCATTCTGGCATAGGGCCCACTCCAAGTGTTTCCGTTCGTCGTGGAAGGTGCTAGAGTCGCATACCTTCTCGGCTCTGTTGAACAAAGTGTTAATAACACTTCTCTTCTGTTGGGGGTGGTGGTGTGATTTGGCGTTCAAGTACCGATCGGTATGTGTCTTCTTACGGTAGACTGTATGTCCAAGTCTACCCGTTGACGTTCTGTATACCAGCACATCTAAGAAAGGCAGCTGATTGTCCTCTTCTATTTCCATCGTGAATTTGATGGAAGGACTAACATTGTTCAGGTGGTTAAGGAACTCAGTAAGTCTATCTCTACCGTGTGGCCAAACCACAAAGGTATCGTCGACATATCTGACCCAGTGCTTGGGTTTGAAGGGACTTGATGTAATGGCTTTTTCTTCAAACAATTCCATGAAGAAATTGGCGATTACCGGTGACAAAGGTGATCCCATGGCTGCACCCTCTACCTGCTCATACATCGCTCCCGCCCACTTGAAGTATGTGGTGGAGAGACAAAACTCTACAAGATCCGGAACATCGGTTGGTAGACCTAGGTAGACCTTGGTAGACCCCCTAGGTCTACCAACCGATGTTCCGGATCTTGTAGAGTATTGTCTCTCCACCACATACTTCAAGTGGGCGGGAGCGATGTATGAGCAGGTAGAGGGTGCAGCCATGGGATCACCTTTGTCACCGGTAATCGCCAATTTCTTCATGGAATTGTTTGAAGAAAAAGCCATTACATCAAGTCCCTTCAAACCCAAGCACTGGGTCAGATATGTCGACGATACCTTTGTGGTTTGGCCACACGGTAGAGATAGACTTACTGAGTTCCTTAACCACCTGAACAATGTTAGTCCTTCCATCAAATTCACGATGGAAATAGAAGAGGACAATCAGCTGCCTTTCTTAGATGTGCTGGTATACAGAACGTCAACGGGTAGACTTGGACATACAGTCTACCGTAAGAAGACACATACCGATCGGTACTTGAACGCCAAATCACACCACCACCCCCAACAGAAGAGAAGTGTTATTAACATTTTGTTCAACAGAGCCGAGAAGGTATGCGACTCTAGCACCTTGCACGACGAACGGAAACACTTGGAGTGGGCCCTACGCCAGAATGGATACACCAAGTCTGACATACGGGGTGTCACACAAAGAAAACCGCAAGTCTCAGAGGAACCGCAAGAGTCACAGGGGTTCGCTTGCTTACCATACGTAAGTGGAGTATCAGAGAGAATCGGTAGAGTACTGAAGAAATCTGGTATCACGGTAAGGTACAGAGCACCAGCTAAGGTAAAGGATCTTTTGCCTAACCCAAAGGATATCACACCACTCCTGAAGAACGAAGGGGTATACAAGATAACATGTGAGTGCGGAACATGCTATGTAGGACAGACAGGACGAAGCATCGAATGTCGAATCCAGTGCCGGCCTTAAGGGGGGGCGAGGTCGGGCGCCGCCCGAGGGCGCCAGGTGAGTTGGGGCGCCCGTGGCGCCCTACGTTTTGTACAAGTAATGAATACATTTTTTGTTACCTGTGGTAAAATTCAATAAATAGCGCCCCATTACAATTTTTTAAGAGGCAAATCGACAGAGATATTTATTTTAAGAAACACTTTTATGATAACATTGTAAAAAACTAAAATTTACTACAAAATCAAACAATTAATAAAACGCTGGGCGCTTATCACGCTTTGCGCCCACCCTTACACTAATAAAAACATATTTAAGATCTACAATGTGGAAAGACTGACTTTCGAGTTTTAGTACAGTTGAATTAGACGAAATCTGGCGTATGAAGAAAAAAATCCGATACTATTAGCCAGTAGCAAATGTTCTACTGCCACGCTATTACCCTTTTGCTATTCGGTGCGGAAAGTGTTGAGTTTCAATATTCTATGGTGTCCGCAAATTTTATTAGAGCCTTGAACTCCTAAAAGTAACGTGCGTTCGCGGATTTCCGCGATTTACCGCAAAACGATCACAATTTTGCATTTTTATTAATCCTTATAAAATTCTTCACAATAAAGGTATTTTCTACATTTTCTAAATGCATTGGATCTTAAATTGCAAGTGCCCCAATATAGGAGTTTGCAGTTTAAGAACCAAATTACAGTGAGCGCATTAAAGTCATGACATGACAAAATCACGTCGATTTTGAATTACCATAATATACATATTTACATCAAATTTAATTCCCTATCCTTAATGGTTTTCGACTTGTGACGTCATCGACACGGCAACCCCATATTTTTTGCACTGGTATTTATAGATCTGTCTTAATTTGTCTTAGAAGTAATTCACAAAATGTATCGCCATAAATAAGAAAATTTTCGAGAAAAGTGAGTTAGGGTTTTATTGATAACTTCTGCTTGTTTATGGAAAGTGAATAGGCGTTATCGATTGAATTCTTTTATGGAGCCGTACATACGTAAAGGATTGCTGTAAATGCCTCAAAAACATTTTGGAACACACATTTGGCATTGCAGGTAAAAGTGCAAAGATTAAGGTTTACTATGAGACCATTTTGAGGTTTCTAGATTATCCTAGGATAATCGTTTCTGCTAGTATAAATTTGTATAAATTACTAAAATAGTGTGTTTTGACACTCGACACTTGACACCAAAATTGGGTTTCAGGGCAGTTAATTCTACCAAAAACGCAATTTAATATTCAATTCACAAAAGCTACTATTCCTAAAGTCATCAATATTTTAAAATGTTTAATTGACCTTATCTCAAAAATTTTCTTATGTAAAGCTTTTTATTTAAAATATTTCCGGTACCATTTAGACAATTAAATGATGTACCAAAATCAGTGAGAAAAAAATGGGAGTGCAGAATTTTATAAACAATATCATTGTTCGGGAGCTACGGTCACCAAATCGTGACCGTTTTGCGGTAAATGCGAAGATCAGCGAACGTGCACGTGAAGGATGAGTTAGGGGTGGATTCCAGGCTCTAATAAAATTTGCGGGCACCATAGATATTGAAATCTACGTTTTCCTCTTCTTTTCGCTAATTTAAATGTACTATTTAGGAATTCGCTAAAAATCTCTAATTTTCTGCTCTTACTCATCTTAGTAAAGAATTCGCCGATAGAAACGCACAAAAAGTTAATTTCGGACATTAATAAGAGTAGTTTCAAATTATGTTTGTAGTGTTGTAGTATACGAATTTTCAGTTGACATAATCGCTGATATATTTTTTTCTTTATACTGACAATGAGAAAATTTTAATTTGTAATTTTTAAAGGGGCGCCCGGAAATACTCCGCCCGAGGGCGCCGAGGAGGCTAAGGCCGGCACTGGTCGAATCAAGGAGCACAGTAGGGACACCCGGCTAGGCAAGATCCAACAGTCCGCTGTTGCTCAACACTGCCACGAGTCGGGACACATAATGGATTTCGATGACGCGAAGATGTTGGCAAGGGTGGGTAATTATCATCGAAGGCTTATTAGAGAAGCCATCGAAATTTACAAACATCCTGACAACATCAATCGCGAGGACGGTACCGACATTAGTAGGGTCTGGAAATCGATCCTAACGCGGTCAGGTGGAAAAACACATGGAGCGGTAGCGCCAGATGTGCGCAGTGAGGTGTAGATTCAGGTATATAAGGGAGACTTTCTTGGTAGGTCTTCAGTATTCAATTAGCTTTGAAGAAGCGAGCAACATGGCTCGCGAAACGTCAGCATTAACAAATCTTGACACACGGCATAACCCGGAAGCAGTTTATTTTCTAAATGATTCTGGCCGTGAAAGCCTACGTACTTACTTAATTAATTTTACTTTGAATCTTGTGGGAATTCTTACTGTGTTATGATATACGTAACTTAATGAGGAACTTTGTTTGCAATTAGTAATTCTATTTAATATATTTAATGTAATTTGAATCTTTGTTGGAATTTGTACTTTTTTATTATACCTACTTACTTCAAGTTGAATCTTTGGGGAAATTTTGAATTATTTTTATTATTTATTTAAAAATTGCATAGGTAAAATTTTTGTTGTTGCGGCAATTGCATGTTCTCTCTTTTGTGGCTTTGTTTTGTTAAAGAACGCGAGTTGTAAAAGCGCCCTGTGGAGTTTATTAGACTATTTTTAGTTTGTTTGTGTTTGGTTATCTGATATGTCAGTAAACATCGACGCCGCACAGAAGGGGCAGGGCCGGAATGAGTCAAACTCGCCCGTTGACAGCGGCGCCCCTGGTAGTAATGCGGATAATGTTTCTTTCAGGCATTTCGCAAAAATTTGTAATTCGATTGATCCTTATACTGGTAGGGGTGACGTACAGCCGAAGAAAATAAGATTTTAACATTCCCGCAGCTAGCGTACACCAAACGTAGGTCGGAGATTGTCGGTCGTCGGACACCTACCTGCTAAAGTCATAACACCAAAGGGTCACTTTTTTTTCGTTTCGTTTTATTTTTCTGTATGTATGGAATGAAATCGATATTCGTCTATTTATACATGTTTCCGATATCCGAACCTGTCAAAAGTGCATTGTAATATTTAATGTATTTTAAAATACACAACAGTAAATTCTTATTATAAGTGGGTATACCGACAATTTCAGTCGGTATACTGCTGTTATAGTTCTAAAGGACGTATCTGCAAATTTGTTGAATATTGTGTTAAGCACATTTTTAAGTCCTTGATCATCAGGGCGCCGCCGGCTGGCGTATGTCTGAAACACAAAACCGATCATTATATTTGGCGTAAATAATTTTTAAAAGATTTCTACAATTTTGCATGTAACTGAAAATCTTATTTGTCCCAGTTTCTACTTTGCTGCAGATATGCCCTTTAGAACTGTTGTTCAGCATTTTAGTTTAATTATAAAAATGTTGTTATTTTTTATTTATTAAAAATATATTTTAACGTTCTATAATAGCATCCATACGCATTTTCTTATGTGTGATATGTAAGGGGAGGATTTACAATCCAATATGAATGATATCACATCAGAATAATGTCGATAACTTTCAAAAAATTGTAAAATTAAAATTTATTTAAACTTCAATCTATTATGTTACTCAATTTATTATCATTAAATTGTTATTTACCTTAATTAATTAATCAATTAAATTTTATTATTGAAACGACAAAATCTCTGGAACGGATTTCTGTTTTAAAAATCCTCCAACTTTTCAATTTGTAATTATCAAAATATACATAAATATACATAGCTACATTAAATCCAATGTCCAACCTTCAATTGTTTTTACTTATTACGTCATCGATAGTTTTTTAATGGCCATTCCCTTTTTTCTTACTGATTTTGATATATGTATCGCTTAATTGTCTCGATATAATACATTTATAATCTTGTGTAATAAAATTTACTCAAAATTATAAGAAATTGATAACATATTTTGTGAGTGGCTTGTGATATGGTAAGGATTATTTGTATGTTTTATATTTGATTTTCCAAGTATTCAATTTTGATTTTTGTGGCAAAGACGATTTTTGTAATGATAAAAAAATTTATACTGGCTGACTCCAATATTCTAGACACTTCAAAAGAGTCCCTTAGAAACCTTGAAACATTGAACCTTTTATCTGAACATCAGAACATCAGTTGCTGCATAACAATTGGTAATACAAACACGGTTAAATTACAAAATTAAAGGCCCGGAATTATATTTTATATAAATATTTATTTTGCTAATATTTCAAGTTTGCTGTAACTTTTTAAGGATTTGGAAAAACAATTAGGTCCATATGAAAAGATTTACTCTGAAACATTTAGTTTCTAAAAATAATTTATGCGGGAAAAAATGTGGGACATATAATAAATGTGAATGTTCCTTTTATAATATATTTTAAACACTTAAGTAAATAAATGTGCAATACAGTCAAAACCTCTATAAATTATAATGAGCAGCTAAAAGGTCGTTAAAAAAATGTCCATTAGTGTAATTAAAACACCAAGGAAACAAACAAAAAGCACTTCAATTATTAATCTAGGCAGCTATTTGATTAAAAATCATAAATTTGTTGGACAACCACAATTAAATCAATTTTGGCTGATACAACAACAAAGGATTTTGTTTGTTTTCTTAGTGCAACAAATTGACGATACATATGTGCTGTGTTTAGATTGTCATAAATGTATCATCTCCTAAAACAGCAGGTCATACCAACCTCAACAAATATGAAATAACGGCACTCCAAATTTATATCACCTCCAACCTAACAGAACACTTTTCTTATGTAATACATGCTTATGTTATTACTATATTATTAATGTTTGTTTTTATGTTATTACATATATTTATTTTAAGTTATTACATATATTATATTTTACTGTTATACAGGGTGTTTACGGTCTTGTGATTTTATTTTTAAGGGATGATTATACATCTTAAAAGAAGGTCATTAACGTAAAAATGTCACAACAAAAGTTGCACAATAAGAGAGATATTACGGCTAATTTTGTTTTTCTTTTTATTTTTAAGTGGTTATTAAGCATATTAAACGGAACATATTTTTTTGTTTTTATGGAATCCATTTCACTCTAGTTGTTCAAAATTATCGCCGTCCTGTTGAACACAACGTCTCGCTCTACGTATCCATGAATTACCATAATTTACTAGGCCTTGGTCTTGCCGTCGAATTGTCGCCGCAGCTGCCTCAACGCGGTTATGAAGATCATCTAGATCAATTATTTCGTTGGTGTATACCATGGTCTTCATAACGCCCCATAAATAGAAATCCAGGGGATTAAGGTCGGGTAACCGAGGAGGCCATGGAACAGGTCCACCTCGACCAATCCACTTATTGTCAAACACGTTATCTAAATGTTGGCGAACTAAACGATTAAAATGCGGCGGTGCGCCATCTTGAAGAAACCACATTTGTCGACGTACATTCAAATGAACTTCCTCCAATAGTTCCATCAAATGATTTTGCAAAAAATAGAGATGATCATTTCCAGTCAATCGATTTGGCAACACAAATGGCCCAATAAGTTGTCCGTTGACCAGTCCGGCCCCAACGTTTATCGAAAAACTGTACTGGAAATGATTTCGACGAACAGCATGTGGATTTACGACAGCCCAGATATGAGTATTATGACAGTTATTTATGCCGTTACGTGTAAACGTTGCTTCATCAGTAGCCAATACAATGGAAGAAAAGTCTGGCATTTCAGCATGTTATTGTAGAAACCATCGGCAAAATTGTAAACGTAAAGGCTGATCTTCAGGTTGCAAAGCCTGTACTTTCTGTAGTTGGCAATTCGATTTGAGACATCTACTGGGCGAGATATTTGTCGAGTAGGTACTAGTAGAAGAATCTTCTACAACAAGATTTTAGATTTGTTCTTCGGAATCCAAAATTCGTCGGGGTCGGCCAGGTCCACCATCCCGACCTTGACGTGTTTGCAGTACACCAGGTTCTCGTGCACGGATTACTAGAGCGGTAAATTTTTGTGGAATAGGTGTTGATCTGCTAGGAAACCGCACAGCATACAATCGACTGGCAGCAGCAGAATTCTGGCGTACTTCCCCATAAATTAACATGTCAACGTATTCACTATTGGTGCGAAGGACCATTTTTTACTTTCCTTATTAGAAGTTATTCGGGAGAATTTATGTCAAACCAACCGAGCAGTAACAACTGATGAAACAGCTTGACAGATGGGAAAAGTTAGTGACATCACCCTACTTAGTAAAAAATTCAATGATAACTTTTAATCGTTCGAATTTAGATTTACTTTGTACAAGTGACTGAGCAATTGTTTTAGCTTTAATAACTTTTTTTCATGGTGTTTAATTACCCTCTAATAAATAAAACAAAAAAAAATAATATCTCTCTTATTATGCAACTTTTCTTAAGACATTTTTACGTTAATGGCTTTCTTTTAGGATGTTTTATAACCCCTTGAAAATAAAATCACAAGACCGTAAACACCCTGTATATCTACCTATTATTTTTATCTATACTATTCTCATTTTATATTTATATTATTTTTGTTGTATACATAATTATATGCATAAATAAAATATATAATATCCATATAAGTGAATTTTTTTGTAGTTTACGGAGTTGCCATTTTTCGATTACTTATCATAACTTAAATTAAATAAATATAAAATTTTTTTAGATAAAAGTATATTATCTCGGTCTGCGACGAAGTAGAAACCGAGTTAGATTTTTTTCACTTACATGAAGTTCTTATCTGGGATTACCTTCCTTTAAAAATTATTGACAGCGGATATCCGATGTAGTAATCGGTTTGCCTTTAGGCGACGTAGCCATGATGATAAAGTATTTTAATATGTGCCTAATTCAAATTTTTATAATTATAACTAACGTTACTATGTATTTGAGTATAAATGAAATAATATTGCAATTGAGGAATCTGCTGCAAGAATGATGCAGCTCCAATTTTTTGGCAAATTGAGGTTTTTGCGCTAATCATGATTATGTATGATTATGTATGATTACATACATCATGATTAGTGCAAAACCTCAATTTTCCAAAAAATTGGAGATGCATCGTTCTTGCAGCAAACTCCTCAATTGCAAATCGAAACAAAAATATTAACGAATAACAATCTTTAGCTACGAGCGGCAGTTTCGCTCGTTCCAAATATCGAAAATATATTATATTAATACGAAACTCAATTTCATGCCATCTACATACAGAAAACTTAAAATGAAATGAAACAGAAGTGACCCTTCGGTTTTATGGCTTTAACAGGTATATACGACGACCGACAATCTCCGACCTACGCTTGGTGTAGGCTTGCCGCGGTCATGTAAAGATCTTTTTTTCTTCGGCTGTACGTGACTATTTTTTCAAATTGGAAAAGAGACAGGTGTGGGAAGGCTGGTCGGATAGGCTATTGTTGGAATTGATTAGCTATAGGTTAGATGGAGATGCGTTTAAATTTTTTAGATCAGGAACAGAGCTCCAGGGCGACCATGTAACGTATAAAGTTTGTAAGGATAAGTTTGTTAAGAAATTTGGCGGCCGCCGGTCCTCAGGTGAACTTCTATCGAGGTTGTTTGCGTTATTTCAAAGAGAAAGGGAGTCAGTTTGGGATTTTCTTATGAGAGTTAAGATCGTAGCGTTGGAAATCCTGGAGGCTGACAAGGAAACTGCTGGAGTGGATCTGTTGGCGGGTATTAAATGGAAGATGGAAGAAATTACCAAACACAAGTTTCGAATAGGACTGCGTCTTGAATTGTTAAAACAATGCGGATCGTTGCTTTTACAGGGTAATAAATCGCTCGATGAACTGGCAGATATCGCGATGTTGGAAGAGTTGAATCAGGAATTGATCAAGCGTCGTTTTCAGCAGGTTCATAATCTCTCTAAATTGCAGTTTCAGGGCGGTCAGAATTTTTCGCGAGAGATCAAGTGCTTTTCTTACGGGGAACGTGGACATGTAGCGCGAGCCTGTAGATATTTCACACCCCTGACTGATTTGTCATTGATGGTGCCGCTAGTCAATTGTAACATTGTTTCTTCTGTTGACAGTATTGAGGTTTTGAATGTAAATACAGCCGAGTTAGGTAAATGCTACTGAGGACTTCTAATAATGCTGCTCTCTTTAATAATTTGGATCTCGACGAAATCACAGTAGTCGAAGAAAAGGAAGCGACCAAGGGGCCCAGAGGGCTGTCTTGAAGAAATCAAAAAAGAAAAAAAATGGAAAAGGACTCACCCCCCTCTCGGGACCAATACCCGGATTGAGTAAGGAAAAATTTCCCCATCCAATTGAAGTAAATGTGGAAATTACACGCACTACGGATGATTGCTTCAGCAGTGACGAAAAAGACGAAATACGAGTAGTCCGTCACAAAGGCGAGAGGAATGATGTTTCCAGGAAGGAACCCAGATGGGACGGAGTCGTGTGTATGTGGTGATTCCTCAGAAAGAGGAATGGTAGGCGTTGTATCAGAAGCAACGGGAACTCATAGGACGATGACTGTGTTTCAAACAAGGAGCACAGACGGAACAAAGATAGAGATATACAGGGTGATTCCTCAGAAACAGGAATAGTTGATGGCGCATTGGAAACAACGGAAACTTACAGGAAGAGGAGACGTGTAGCAATGAAGGAACCTCGATGGAAAGAAAATGGATATATACAGGGTAATGTATTCCTTAGGAAGAGTAATAAGTGATGTCGAATTGGAACCCAAGAAGAGGAGTTGTGGAGGAGCATAAATGGAAAAAAATTGGAAATATACAGGGTGATTCCTCAGAAAGAGGAATAGTTGATGTTGAAGCGGGACTATTGGGAACTCAGTCGAGTATTGAAGAAAGAGCCTAGCAGGGACAACGCCAAATATATACAGGATGATTCCTCAGAAGGAGGAATGTTTAAAGTTACGCCAGAAACAACGGGGTCTTATGAGAAAATGAGCCATGGATCAATGAAGGCGCCCAGATGGGGAGAAACTGGAAGGACTCCGAGCGCAGAGTTTAGTATTGATACGAAAACAGAAGAACCATCACCGGTGGTCGTGTGTGGTCATGTGACCATCGAACCCCTAACGGAGGGGGTGGTTGAGGGCTTGGTCTCGAATAAGGAAATAGAAGGAACCATGTTTTGGGCAGGAAATTACGCGTACAATAGAAAGGGACTCGTAATCGCAAGAGCGGTAGTCACTCAAGGGAAGAAGATGAGTAGAGCCAACATTGTATTAGACCACCAGAGAAAACGCTGCCTTCAAGCTCTCTCGAGTTGTATTTTCCCAAATTTAAAAATAATTGATTTTTAGTAAATTTACTTAACAAATCGTGGGAGGCTTTTCTGTCTTGTGAACAATGTGTTTGCCCTGTTGTGGGGGCTTTTAGAATACCACAACCGCGGAGTAACAGGCCCGAACGTCCACCGGGAGTTTGAAAGGACGATTTCACTTGCTTTCAAGGTCTCTATCAGGGGAATTCTGCTTAATTGTTTTTGTAAGGATTGTACTTTTTTTCTTTATTTTTGGGACGCGTTAGCTTGGTGGCTGGGCTGAAGAATTGTGCCACCGCATGGACGGCGTGGGGTAAAGTACCCTAATGTCTACCAGAGAAGTAGTCTTTTCTGGATGGTAATTTTGTTTTCTTTTTGTTGTTTTAGTTATTATTTTAGTTGTCTCCGTTTAATGTTTCTTTTTGTTTTTGTGTATCACTATAGACAATCAATGTATTGTGTTACTTCTGCACGTTAGCAAGGAGGCTGGCCTGGAATTTGCACCCCTCAGTACTCGGGGGTCGGCAGGCGTCTACTCCGAGGACCATAATGGTGTTCAGAGGTCCTGGTCGTTGGGATGAATCGAGTGGCGATATAAAACAATCTCCCTCGAGGCTCCTGGTGCTGCAGCCAATCCTCAAGGAATCGAGATGCCCCCCCCCCCCCTTTTTAAACACGGAGGAGATGGGACGTCTGACGTCTGGGTCATAGTGTTCCTATTATTTCATACTAGGCTAATTGTGTATAATTGTTAGGAAGATGAACCGTATATTGCTTTGAAGCTTTGTGGCACTTTTGAATTTTTATAACGTAATTAATTTTACTTTGAATCTTGTGGGAATTTGTACCATTTGCGCCATTTGAGAAAAAAAGATGAATTATACGACCCAGATTTCTGGCCAAGTGGAGTTGGAATAAGTCGATTTAATTTTGAAAAACACCGAGACTTTCTAAATCAAAAAGCTGCTGATTTTTTTATAATTTAGTCTACACACCAGGTTTTCACACTCTTACACATAAATGTCCAATGCATAACAAATAAACTAGAAGCGATTGAAAACTTGGCTCATTAATACGATGTTGACATATTATGCATAGCAGAGCACTGGATGAACACTAAAAATAATAACACCTACAATATCAACTCGTACACGCTGGGCAGCTGCTTCACCCATGTCAAATTTAAACATGGCGGAGTGTGTATATATCTGAGAAACACCATACAGTATTGAAAAATTAATGATATATTGGACTATTCCATAGAAAAACACGAAAATAAAATACGAAAAGGGGTAATTCTTTGGCTTTTTTAATGACTAAAAATTCATATAAACATAGGTCCGCAAACGCTTAGTTGCCGATCTACAGGGTGTTGAAATTTCAAAATTTTTTTAGTTTTCTCTTTATAGCCCTTGTAGTTTTTGAGATATTTAGCTCTAATTTGTGATTATAGGTTACGCTGTACGACTTACATCATTGGGCATACCAAATGGTTTTAAGAATCTACAGGGAGATATTTTTTCAGGGGTCATGCCCCCTTTTCTCCCCATGAACTTTTTTTCGGTGCGCCGCTGGTGGATTCTAAAATACGAAATGCATTTTTTATTTTGTTCTAAAGCATTTTAATCTCTTGTAGTTTTTTCGTATTTACCACTGTTCTCGAGAAAAAAATAAAAGCTTTTCTGTGTTTCGCTAGATGAAATTGAATTTTTTTAAATAATTGGTCTAGTATGCCTTGGCTTGATTTAGATAACCTTTTGATTGTATTTATTTTGACATTTTATTCGCCACCAACTGTTAAAAATTAAAAGTAGGATGGCGCGGTTTTTGTAGCAATCTTGAAATTTCAACACCCTGTAGATCGGCAACGAAGCGTTTGCGGACCTATGTTTATATGAATTTTTAGTCATTAAATAAGCCAAGGAATTACCCCTTTTCGTATTTACATGATATTTAGGAACACCCTGTATATACAAAAACAAAACATCATTGTGACAGTGGTGTATAGATCTCCCAACTCGGTCACATCTACACTTCTAGAGATCCTATCTACAATACTTACAAAATTGATGTCAGGCCACAACCCCCAAACAAGATTTATTGTTACAGGAGACTTCAATACATACTTCCAGCCATAGCAATGACGCACAGGATCTTATAAACACCATGATGACATTCGGTCTCTCATCACTCATCTGAGACTTTTCCAAAGATATTATTTAAGTTTTATTATATTATATTTATTTATTTTAGTTTTTTTACTTTTAACACTCCTTTTCAATATTTTTCTGTTTTCCTGCTGTTACAAAGTTGTTACATTCTCTATAAATGAAGAATAAACCGTTTTGTATTTAGTTTGCATTCTCTTATACTGACAATAACTCAAAAATTATTAAAGATAGACGTAGGTAACCCTAATATTGATTGATAGAGAATAAGATTTCCTATCGAATGGCGTATAGGTATACAGCGTGTTCCATTTGAAAAAGAAATTGTTTTTTACGTTTGAAAATTCAATTAATTTGTTGTAAATTTTGAACACCCTGTATAAGATATCATGATGAACTAAACATCGTCTGGTTGTTACCAAGTTTACGTCAAACAGGAGTTTTTTTGTTGGCACAAGCCAACACCAAAATGTATTCTCTTATCGTATAACAACCCATATTCAGTATGTGTAACAAATTTTATTATTATTAACAACTGAGAATTGGTACCTGCGTATCGGCAAATAATTTCTTTTGTGGGCCATTCTGTGACATGTGAGGTGAACTCTGGGGCATCCTGAATGGAGATACTGGAGAGTCATGGAGGAACTGAAAAAAATAATAATCTTTTACTAAAATATACATTACTTAAACACACAACTTAAACTTCTACCAGCATGTTGATTAGGGGTGGGCAATCTTGGAAATTTGTAATTGATCTTCAATCACAAATGATGATTCAACTCAATGATAAGTCGATTGTGATCTGTAAGACTGATCTTCTTTTATCGACCAGATCAATTTTTTGTGGATCTATAATAAATAATAATAATAATTTTCCGATTTATATATGAATAGTCTTCCTCTCTTCCACTCAACCTCGTGAAAAATCAAGTAAAACTAAAGAATAACAGAAAAATTAAATATGTATAAGCAGGGTCTGTCACGACGAGCTGCCATTAGAAGTATATGGAGAACCAACTGAAATGAGAGATTGAAAATTTGTGGACTTATATTGTTGGACACGATCGTCTCAACTAAAATATTTTGAGATTTCGATTACTTCCGGTTACACCGGAAATGGTGTCAACTTTTATATTTCAAATGAAACAGCCTGTAATATATAGCATTTTTGAAATCTTTATTAAATTTTAGATCAATTTTATGCTACATTCCCTATACCTAACAAGTGTCATATTTGAGATACTCATTTTTTTTCATTAAAAAATGACGACACGGTTACTTTCAATTACTTATAAATTATCCCCCGTGGCCGTTGGAAAAAAGTTTTCCAGCAAATTTGTTGTGAATGTAACATATTATCGACACATTGGTAGAATTCTTCTAAAAGTTATACAGGGTGTTCAATAGGGAGGTTCAAATTGGCTATTTTTATTTAGAAAGCAACGATCCCCCCAAATCGTTTCCAAATCCAAAAAAAGTGGACACGTATTTTTTTTTTCTTCGATATTTTGATTCTTAATGGTGCCTGTGAAGACCTCAAATTTACATAAGAAAATGCATGGGAAAAAGAAATCTTTTGCTATTTTTCGAATAATTGTTCGGGGTTTGGGAAAACTTAAGACTAAAGTTATAGGACTTGCAGAGGACTTTCCAAGGAAGAATTTGACCTATCATACATATGGATTTGATGCCCCCAACCCACCCCCACAGTGCCCTGAAAACTACTCTTAAATGAAAAAATGTAGATTCTTCAGAAAATCCATCATTTCCACGTTTGACAGAAACAGAGACGGCGTGACATCTTGCATCTCTCTTTAATGAGATTGGGTGGAAAACAAAGCAAAAGCGCCATAAGAGATCATGTATTTCTGGCTTTCTAAATCAGCTTAGAATAAACCAATTGATACGATAGTGACTCAGCTTGGATTTTTTTCTGGGTGTGTGGACCTTATTGAATATGTTTTGAAGATAATTTTGGAATATTTCATGGTGAGTATTATACAAAACGATGTTAAAAAGTGACTTCAGAAAGTGAGGTTATATTTGAAACGCGTGTTTTTTGCAGGTTTATTATGGAAAATATTCAATTCAGTGAGGAGTTTAACCAACTAGGACATGCTTACTGTTATCAAATTACACATCGCCAATATTGACTTTGTTGTATGGTCCAAAAACGAACTTTTTCTGCATCGACTTTTTAGAGACGATCCATTCTGGGATTTTACATTTGTTTGCAGTATCACAAAACAATTGTCTTACCTGAAATTTTATGTAAAGAAGCCTGAAGGCAAGGGAGTAGTCGAGGTAGAATAAATCAATAAAACAATGATTGTAAATTAATAGATTTATTATTTAAAAAATCTGAAATGTATGTCGAATATGAGTAGAATAATGTGATAAGTACAATATTACACTTTATTTCCTAATTATATTTGACAGTTTTTGCACGAATGTCATGCAGGGCACTAGGGCTGTTCGAGCGCTCGTTTTTTCGTACCGAACACAAGTAGGTCTGCGTAACTATCATTTTGCCACGCTAAAATTTTGTTCTATCATACCACTGCTTGGATACAACCAATGCTTTGACGTTTATTCAAGCCAATATGCTTGATTACAAGTAATTGCTCGCTTTTGGTATTGAGACTCGCATTTTAACCGAACAAATGAGACCCAACTCGAAAAACCGGGTGCTCGGTTCGGAAAGAAACCAGATTTACTTAGCTCGAAATTCGAGACTTGAAGTGTTAGATAACTCGAACAGCCCTACGTTGCACCCAATCGGGATGGTCATCATTTCGAGCCCTCTTCGAGCTGGTTTACCTTAAAATGACACATTATAAACAAATATTTCACAACTATATTTCATACAACTCTTACCTGCAATAAAATGCATACTGCAAACCCTCCAATTTTGTAGTTGACCTTCAGAGAAGTTTGGATCTCTCTTAATGGCCTATAGCTATCGTTCCCTTCTAAAATGCGACAACAAACTGTTGGGATAATTTGGCTCGAGGACTTTTGGTAATAATATGAAAGGAAATTTCCTTATCTCGATGGCTTTTCGACCTGCAGTTAGCCACGCTACAAATTTTGCCCGTTTTAAAACTAACACTAAAGCAAAAACACGCGTTTGAAACATAACCTCATTTTCGAAGTCACTTTTAAACATCGTTTTGAATAATATTCACTGTGAAATATTCCAAATGCAGCTTCAAATCTTATTCAATAAGGTTCACACACCCAGAAAAAAATCCAAGCTGAATCACTTTCGCACCAAATGGTTTATTTTAAGGTGATTTAGATAGCCAGAAATACATGATCTCTTATGGCGCTTTTGCTTTGTTTTCCACCCAATGAAATTAAGAGAGATGCAAGATGTCACGCCGTCTCTGTTTCTGTCAAACGTGGAAATGATGGATTGACCCTTCTAATTATTTCAATCTCTTTTTTCTCATACAAATCATTATTATAAGTTTAGTGAGATGTTTATAAACATTTGTCAGTTAATTTCCATTTGTTTAAACAAATTTTATTTGTTTAAATATTTCGTTTTTCTCGATAATCCGTCTGAATTCTGTTTTCTGAGTGCGAAATGGCAGTTTACAGTGAAAGTAATTTATAACGTCGTCGCTTATAGCGTCGAGTCGCTTATAACATCGAAAACTGAACGGTTTGGTTGGTCTTCCATATAAACTAATACAAACTAAGTCCGGGTTTAGCGTCGCCGGATATAGCGGCAAAGTCGTATGTAGCGTCGCCCGCGCCATGGTTTTGGGCATGTTATGGTCAGTTATAGCGTCCAACTGGAGTGGCAGACGTCATTCGCCTTGCGCACGGGTCACTAAACTACCGCTTTGCTATCATGAAATGCTCATGTTAGTTCGCGATCGCGGGACCTGTCATTCGCCCTGTTTTTGTTTTTGCGGCTATTCTGTGCATTACCATACAAAATGTCTGGCTACAAAAGAAAAGTATTAACCATTCAAAACAAATGCGCGATCAGAAAATGGAGAAACTAATGTTGCTCTCTGCTGCACTACTTTTAACATGACACATTCGTCAGTAACGACAATTTGGAGGCATATAGACAAATTTAAAACCGCTCGTGATAAAAATCTCGTTAAAAATAAAAAAAAATGCGTCAATCTACACACGGCCTGCACAAATCTAGCTAATTGACATTATTGATATTATTTGTATATAGTTGATATTATTTGTTATACATACTAAGTGTTCTTTTTTAATTAGTATAAATAGTAATTGGATGAATAAATCGGATTACTGTGAATATGTGTGAATTTAAAGATCGTGTAAACAATTTTTTTGATTTTATATCAAAATTTATTTGCGTCCGGATTTAGCATCTTATAGTCGGATATAGCGTCCAAATCCCGCGGTCCCTTCGCGGACGTTATATACGACTTTCACTGTATTATCTTAGTGACATTATTCATTAAAAAAATTCCTCCTATGGTTTAAACAATAAATTATTATTCATTTTCAACTTTTTTCTAATTATGGCAGAAAATTCAGCTTTTTTGAGAAATTAACCTATAAATTTCATGTTCGAGATATCTTGCCTATATTATCTCATAAACCCACATTTGTTTAAACAAATCCAATTTGTTTAAACAATTCTTTTAGTGCAATTCAACTAAAATTATTTTTTTCTAGATCGGTCTGGCTAACTGTCATTCTCAAGTGACATCATTTATATTTTTGGATGATTTCCTTTGTTTAAATAATAAAATATTATTCGTTTTCAATATTTCATCAAATTAGAGTACAGGGAACAGTTTCCAGACAGCAACAAATCAACATTATCTTGCAACACACAGTGGTAGGAAATAAGAATAAGAAATGCAGAAAGAAATATGATTAATAAAATTGGTTGACTTAGGAAATTTAATATTTTTAAAAGAAATGTACTCCCCAATTCCTCGAAAAAGGATTTTAAATCAATTCAATTTTTTCGAATAAATGATATTGAAAACGAATAATATTTTACTTAAGAATGATTTGAACCAGGTCCCAGGTCCCTGGTTCAAATCCAGGTTGTGGCTGTAATTTTTAATTTATTTTAAAATTTACATACCACCTGTATATCACCATTATGCATTTGAATAATATTTTATTAGTTAAACAAGGGAAATTATACCAAAATATAAATGATGTCACTTGACAATAACAGTTGACCAGACCGATCTTAAAAAATGAAATTGCAAAAAAATTGTTTAAACAAATGGAATTTGTTTAAACAAATATGGATTTATTAGCTAATAACATAGGCAAGATACCTCGAACATCAAATTTATAAATTAATTTCACAAAAAAGCTGACTTCTACCATAATTAGAACAACAGTTGAAAATTAATAATCATTGATTGTTTAAACAATAGAAAGAATTTGTTTAATGAATAATGTCACTCTAAGATTATAAACTGTCATTTCGAACTCGGAAAACACACAGTAGTTCGACGGAGTTTCGAGAAAAGCGAATTATTTAAACAAATGGAATTTGTTTAAACAAATGAAAATTACCTGACAAATGTTTATAAACGTTCAACTAGATTTATAGTAATGATTTCTATGAGAAAAAAGAGAATGAAGTGATTAGAAGGGTAAATTTTCTGAACAATGTACATTTATCATTAACCGGTAGTTTTCAGGGCACTGTGGGGGTGGGTTGGGGGCGTCAAAGCCGTATAATAGCTCAAATTCTTCATTGGAAAGTCCTCTACCAGTCCTATAACTTTAATCTTAAGTTTTCCCAAACACCGAACAATTATTCGAAAAATACCAAGAAATGTATTTTTCCCATGCATTTTCTTATGTAAATTTGATGCATCGATAGGCACCATTAAAAATCAAAATTTCAAAGAAAAAAAAATACTTGTCCACTTTTTTTTGATTTGGAAACGATTTGGGGGGGTCGTTGCTTTCTATCATCACAAAAATTTTTGCAATGCATTTTTGAACTACAAATTATAAGATAAAAGTTGAATTCAAGAAATGTACTAAAAGCCGACTTTTTTCAAATGGCAACCCTAACATATGAATACATTTCTCAATTCTATGGAAATTTTAGATCAACTTTGTGTACCGTTTTGCATGAACGTCTCAATTATCGACTGAATTAATATATTATATGAAAAAATAAAGCAATATGGTAGTAAGTATTACTTTGTTGTCGATAAAACGTTTTGTTATTCTTCTCACTATCGATTTCCGTCAATATTACAATCGACCATCATCAGGTGGGGCGTCTAATCAGGAGGACTCAGCATGAGGGCATAGAATTATATTTAATTAAGGGACAGCTACTATATAATCGTGTACGTCGGCAGTCGGCACATACTTCGTACCAAACAAGCCTGTCTTTATTTTTATACCCCCCACAGTTAATGTGGTGAGCGTATATTGAGTTTGATTCAACATTTGTAACACCCTTAAGGAGGCGTGGCCAGATATAGACCTATATATATATATATACCTATATATATATATATATATATATATATGGATTTCATCAGAATTGAAAACTGGATCGATTTAGCTATGTCCGTCTGTGTACACGATAACTGCCGTAATTTTGAAGCAATTGATCTGAAATTTGGTATACAAGCTTATCTCTTAAAAAGTAAGGACAAGTTTGTGAATGGGCAAAATCGGTTCACTTGTTTTTTTTTAAATATTTTACGGTGGGGTATTTTAACTTCAGCATGGCTGTAGATAATTTTCTTACTAATTTCATATATATTTTTGTACCATGTCCTATACCTAAAATGTACTTGTACCTAATGAAATCGATTTTTAAACATCACAGTGTAAATTGCAAACATTGCCAAATCTAGATTGCGTTTGAGCACAACTTAACAATTTGGAATAAACAGAAATTTATTCAACAAGTTTTTTAGGTCATTTTTCATTATAATTAATTTAGTATTTATAAAATTATAAGCCTACAACAAGAAGATAATGCAAAATGATGTTATCAAATGTTAGGTTAGTGCCAAAACAAATATTGTTGTTTATATTTTATGTGTTGTACTTAGTCATTAAACCAATACATCAGATATTAAAAAAATATAAAAGTATCTTTTTGTAATAAAAACTAAGATACCTACCGTAACATAAAATAGTTATTTCAACTACCCTAAAAGCCTTAAAAGCCTTGTGCACCAAGGTCTATAAAGTAGTAAGGTTATCCAAGTACGAGATTTCTCAGTTTGAGGGGTAAAGGGAGATCGTGACGTCACTAGAGTCGTGCGCTGCCACCAATTTGAATGCTCATTTCGTTGTATGATTTAGGTTAAGTAGGTGCATAATTATATTGAAAAAATAAATGCATCTTTATTGTGATCATTTTTAAATGATTAGGATGAAAAAAAAAATGATGAATGTGATTATCACAACATATTTCAATAATTTGTTAATAATGCTGAATAAGTACATTAGTATGTAATGTATGTCCGATTATTAAAGAAATGTGTTGTGCTAAACCAGGTCTCTGCAGTTGGAATCAAAATTTAGCAGAAATTCAGTGAGTGGAGTCAACCTACAAACAAAATCAAGAGCCGGAGTCGAAGGTGGTATAACGGCAACCACATATTTTTGCAACCATGCAAATTGGGGGTTGAAACACTAAAATTATCAGGAATTGAAGTCGAATGTTTGGTTTACCGACTCTACAGATAAATAAATAGAAAAACTATAACTAAATCAGTATTGGTAGTATTGGTACAACTTGCTTATTAAACCACTCATTGGCTTGTCCTGATTACAATGTTTGGTTAGAACATACGTCAAAGAAAAAATAAAAAATCAGTAAGAAACTTTATTGTACAAATTTTCTCATCTTTGTTGTAATTTTATTTTTAATATCAGCTACTCTTCGTTAAATATTTAGATTTTTTTTGCTGTTGAAAAGTAAAATTTAAAAAAAATTATCAGTACATATATTCTTTGCTCGACAAAAGCTTTCAAAACTATGGTATCAATAATTGGATCTTGTTTTAAAAGTTCTCTTCTTAATTTGCTGCTAATTCTTTTCGAATTATTAATCCCATCCCCCGTAAGTCTTTCGAACTTGCTAATTCATTTTATTAAACAAGCGTTTAAATTCTTCCGACGGATTTCTTAGGCCGTCAAAAGATAAATGACGTATCCAGGATGGAAGGGAGTATGGGTGCTCTTGCTGGTCTTCATATGAGTAATGTCCCAATTGTGGATGAGTTCTGCTTTAAACTTTGATCACGTGGAAAAGTAAAATATGATATTGTTAATCCAATCACTGTTGAAATGTTATACCTCAGACCGTAACCCGGTACGGAGCAAACCATAGGCATCTAAAATTGATACATGATTTAGAATAATGTAATTTCCAATATAAATTAATATCTTACCTTTACTAACTTAATTACTTCATAAAATACTACACTAATAAAACAACCAATAACGTAAAACTATCAACTATTGAATATAACAATATAAACGCAGAATAACGATTAAACACGAACAAAAGTAACCTTTCTAATTCACTAAAAAACCTATAACGAGCTGAGCTGGCAATAATTAAACGTATCTTTGAACAAACTAAACGAGCGATGTATGCGACGTGATGCGAAGTGTGCCGGGACTCTAGTGACGTCACGAAAGTAGAGCATATAGGGATCTGAGGGGGGTATATAAAGTGTACTATAGGAAAGATAGCAAACTGGATAACCTCTCTCTTTATCGACCTTGCTTGTGCACCACATGGAGGAAGTGAGCGAGGTTATGACTACATTGAGTGGTGAGAACAGGCAAACTCAAGCTATTTCTAACCCAGAAAGTGTAAAAGAGCCTAGTAGTAAGAAAGATGAATTGTATCCAAGGAACCCTAAGGAATCAGAAGTCTGCGATAGTGCTGTTTTTAGGGAGAACTTACTGCTAAAACAAATCATTGAGGAAATGAAGGAGAAAAACTGCCTTCTTAAGGAGAATAAAATGCTGCTAGAGGAGAAGTTGAATAAGTTGCAGTTAAAGCTTGCTGACTATGAAACGAACCTGGCAGGTCATACTACAAGAGGTAAAACAACACACAAAGAAAACAAAGAAAATATAGTTAGAAAACCTCAATCTAAAGAAAATGTAAAAGTGGGAAAGCCTATAGTTACACAACCTACTGAGGCCAAAGGTCAGGATGGAAAAAATACTAGCACAAACCACCGTTTGCAGGAAATGGAAACTAAGCAGAGGGATATAATGAATCGTGTTGCCTCGCTGGGGAAATATGAGAAAAATATGAGTGTGCATCCGGTAGACCAGGTGGCAATACCATTAGAAAGCGAAATAATTAGTTATTAGTTATTCACGACCAGAATGAGTGCAAAAGTGTTTAAAGCAGGCGTGGCAAGAAGCAATCACAGTACGTCATTGGTACTATGAAAAATGAAAAATTGGGTCTGAGGGGGGTTCCTCTCAAGAAGTGGCTATTTGTTGGCCGTGTTTCAGCCGAATCAACTGCTGACGAGGTGGAAGAATTTATAAAATCTAACTTTCCGGGCACAGAAGCATCGGTGGAACGGATTAATAAGAAGTCATTAGTAACTAAAGCATTTAAGGTGGCGGTAATTAAAGCCAGTGCTGAGAATATAATAAATAGTGATCGCTGGCCAGAAGGGATCCTGGTTCAGCCTTATAAATTTTTTCAAAAGCGCAGAGTGGGGGACGATCGCCCGTAGTTCCGGGTGTGACCTGTTCCGCAAGATTACAGGCCCCCGGGAGCTGTGGAACGGCACTTCACTCTGATCGACCAGCTCATTGCGTAGGGAGTGAAACACTAGAAGTAGAGGCAACTGCAAATTTCATCGAACCTAAACCCGAAGTAAACCATACAAATAAAGTAGAAAAAGTGACAACGATTGTAAACATAAACATACAGTGCCTGTCAAATAAAACAAATGCACTACAGATATTGGCTCATGAGCATAATGCAGATATTATCACGGTGGTAGAACATTGGCAAAACGAAAGTAGCATACACCTCTATAACTTAGAGAATTACAAAGTGGCGGCATGGTTTTCCAGGGGCACACATGATTGTGGCGGTACGGCCATATTCACAAAAAATTTCTACAAAGTAGAGGAAATTCCGGGAATAAAGAGCTCATCCATTGAAAAAGATTGTGAGATAGTGGGAATCTATTTACCTCGACTTAACTGTGCAATTCTTGCCACATATCGTTCGCCAACTGGTAACATAGAGGTGTTCTTGGAAACCATTGACAGATCACTGAATCTAATTGTAAACAGATATCCCTCGAACGTAGGGATAGTTCTGGCGGGTGACTTAAACATTGACTTGCAGTCTCATACTGCAAAAAGTGTGGTGCTCACTTGTGTGATCTGAGTCGTGCTTTCGACTCAATGCCACACTCGTCTTTTCTTGCAAAGATGGAGCAGTACGGTATTCGAGGAGTGGCACTGCAACTAATTACATCGTACCTGACCCACAGAATGCAACAGGTAACCTCCAACGGCAGAGCAAGCACTTTTCGAGAGACAACAATCGGTGTCCCCCAGGGTAGTCTGCTTGGGGGAGTGTTCTTTGTCGTTTACATCAATGACTTGCCATCCAGTCTGAACTGTACCACTGTTATTTATGCGGATGACACAACACTAATATCCACTGGACACAACAACACGGAGCTGCAAACAAACATGAACAGAGAGCTGGCGCGAGCAAAGACATGGTTTACCCAAAACACACTCTCCCTAAATGAGCAGAAAACGGAACAAATCATTTTCCAAATGGACAGATGGGAGCAGCGGGGTCCAGCCGTACGTTTTCTGGGACTCTACATCGACCCTCGTCTAGCCTGGAACGACCATATTGAGACACTAGGAAGAAAATTAGCAACAGCCACTTATGCTATTAGGAGGGTCGAGAGGACATCCGGGTATGAGGCTGCAATGGTTGCTTACTTCTCGCTCTTCCACTCAAGAATGACGGACACAGTACGCACACCGAAGCCATCTTCAAGCACCAAAAGAGAGCTGTGAGAGCCATCACTGGTGCATCTCAAACGACACACTGCAAGCCACTTTTCCAGCAACACAACATCCTCACAGTGCCAGCATCCCACCTCCTTTTGTGCCTGTCAGCTATCCACAAAACCAGCAGCTCACATCCTAAGCAAGGTGACCATCATGATTACCCAACACGAAACAGGCAACACCTTCGTAGCAACTTCTCAAGATTGGCAACAACAGCAAACCAAGCCACACAGATAAAAATATTCAACGACCTCCCAAATGAATGGAAATCAAAGTCCACCAAAAAGTTCAAACAGATCTTGAAAAAGCATCTCCTAGCAACAAGTCCGTACACCAAGGAAGAGTTCACTGCAATGCTGCCGAGAACAAGCGAGTCAACAAATGCTATGTTATGTGTTATTGATTGTAATGATTGAGATATATACCTACCTACCTTTGACATAACTTTGTACAAAGCGATTTCGATATATTTTATTTTATTTATTTTACTCAGACTCCACAAAAACGACAACTTCTTGGAATTATGAACAGCTACGATATGAACCAAACTTTCTTTGGCCCCACAAGAATACAAGGAGGAAGCTCGAGATGTATTGATAATATCTTTGTTAACACCACCACGTTCAATACTATCCCGAATACATATAATATCAGTGACCACATACCTCTGATTATGACAATGAAAACCCAGCGAGAGAACCAGGTGCAGTACAGAAGGGTATACTCAAATGAGAATATGGCAAATTTTAAGAGGATAATTGCAGGTAACCTGTGGGATAAGATAAACACCTTGACTGACCCGGAAGTGATGTGCGACACACTATTGCAGATTTTCAAGACAGCCATCAATGATGCATTCCCAGTAAAACGAAGAACAACTAACAAAAGCAATACAAGACCGTCACCACATATATCCAAAATGAAGGAACACCTGAAACTAATGTATAGACTGCATGGCTCTTTCGGTAATGAAGACACTGAAAAAATACTTATTAAACATTGTCAAACGTACAATTTTATGGCTGATCTGGATAGAAAATCCCAAAACTTAAGTCGCATTAGAAAGTCTGATAATAAATGCAAGTCGATCTGGGATACCATAAATAAGGAAACGTCTAGAAAAAACGAACCTCCTTGGACACTCCAGACAGTGAAGCTTTCAGCAGTTACTACCAGTCTGCTGCAAAGAACATCATTAAAGGTCAAGGCTTCGCTTCGGGAGGGTTTGAAATGGCGAGTCCCGATGTTCCGACGCTGCTGGAAGAGTTTGCAGAGATATCCTGCGAGGAGGTGGCGGGGGTCATTGCCGGACTAAGAAATAAAACATCGGTTGATGTTTCGGGGATCAACACTCGAATGCTGAAGGAGGTGGTGGATTCAGTGGTGCCATTTATCACCTACATGTTCAACTCCTGTCTGCGGAGGGGTGTCTTTCCGGACTCACTGAAGATTGCTGTGGTACATCCAATCTACAAGAAGGGAGCCAGGGACGACTGCTCCAGCTACAGGCCAGTCTCGGTACTGCCAATAATTTCAAAAATCTTGGAAATATTTCGACGACCATGGATATTTTACAGAAAGTCAACACGGATTTCGGAAACAACGTAGCATAACCACAGCATGGCACTCCTACATGACTGACATCTGTGAAGCAGTGGATCGTGGTGAAGTATGCTCCTCTTACATGTGTGATCTCACAAAGGCCTTCGATACTATATCCCATGAAGTGCTAATACATAAGCTCTCGAAATACGGCATTAGAGGAAAAGTATTGGAGATACTGAAGAATTATCTGCACAACAGATGTCAATCGGTAATCCTAAATGGAGTGAAGAGTGCTCCGGTAACCATCAAATATGGCGTCCCGCAGGGTTCCATTCTTGGACCGACTCTTTTTAACATTTATATAAATGACCTCCCAGAACATGTGTTGCTATGTGTTGGAGACACACATAATTACAACACAAGAACTGGATCACATCTGCTGCCCCCACAGAACAGACTACAGTCAGCAGAGTACCTGAGACGAGGAGTTTTGTTGTACAATGAGTGTCCACAATCGTGGAAGGAGGAATCGCTGCAAAAGTTCAAACAAGTTTTGAAGGAGCATCTATTGGCGTTGACACCTACACAATGGAACAAGTTGTGCTGTAAAAAAATTATTGTTCTTGAGGACATTAGTGTGTGTATTATTCTAAAGTTATTGTGTTATTATGAAATGTATTTGACGTTAACTGTACAGTTATTAAAGCCTATTTGATTTGATTTGATTTGATTTGAGCCTGAATAAATGAAGGTACTGTAGTTGTATGGGTTTATTTGTTTAATGTCTAGACGGACATTCAATCTCCAAAACACTTCAAACACGCTCCACCACAGTCACACCACGGTCACTACCAGTGTATGAAAAACCATCATGTCACTAAATAAACAATTGATAAACTTTTCTAAAATAAAAAACAATCGATAAACATAGGACTCCTAAACAAATACCTAAGGAGTAGAAAAAAACTGTTAAAGAAACCAAAGGAAACGAAACAGAATAAAATAAGTTCGGTGCGATTTTTAAGATATGACAATGACTAATATTATGATTATATAAAACTAGGTGTTAAATTAACTGTAACTTTAATAGTGGAGTCCAACGCACGCCTGAAGTTCTGATAAGCCTCTGCAGCCCCAAGCGTAGATGCATTCGTCGCTATAGCGATATCCAAAATTTCTTGTGTAGACGACATGGCACCACGCCAAAGCTTCCAAACTCAACAAATTCTTCGCAACTCGCCCAATATTTGACCAGGTTAAACTTGGGAAAACAGTCCAGATTCGTCTCCTTCTTCTACTTAGTTCACGAAGCAACTAATTTTATTTTTGTTGCTGTGATTTCCTATATTCCTAGGTCCTACGATTTCATCTCTTGAGATGCCACTTTGGCGTTTCTCACTTTACAATTGTTACCACATTTACTTTTAATATATTGCAATTTTCCCCCGTTTTCTCATTTTCTCGATGAAAATATCCAGGAACATACACGTACAAACTCAAAGATGATACTGTCAGTTTTGACAAATTAAATTGACGTTTCTCGGAGCGCCAGATTCTGACGTCACATGATCGTCCGCCATTTTTGCTATAGAGGATCTGCACGATTCCATTCGGGGGCTGTTTGAGGCACACGCGCGTCAATGAGCATTTCGAAAATACATTCATGTGAGGCGGAAAAGAACGACGAGTATTTTGAGGGGTCTCGCCCGTTCGGAGGAGATAGCTCAGAAAATTTGGGGTTGCAACGCCCTTCTTGAATTATAGTATATGATGAATATGATAAAACACAATAGTAAAAATAAAACAAAATCGTAAAGTAAATTTAAAAAAAGAACTGCTTAATTCTATTTCAGTAACTGTTCAAAAACGTTGCCGTTTTCCCCGAAACATGTTTCAAAACATATTATTGTTGGTGACGTCCCTGAGTTAGCACATAATCCATTGAAAGCAGCTCGAACTTCTTTTATGTTCTCCTTATCAATTATTGGGTCCTCAATAATTTGGTGGCTTCAAATAGACTGTGCTCCAGCGCACACAACTGTTGTAGTAAGAGGCTAGCTTAACGAGATGTTCGACAATCGGTGCATTGCGCCATACAAATATCCACCGCATTCCCCCGACTTGACGCCAACGGATTTTTTCATTTGGGAACGTATTAATGACGTAGTTTACGAGGACCCAATAATTAAGAACATGAAAGATAGAGTTCGTGCAGCTTTCAATGGGTTATGTGCTAACTATCAGGGACGCCACCAACAATAATATGTTAAAAAGAATTGAAGAATGTTTAGGGGAAAACGGCAACGTTTTTGAACAGTTACTGAAATAGAATTAAGCAGTTTTTTTAATTTACTTAACGATTTTGTTTTATTTTTATTATTGTGTTCTATTGTAGGCTTAGAATTTTAAAATACTAAATTAATAATAATGAAAAATGACCCAAAAAAACTTGTTCAATAAAGTTCTGTTTATTCCAAAATGTTCAGTTATTTCCAAACGCAACCTAGATTTGGCAATGTATGCAATTTCTACTGTAATGTTTAAAAATCGATTTAAGTAGGTAAAAAAGCATTTCAGATATAGCTAGACATTTTACACAAAGTTTATCTAAAATATTCCATGGAATTCAAAAATGCATTCATATGTTAGGATCGCCATTTGAAAAAATCGACTTTTAGTACTCTTCTCGATTTCAACTTGAAAAATTGAATATCACAAAAATGACGCATGTTAGGTATACAAAATTGATCTAAAATTTAATGAAGATTTAAAAAACGCTAAAAAATAACAGGGTGTTCCATTTGAAATATAAAATTTATTTCCGGTGTAACCGGAAGTAACCAAAAACTCAAAATATTTTAGTTGAGACGAACGATCATGTCCAACAATGTAAGTCCACAAATTTTCAATCTGTCATTTAATTTGGTTCTTATTCGTATTAAGTAGGTGGATATCAGTTCATTACTTAATAATTACCCTAATGTTCAAACAGTCCAGGAAAGCAGTAAACAAATGGTATAATTCAATGAAACTTGAACCATGCCACCTTCCTTGAAAATTTGTTACTTTTTATCAGATATTTTTTTTTAAAAACCATCAAAAATATTCAATATCTACATTAGCAAAAAATAACAGTATGTATCTGTTTTCATTTTCTATATCACGTATATCCATTTGCACAGTGGTACTTAATTGGAATAGGTAAATAAAAAGCCTCTTCTCTTGGTTAGTAGGTATTTCTTTGGGTATTAGCTTAACCTCTTCAGCCCAAACAATCGATCAAACAGGTCTACCAACAAACACAATCAGGGAACCTTTTCTGAATAACAAAGAATTAAGAAGAATGTTTGGGTCAACCTTATTACATATACAGTAGAGAGATAAAATTTAACGATGAGTTGATGACAAATAGACAGCACACATTGAAACTAGTACCTACCCAAGTAAATTCCTACTAAGAAAGAGTAGAGGTTTTTAATTTATCTATCCCAATTTATTATCCTTTTGGTGTACTGCTTTTGATTTTCAATGAACCAATAAATACCTTAGAAAACCACTGGCAAAATTTACGTGTTATTGCGAGTAAAAAGCAAACTTACTCATTCCTTCTGCAAAAAAGTAACTTTTGTTCAATGTTTCATAACATCCCCAAATTTTGAAAGATTGATCTCAGATAAATGGCATGTTAAAGTGTAAGATTCCTGCATTTCTTCATTCGTTACTTAATAAATCAATAATTGATCTAAAAGACCCATTTTTTCGAATCCGGGCACATTATTAGCACCTTGAGTGTAAAATCCAACAAATCTCACCTTAGATCCAGAATTTAAACTTTGCAGTCCTGTCAGCTGTATAACCGGAGTTAGGAACCCTAAGTCGGATCGTGTCAGTGTTGTAGTACGCTTTGTCGGCGTTCGTTGGTCCTGCCTCTGATGAGGTGTCGGCCCACTAAGATCTTCCACTAAACCAAAAAAGACATGTTTTGGTATGTACTAATGTACTAATAGTAGTAGTTAAGGTTTAGCCGAAGCCAAAGGTTCGTGCAAGTGCAGGCGTAGGGTTGCCAACATTACGCCTATTCTGACCCGGAGAAAAATAATTATATTATGCCAACATAGGGGTTTAAATTAATCATAGCCGCCACAACAATGTGAGGCTTCGACAAATACTTTTAGTAATGCTTTGGTGTGCAATTTGGATATAGGTAGTATAGAAAACGATGAGATCTAGACTAAGTAAATTAGTTTATTTCAATTAGTGTATATTATTTTTACTCTTCTTGTTTCTGCCTCTTATTGTGGAATTTTTTACGACACAACCAACATGAGGCAAAATGCCAATATTACCACCTAAACAAAGCATAATTTTGATGTACTGAGAGAATTTTTTAAGGGGTCGTGTGTTTTTGCTTGAAGTAATTATCTACACGTTCCCTAACTAATATTAAATTTTCATTATATTCCGACAATATTGGCGGTTTGTATAATCCCCCATAATAAATGTGTCTTTAGTCAAAAATTATCAGTCTTTGCAAATATATAGTCGAAACTAATAATAAAATATTCAAATAATGGTGTCATCATCTCCATGATTTAAAAAAAAATACTGTTTTATGGCAGACCAGTATGATACTATTCTATGAACTGCCTTGGACACACTCAAACATATTGTTGGGACATTTATTTTGTTATCATCTGAACAACATACATATTAAAATAATCAACAAAAGTTCAAAACGTATTTTGTTTATTAATGTATCAATATTGAATGTTGATTTCTGACAAGCAAATTCCTAAATTCCTTTAAATAATACCCGTCTTTTTGGAAGCCATTTTTGATATTAGATTTGTCTCAGTCTATGATCTGATCATCGAGGCAGGATACAATCTTCTCAGTTCGTCGTACCGGTACTGAATTCCTACTTTATTCACTAGTCATGTGACGAAATCTAAAAATGCTACAATTGCTACTTTCAAAGTTTCTCACATGCTCTCAAAAAGTAAAATTAAATTGTTGTGAAGATTGAGGAATACAGTGCTTCTTATTTTGAGGAAAAACCTCTCTTTTCAAGGGAAATCGCTGCAAACTGTGTGGTTAGAATACCAATTATATATTTTCATAATTTTAAAAAAATATTTGGGGCGCTACATTTTCTCAAAAGATCAATGATTACCTTTAGTTAACCCGGAGAATTTAACTGAAAACCCGTAGCCCGGAGAATGGTCGCCAAACCCGAAGTCTCCGGGTCAAAATGACCATGTTGGCAACCCTATGCAGGCGTAATGAGAAATGTGAAAAGGAAGTAAAAGATTGATTGTTTACTTTCTTGCTTGGCGAAAATGTGCCTGAAGTTCCTTTAGTGGCCTATAATAATAGCTGAAATAACACTATAGTCGGGCCAACATAGGTAGAATTGTCAGAATATAGCTATTTAAATGTACCATGCTTTCATTTTACATTTAATTGTGAAAAAGTGATACTTTACTCTTCAGTAAATTTAACAATTTCTTGTTTGATAAATCAATATTCTAACAATAATGTGGCTTTTTAGGACAAAACTCTTTGTAGAGAACAAATATTTTTCGAGAAATGAAAATGTTGGCACATTAGACATATAGTTAGGTCCATAAGCCGGACCCACTGTCATGACTATCTTATCACAACAAAAAACATAACAATACTATCTTACTTTAAAATTTGTCAAAGCATTATGAATTTTCTTCAGCTTCAACTTTGGCCGAAGGTATTGGAAAACGCAAAGTTTTGCTTCAACTGTGGCTCAAAAGAAAAACACCTTTGGTCGGACACTACTAATCAAATAACAATATAGATAAAAAACTTACATGTGTCCGTGGTATCAAACAGAAGATCCGTACTTTTAGTCCTATTCACAATCTTGTTTTCAAATATCGGTGTTGAGGGCTGATCATCGTCAGAGTCATTCTCTAATGCCTTCAGGATTCTCTTTAGTTTCTTTTTTTTCTTTATATCACCTATCAGTGGCTCATCTTCATCGTCGGCATCCACGCTGCTCTCTTCTTCCTCCACAATTTCATTTTGCATGTATCCATCATCATCGACGTCCATATTTTCCCCATGATCATCACTTTCTACTGCCTAAAAGAAATCAATTTTTGCACTCTCTTTGTAATTTTTTTCTGCCTTTTGATGTACTACATAGTGACTTTTTTCTCAATTGACATACTTAATAGAGGGAGCGTGGTGAGCACATTTCTCAGCAATAGTTTTGAAAATTGAGGGCATATTTCGGCAAAATTATTCATGAGTCATGACCGATTGTCACAATTGCCAAGCACATACAGGAAATTAACAGCAAGCGCTTACGAAGGATTTTTTTAACGATAAACAATGCAGCTGTTTGCCGCTTATCATATGATATTATGTGAAAAAAACAAAACTGCCAGTGCGCGTACGCGTATTGTAACTAGTGATGGGCAGAATCGTATTATTTCAAGAATCGATTTTCAGTATTCGAGTGATTTGCATAATCGTATGATTTGGTTCTCGAGTTGTTCTCCATTAATAATCGATTTTTAATAATCGATTCCTAGTAATCGATTCTTAATAATCGATTTTTAATAATCGATTATTTATAATCGATTATGGATGAATCAATGATGTAAAAGCATATTTTGGGTTGGGTTGAGCGACGAAGTTGGTAACGGGGTGGTATAAAACTGATGTAAATGTATGTAAAACCGACTATTAAAAATCAGTTATTAACATACGATTATTAACAATAGATTATTAAAAATCGATTATTAAGAATCGATTATTAAAAATAATAATCAAGATATCTCGATTATTTCAAGAATCGATTATAATCGATTTTGTAATCCGAATGCGCCCATCACTATGTGTAACCAATGGTTGTCCGTGGTGGCTAAACGGTCAGATCCAGCCAGTTCCAGCTGACTGCTTTAATGTCTTCCTACTAACTACATGCTGAGGCTCCCCTCCATTCAGCAGTTACCTCACAGCATACATGGCGTTTGAAGATTAAGCGAGTGTCCCGTGTCATGCCCAAGTTTCACTAACGTTGCTAACCATATTCTATCCAACCAGACATCAGTCAAAGATTATAGGTTTGCTTTTGTTGGGAGATAAGGGGTTTGCGGTTTCGGAAATACCGGCGGGGGTGGTGGGGTTTGTCACTACATAAGGGATAGATTGAAATATAATATATTGTTGCAGGAGTCTACTACTTTGTTGGAGCATCTTTGGGTGGAGTGGAGGTGACTAATTGCACCCCACAGATGACAGTGGGCGTTTTGTATAGACCCGATGGGAGTATAGGTGAATTTCGGAGTAGTTTTGAGGACATTCTTTTTTGACTTGTGCCTAGATCAGAAGGATTTCTGTGCCTGGGGGATTTTAACATTGATGGTTTCAACATTAACGGAACATACGGTAAACGATTTATTCCTACTATTGAGCAATTTAGTCTCGTACAGATTATCAATTCTGCCACTCGTGTCACTGCTACCACTGCTACTTTATGATTATATTATAACAAATGTAAATTGCCCTGTGGAAGTATCAGATGTAACCACTGTTGATGATATTTCTGATCAAAGTTTGGTTTTTGCTATTTTATATAATGAAACACCTAATATTCCAACTAAAACTATGACATTCAGAGACTTCAAGTATTTCAATCAAGCCAGTTTTCTGGCAGATCTGAATGCTCTGCCGTGGCATATGTTGTTGCAATTGAATGACATTGACGATAAAGTAGCTTTTTTTAACGCGAGTTTAAATGAAATTTTTGATATTCATGCACCTTTTCGAAAGATATGATTCTCCTATGTTGCCTTCCGAAAGGACTACACAGTTTCAACAATAAAACTTCATGGTTCGTCTGGTTTTGAGTTCCATTGTCTTGATTTCTGTAGGCACCAATCCGGAACATGACTTGCAGATTTTGTCCTTGCACATATCACACGGGAAGCTTAATGTTTCCTTTTCTTTGGCATTGATATTTTCTTTGCAAATATTTTACTGTTTCATTTTGGAAAAAGATTTTGAAAAAAAGTGTTGTTTGGTTAAAATTCTTCCAATTTATTAAGAAGCAGTAGAATTGCTGACTATTTTCACTATTCACAGTATTCAACCATTAATAGCACTTGAGATAGCAAAGGTTATTAACTGTTGCTTAAAATGACACAATTTGTAGCTATATTGCGTGTTGAAATGTTGACCATGTGGTATAACGAAGATAGTAATCACTAATTCTAATCCATAGCATAGTATACAGGGTGATTTTTTACTATACATGGTGAAATTTTGAAACATTGCTTTTTTGCTGTTTTTACTCAAAAAAACAGTGGAGTTAGACGTTTGCAATGATAGATAACATTGCATGGGCACGACCAATCCAATTGCGTACTTGAGTTATCTTTAAAAATGGTGGAGAAACTAACTAAGCCAACTTTTAGTTTTCTTATGGGCGCAATGTTTGATTTTCAAATTTTTGTAGGATTTTTCTTACCTGTTTTACATATTGTACTACACTTCTTGGGCTGTGCATTTTTTTTGCACATTTTTTCATGTTTTTGTTTTTGAAGTGTTTTGGAACTAAAATCAACTAAATTGAACTAAAATTATGGCAGTTTGCTCTCACTTGTCTGACGGTCAGGTCTTTGCTGTTTGTTTTTCATGAAAAAATTACATCTTCATCAAAAAAAAGCAGGGGCGAAACAACGTATTCACGGTTCAGGCTGATGTTGGATGTGCTCTTCATTTAAACATAACATAAAAAATAAAAAAGAAGACTTGATTTGAAGTGATGTGACATACCTACTCAAAAAATGTTGATTCCAGCTCCGATTCAATATTCGCAAAAAAAACAACAGAAATAGTAACAAAAACAAACAAAGGAACAAGTACAAGTAACATTCGTATAAAATTTACAGCTAAACAACAAGTGTGATACATCATAATTGAAACTGACGAAAAGACCACCTAAAATGCTAAAATCTAACATGCCGCCCATAAGAAGATCAATGGTTTCTGCACAATCTTTAAAGATAACTCAAGTATACAATTAAATATCTCGTGCCGTTGTAATGTTTTTGTTTCAAACATCCAATGACGTTGGATTTTTTAAAAAAATGTAAAAAACATTGTTTAAAAATTTCACTCTGTATAAGACAAAAATCACCCTGTATATGATGCTATAAAATCTCTACTGTCCTTTTTGACCAAAACAAGACAAATGTCCAGGGATGTAAAAGCATAATTTACCGCATAAATTACCAAATTAATTACCGTAAATAATGGTAATTTACCGATTTTTAATTATCGCAATTTACGGCTTAAATTACCGATGGGAATATACCGTCAATTTAAATTGCCGTTGGTAATTTAACAACGGTAATTTACCAAAAATTTGAATTACAGTTGTCAATTTACCGGAATTTATGAATTAAATTTACAATACCTTCGATCACTACTTGCGAGAATGTACCTACCCCACCACTCCTAAGCAGTCAGCAAGCGCACTGTCGTTTGTGCTTTGCCTGGGAGGTACTTAGGGATTAAAGAACGTAATTTATCGGGTAAATTACTAAATAAATTACCGTAATTAATAGTTTAATTCAGCGGAGCCAATAAAGCACATTATAAATCAGAAGCATGATTTAAAGAAATGTTTGTGAAACCGGGCGTTGTCATCTTATCGGGCGGTAATACAATACAGTATTTTATACTATAATTATGCTGTTAGACTGTCCATTTTATAAATATCTGGTATAAAAGTATTTTTATGGTAGTCCCTGCTTTCATTTTAATAATGAATTACTACTATTAAATCAGGAAAAGCATCAGCGTGGTTATCTACAATATAACGACTTATTAGGTTGTACCTAAATTTTTTTTTACATAACTTACTGCCATCTGTAAATTATCATTTTGAATTACCCGGTAATTTAAGAAAATATAATTTACCAATTGCTATTTTAATTATGTTGTAATTTAAATTTGAAAGTAATAATTTTAATCTCAGCGGTAATATACTGAAAAAATTAATTATGGAAATTTAACATCCTAAGGGCCGATATATTCACCTATCGTCAAAGTTGTCGTTAGCCAACGAACAGATTGCGCTAACGTTCGCGTTAAAAATGATTCTGTCTTTTCACCGATCTGTAAGTTATCGTCAGGTAACGAGGACGTAAACATCGCTAACGAATGTTTTTCGGCAGTATAGTATCAAATGTCAGTAAAAAAGGTGTACTGAATCAACACTTGGACCATAACTTGGACTAATTGCCGCTAGATGCAGCGTCGTAAATGACATTGACAAAAATAACTAAAATTCATTCGAACCTATTTCTAACCGCATCAATTAAAAGAGACCCAAACTAAAAATAAAAAATCTGTATGAAAGTCGAATTGGGCCAAAATAACTAAATAATGACTTCAATTAATACAGTACCACGTACGTACGTAAATATTTGTCAATTTGACTTTTTGTTTGAGCGTATTTATCCAGTCGGTAACGTTAACGACAGGTGAATAGACACCTTTTTACCATTTTGTCGTTTAGATGACGAACAGTTTCACGATAGGTGAATATATCAGCCCTTAGTGAGATTGCTAGTTATCTACAACATAATGACATGTATTTACCAAACAGTTTTATTAACATAAGTAGCATTCATAACCTACAGTGATCGATATTACCGCCGGTTTAATTTAACATTATGAACTTTCATTTACCCGCTTATTTAAACCAGCATAATTTACCATTTTGAATTTTTAATTACTCGGTAATTTAAGACAGCGTAATTTTCCATGTTTAATTTTTATTTACGTGGTAATTTAATATTTGAAATTAATAATTTTAATTTCAACGGTAGTTAACGAAAAAAATTAATTACCGTAATTTAACAGCCTTGCAAATGTCATTACCTATTGATTTTAATACACCTTTCATTTCACATTAAATTGACTCGATATTATCAGAAATGTTGCATAGCCATATATAAAGCAACATAACTTTGGATTGAAACGTTCTGTTATTGCGAATATGGTATTGTTTCAATCTTTACACAAGCAATTCGTTTTTAAAAGAAATATTTGAATTGACTGAATATTTTTGGAAATACGAGTGATTAACAATTTGTACCGTTTTTTAGGCCCACAGTGTATAATATGTGTGCCATCTTTTCAGTAAAAGGCAGAACCACTGAGTTTGAGAATCAGATCTTGTACCAAGATATTTGTCTCTAATGTGAAAATGTTGTTATTGCAAAATAAACCAAGTTATTTTTGTATAATACTATCACTCCAATAAATCAGCCAACAAATCAGGGCCGTGTCCTGGGCGGGGCAATACTGTGTCTGCCTGTGCTGTACCTAAACAATCCAATATAACCCGGAGAGTGCGCAGGAGAGTACGCACGTGTTGACGTCAACAAGGTGCAAAATCTTTAAATTGTTTTGATTTTGCACCTTGTTGACGTCAACACGTGCGTAGTCTCCTGCGCACACTTTTAATTTGACAACAATGCATTTAAATCAACAAATGAAAATGGTGTAATGGAATAAAGAATAATTAAGTAGCGGATACTTAAGTGAAAATGTGCATTTGAATATATTATTTTTTGTTGATTTCGGTTAGGATATGCCTTTCAAAGTAGTTACTTGCTTACTTTCAACCAGTATATTAAAATTTATGTACAGTAAAAACTCTTTAAACCGGCACCCTCGGGACGTTGGCGGTGGCGGTTTATCGAATATGCCGGACTAGCGAATATCGCGATACAGACTATGTACCAAAAAAAAAACAATGAATAAAATAATAGTCATGTATTGCAAGGATTTAATTAGTTAAGTGCAAGCTATCGATTTCGTTCATTGCGGAACATCATCAGGCTCATCTAAAAAGGAATAATTACAATTATGATATAATAATATGGTACGCCAGGTGCTCCCAGTCTAGGGGAAACTCGAAAAACGCAGAGAACAAAACTCGTGTACAACATATGCGGAGACTGTCACGGTGCATACTGAAGGTTATTATATTTTGTATGAACGCCCAAGAATTACGCATGCGTGTGGAATTCTTTTATCTCGTGACATCAAATAAAATTTTCAAACAAATAAGTGTCGTCGAATTCAGTGATTTCATTTATTATGTTGAAACCTTCGCTTATATGTTTTTTAATTTCATATATCTCATAAAGGTCCATTGTTGTTGATTTTTTGAGATTGTGTAATAGTTTCATGTTGTCTATATCTGTTTTATGATTGTTTTCTTGTAGATGTTTGTTAAATGTTGAAGATCTTTGTTGATTGTGTTCTTTGTATCTAATTTTCAAATTACGACCTGTTTGACCAATGTAATGAGCCGTACGTGCAGATGTACATGATAGTCGGTATATTCCACTTCTTTCTATTGTTGCTGTTTTGTCTTTGTTGTTTGTTAGGAATTTGGCGAATGTTGTCTTTGTCGTAGTCATAATGTTAGTGTTGTGTTTGTGTAATATACGTTTTAAATGCTCATGCAATGTTGGCTCATATGGTGTGGAAATATATCTTTGTGGTGGACGTTTATGGGGGTAGATTTTTCGAACGATGTGTTTTTGTTTTATCGTTGTGTATATTGATTTAATTTCGCTGGTTGTGTAACCATTATTGATACCAATTTGCAGTATGGTGTTAAATTTCACTCATGAATTTAACACATTGCATGAGCAGTTAAAACGTATATTACACAAACACAACACTAACATTATGACTACGACAAAGACAACAATCGCCAAATTCCTAACAAACAACAAAGACAAAACAGCAACAATAGAAAAAAGTGGAATATACCGACTATCATGTACATCTGCATGTACGGCTCATTACATTGGTCAAATAGGTCGTAATTTGAAAATTAAATACAGAGAACACAATCAACAAAGATCTTCAACATTTAACAAACATCTACAAGAAAACAATCATAAAACAGATATAGACAACATGAAACTATTACACAATCTCAAAAAATCAACAACAATGGACCTTTATGAGATATATGAAATTAAAAAACATATAAGCGAAGGTTTCAACATAATAAACGAAATCACTGAATTCGACGACACTTATTTGTTTGAAAATTTTATTTGATGTCACGAGATAAAAGAATTGCACACGCATGCGTAATTCTTGGGCGTTCATACAAAATATAATAACCTTCAGTACGCACCGTGACAGTCTCCGCATATGTTGTACACGAGTTTTGTTCTCTGCGTTTTTCGAGTTTCCCCTAGACTGTGAGCACCTGGCGTACCATATTATTATATCATAATTGTAATTATTCCTTTTTAGATGAGCCTGATGATGTTCCGCAAATGAACGAAATCGATAGCTTGCACTTAACTAATTAAATCCTTGCAATACATGACTACGTGCTTTATTTTATTCCTATTACTAATTGCAAGAATGGAAAACTTCATTATTTTAATTAACTATAACAACACTTTAATGTTGTATTTGTTTAAAATCTGGGCCAGCAATGATTTTCCGCGCGCTTCAAAACCAAGGATACTAGATTCTTACAAGAATCCCTATCTTTCAATGTTAACAGCGCAATGACGTCACATGCGTTCATTGTCAAATTGTCGGGACACACGAAACAATGATCGGACGATTTCGCCGAGTCGGCGTACCGGGTTGCGTACCCAGATTTGTTTAAACTGTCACACTTCACACGTAAAAACGCGGGGATTTCAAACAGACCAACAGTGGCGCAATAATCAATGTTGTGGTTATGTTTGTTTGAAACGTCAAAAGCAGACACACTTGACACGTAAAATTGCGGGAATTTCAAAGAAACCAATCAAAGCCCGATAATACACGTTGTGATTGTCATTATCTGAAACGTCAAAACCAGACCTTAAAAAAACACATTAGACATTTGAAGCTTGAAATGTTTGTATTGCAGTAACCCAGGGATGATGACGTGAAATACGTTCATTGTCAAAAACCTAAAAACATCGATTGAGCAATCCTGTAGATTTAGTATTCTTGCTTCAAAACAGCATTGTTCACATACTTCATACATACTGTCTGCCATTGCCGATCGCGGTCGAGCATTTCCGAATCATTGCGATTGAGCTGTGCCGGACACGTGCCGGATGCCGGACTATAGGGCATGCCAAACTATAGAATGCCGGATTAAAGAGTTTTTACTGTATAAAATAATTTATGTTTAGGAAATTACCTCAGTGTCGCCAAAAGCGCATTTTGCCTTTAGTTTGACTCTGTCTTCTTCTTCATCAATGTCTGCATTCTCATCCAAAATGTCCTCATCCTCATCGTCCTCAATCTCAGTAAATTCGTCTTCGTCTTCGATATCGAGCATATTGTCCTTGTCATCATCGCTATTGCCAGAATCTTTTCCTTTCTTCGAGTCATTTACTTTATCAGTTTCTTCACTGTTGAGCCGCTGCTCCCAGAATTTTGATCGTCTCTTGGCCATCTGCATCTCAAGCTCCGTCTTGAGTTGCTTGAGACGTTCACCCGGCTTTTCGAGGATAGGGATCTCGTCGTCATCCACGGACACGGCCAATTTTTCTGTGCGTATCTCCCCGTTAGTGAAGCTGACAATGCTTTAAAGAAACAAACGATATTGAAAAATTAATAAGCAGTTGAGAACCGAATTTCAATTTCACCACGAAAAGATCAATAACTCGGTAATAACTAAGTAAAAATGCTGGGTTTGATGAGTTCAATCAGTTTATTCGGGCAATATCTAGATTTCGAGCACGGCTCGTCTTCAGTTGCACACGTCGGTTTAATGCAGTCTTACATATAGAGAGGTATTTGTCAAAATAATAAAACATTTACAAGCCAAGTCTGAGTAGATCGATTTCTGCACGTTATTAAAATCGTGCTCGAAATCTAGATATTGCCCGAATAAACTGATTGAACTCATCAAACCCAGCATTTTTACTTATTACACCCATAGATGAAAAATGGAGCTATTTCTAACCAAATCGGTAATAACTATTACCAAGTAACTATTACAAATTTCTATATAGGCGGGGTCGTTGTAGACCTCTAAAACATCTAGAAAATCTATTTCGAAAGTACTCTGAGTTCCAAATAGAGAAGAAACAGAGAAGACGGTACAAAGTTTAATAATAGGTTAGGGAAAGTAGGTGTGATATATTATAGGCTAGCACTTTTAACACCAAGTAAGTTTTGATACTTTTTTCAAGTCACTAAGTCAATAAAAATTATAATTGATTGGTTCAAAAATTGATGCAAAAATTACCAAATTTTGATTCTCGTTAACTGTTATTATACCTCACACGGTCTCTATAAGTGCCTACAGCTTCTATAAAATGCAATTCCGGAAATTCGCTATGACACCCTCTTTATAGCTTTGAAGTTTGTAATACTTATTCATTCACAGCCTGTATAAAAATAAATATATTTATGATAGGGATAATCCATCAATCTTTTCCATTGTTTATGTCGTGTAGTTTCCAGTTATACGTATGTATTTGCATTTCACTGGCCATTGCAGGGCACGGTTGTTATACTAGAGTGGTTGTCTCATACCTCCTCCACCAATGAACAACCGGCATACAATGACGTCACTACCCTAAATAACTTCGTGTTTCCAATTTTCATTGTCAAATTGTCCACTGTTGTCCACATAACATTTTTAACCTCATACTGTTGTAATGCAGAGTAATACACAAATGCAGTTAAACAGAACAGAAAATATTATATTCTATGATAATCAAGGGGGTCCAAGCTTATGGGACATACGTAGCCAATAATTATAGTTCTTTTATCCTACGAGGGATGGCGCAATCAGTCTATTTTAGCGATATCTATTTCACTACCATAAACCAACATAAGATCCGACAGACGGCGCGGTTCGCGCTCCGGCGGCAAACTTCAAGTTACGAATTTGTCATAACAAGACATGTATTAAGTAGCCTGTGGTAACTACTACGGACTACTTAATTCATGTCATGTCATTATGACAGTTATCAAACGGCATAATACAAGTATTTGGCAACGTTTGCAACAATTTTTTTTTGATAATCCGTGTGAGAAAGTGTTCAGTGCCATCATGTACGGTGCCACATACAATGTCATACATGTCGTGTCTTTTATATACATAATAGGTGTGTTCGTGCAAGTTCTGAATTTGTTCGGAAATAATGTATTATGGACCATGTGTAAGTCAACGAAGAATTCCAGCATTGGTCCAAAATAAAGGGTTCCGAACACATTCCTAATAAGCCTCACGAACAGACCTATTGTTCAAGACATGAAATGATTAGTATATCATAGTCTGAATGGGAAAGAATAGGGAAGGCTGAGTTCAAATTTCGCGCTAGATTTTTAGTTCTGGGGTCCGAGGATTCGTGTCGCTGAGATCACTAGTTGGCTAGACATTTAACCCATAAGATGGCGTTCTATATAAGAAGGTATTCTATGATGATAATGAATGACTGATACAAAATCAATAGTACAATTACATGGTTACATAAATATTAACTGCAAAAACCAGACAGCAATCTTGATCATGGGGGTTTATTTTTATGAGAGGTTTGTCGCCATCTAGTCGCCATGTATATGTAGTTCGCAGAATTACTACGTAAGGCGCCACTAGTTCCATTTTAGCCATTTTTACCGATTTCTATTATATCGGTTCGATCGGTGACCGACAGACGACGCGGTAGTCAAACATTAATTCGATATTTCTATTTTATGACATAAATCAATTTTACTGTATCTATTGACAGCAATTGATAGTACATAAGATTACAATTAATTTCTATTACCGCATAATAGAATATTTCGAAAATGTCGCCGAAAGTGAGAAAGTGTTCTGTGCGCTCATGTAGAAGGCCTCATGCAATTCTGCATCGCTTTCCGGACCCGAAGAAGAAAATGTCGCTATTTAATGCGTGGATTGAAGCCGTGGGAAACCAAGAACTTTTGGCACTGAAACCGGATAGTGTTTCGAAATCAAGCTTTGTCTGCAGATGCCACTTTGCACCTCAACATCTGTATCCCAAACGTCTCACGGCTGATGCAGTACCATCATTACTTCTTTCGGGTAAGTAATCTTTACAGTATGTACTTATAAACGCTAATATTGTGTTAATACATCATAATAGTTGTATAATATTTTTCTTAGATTCGGAAGCAGGCACAAAGCAGGGCTCAAGTAGAATTGACAGACCTGCAGAGCCAAAGGAAATGGACCTGGATGGTGAAGTATAGATAGGTAGCACGCAGAGAGGTTAAATTACCGCAGTAATATACAGAGCCTATGTAACTCTTATGAGGTAATATAACGGTAAATTACGCTGTTAATATTACTAATAAGATAAGAGTAACATTGGCTCTGTAAATTAACGTGATTATTTAATATCTCTGGTAGAAGGTGTCTGTGGCTCACCTAGACCCCTGCAGTCGCAGTGGATATTATATTATACTCACATATTCTAATCTAAATAGAATCTAAGAAATGAAAAGTATGCAGTCCATTTAATAGTTCATTTTGTAGGGATATTTCTCCGACGCAACTCATACTGCTGGTGGAGTACACTATTATTGTACTCAAACTGTTGTGCATACTGCTCGCTCACAACTGAATTAAACACTTTTTTTAAGTTTGTTTTGATCGGACATTTGTTAGAAACGTACCATTTTGTGTTTCTTTTTCACTTAAAATATAGAAATATCTTAGTGGAGATAATGTAATTCACTAATTCACTAAACCAGATAATTCTTTTGGTTTTTTTGGTGAGCCGTTTGTGGTGACATACAACCAGTGATGTGGGCCGGGTAAATACCCGGCGGGTGTGAACTTATAAAATGGGTATTTACCTCTACTTAGGGTAAACACCTAAATCTGAGTATAAAGTTTCATATTGACCTAATTGTTTTCTCAACTCCAAGTTACAGCTGCTTGAAATATTAACTAAAAGAAAAATAAACAATTAACTACATATCAAACAATGCTAAAAGTAAGAAAGAGCACAATCAATTCCCAAATCAAAATTAAAAGTAAATAAATGTAAGTAAAAAATTCAAAATGTTAAAAATAAACTAAAAACACAAATAAACGAAAACAAAATACATATGAAACTTTTTAGACATTTCTTTTTCTACAAGTAATTCTGAGTATTCTGAGTATAAAGTTTCTTTAATGCCTACTTATTGGGTTTATCAATTCCTAAAGAAGTTAAGTCATTTAATATACGGTTTTGCAATTATGTTACACTTATTTCAAACGGTTACAATTTTTTAAGAAATAAAGAAAACCAATAGGTCCATATGAAACGTTTTACTCAGTGTGGCATTTACTATCTGGAAAAAAGTTTTGCGGGGAAAAAGATGAAATATTCTGTAGATGTGTACCTACTCTTGATTAAAAATAATGTAAGATATTTGAGTTACATATATAAAAACATTCAGCATTTAATTGGATTCATAGCAAAATAATAATTTTATTAACAACGACAAAAGCCGCTAAGTTGACATACGTAACATATAATCATAAGTTTCTGCTAAATTTTCTTCGATAACAGAATCAGAAAATATGGACGATTAGTACGATTGAATGGACTATGATGAAAAGGAAATGTCTGCTGTTGATATATCATCAGATGAGACTGATATTTTTATTCTTTGTTTTAAAAATGTTTTTATTTTTATAAGAATAACCTTAATAATTGTGATACCTTTTGATTTTCTGATAAAAGAAAAACCTTTATTTAGTAATTAAATATTTCCTTTTACTGCTATTTTTAATAACAATATAATGTTTATAAATACCCCTATCAATACACACTTTGGGTATTAATAAATAGTAATAAATACCCGGGTATTTAACATCACTGCATACAACCCAGTTACGCGTTGGGTAACTATTGTTTGTTCTATTCTAAGATCTGTTAAATGTTTAATATTGTAAATTTGTTTTATTATATTATTTTAATATAGTTAATAATAAACGTTTTTAATTAAATGCATATTTTTATTATTGTGTTTGGTGCATATATTTATAGTCACTATTAGTACAGCTCTGAGAATATAGTACTTATATCTCTCTGAGAGCTCTACTAATAGTTATTCTACTTAATAGTTTTATTTTTAGTAATGAATGGGGACAATATAAAACATTCAATTCAAATTTCCCGCTAAATTAATTTTAGTTTGGCAGAAAGACCAACAGTGGCGCTATTGTACGTGGCTAAACATTTAATATGGATCATAGCGTTCTACTTCATAGGTATTCTATGATCTTGATTTCCAACAATCCCCTTCAAGATGATGTCTATCTATCTGCTATAAACGTAACCACATATTAAAATCTTGACAAACTATGATGTGTTTTGTTCGGCTATGAAACGTTGGGTTTTCAGCTAACATGATTGTACTTTGATCGTCAACCAGAACACATCCTTTGCTCCTTTACATCAGTGACATTTGTCATTTTGTAATAGGTTAGGTGCTTGTTAATAACGTAAAATTCATTATAAAAATGGATTATGACAAAGCCCTTGAAGATTTGTATTATTTTTTTAAGTTGTCACTTCTCACTTGACGTTATCCTTGATGTTGCCACGTTCCGACCTTTCTTGTTTATATAGTTTGATAGGTAATTGGGTGTTCGATCAATCACGGTGCAGATTCTTGAATCTGAGACAAACTACCGAAACAGAATGTTCTTGGAAATGTATCACATCAACAACTTCTGGATGATACTGTCAATTTCAGACAGGATACAGAAGGCCTAAGCGTCGTTTATTCCAACATCATAAACTTTGATAAAAGCAGACGTGACAGAGCGATGAATGGCAGCGATGATTGCTCACTGTTATGCTAGGGTTCATTTCATTCACTGTAATTGTTTGAATTGAATTTCAATCGTTTGACTTGTTTTGAGTGTTTAAGTGTTTTAAAATATTTGGAAAAGGGGATGCCTCATCTTACCACATGTATGTCGTAATTCGGTCGGTTCATCCTAGTCAATTAACTCCAAGCAAGTCCTTTAATTATTTTTTAAGTATTAATTATATTTAAAGTGCATTGTTGAGTAGTTATTTGTGCGTTAATTTTTAGATGTTCTGAGTACCTACAGAAGGTCCCATCCAGGACCGAAATATATGGTACCGTCACAAATAACGAGTTTTATTTCTGATTGATCTAACCCAACGGTCGGCAAGAGTATAGAATAGAATAGAATAGAATAGAATAGCTTTATTAATTGCTCAGCAACAAGTCAAAATCAATAATTAATATAATAGCTGTTCATAATGGCAATAAGTTTTACAATACTTCATTGGAACACTTCATCAGAGATTCCTTGAATTCTTCCATTGTGTAAGGTGGCGTGTCAATTAAGTGACGGGTTACGGTTCTCTTGAAACGATTCAGTGATAGGTCTCTCCACGATGCAGGAATCATATTAAATAGACGGATACCATCGCACAGGAAATCTGTCGTGGAAAGCCTACCAAAAGGTAGCTGCAGTTGGTCCCGGCCCCGAGTGTTGTAATCGTGGATCTGGCTTCTGACTATTTGAGTTCCTCTGTTTGCTCTGGTATGCAACAAGTGCAGCCTTATATATTCGCCATAGATGGTTACGATTCTATACTTTTTAAAGAGCGGTCTTGCAGAAACCGTACTAGCCGCACCCTCCAGGGAACGGATTGCTCTCTTCTGTAGTACAAAGATCTTTCTCACATGCGCTGATGAACCCCAAGCCATCAAACCATAGGTCATCCGTGAATGAAATAGTGCATAGTATGTAGCTTTTGCAGCTTCGACATTTATTGTATGGGCTATGCGCCTTATTGCATAGATGGCCGAGGACAATTTGGCTGAAAGTTCCTCAACATGTGGCAACCAGGTAAGACGGGAATCTACTCTCACTCCAAGGAATTTCACACTTGTTGGTATTATTTGGTCTCTCCGGCTGCTGGTGACGTGCAGTTCCGAGGTCTTTCCGAGGTTTAGGAGCAGTCGGTTTGCAGAGAACCACTCGGCAGCTGCAGCTCTAGCCCTCTCCGTTGCAAGCACTCTTTCTTCATCATCGCTACCTCGTATCAAGAGCGTGGTGTCGTCCGCATAGAGGATTGCCTCTGTTCCTGTACCTCTTGGAAAATCGTTTGTGTAAATAATGAAAAAAAGAGGACCAAGCAAGCTTCCCTGGGCGACACCTACCGTGACATCTCTCATGGTACTAGTGCCTTTATTGTTCGTGACATATTGTACTCTGTTCTGTAGGTAGGATTTGAGTAGTTGTAGGGAAACCCCTCGAAACCCGTAGTATTCCATTTTGTCGAGGAAGGATTGGTGGCACATGCAGTCAAAAGCTCTGGACAAATCCAGGAAGAGGGCGTCACATTTGTCTCCATCCTCCAGCGACTCCGACAACCATGCCATGAGTCTGTTAATGGCCTGCTTCGTGCCTCTTCCGGACCTGAAACCGTATTGTTCGTCACAAAAGTAACCCTGGTCATTAAAAAAATCCATTATTCTCTTGGCCATTATTGCCTCAAAAACTTTTGACAATACGGGCAGCACTGAGATTGGGCGATAGCTTGATGGTTCTGCTTCAGGTCCCTTCTTGAAAATAGCCGTCACCCTGGCGATCTTCAACTGATCCGGAAAGACTCCCACTTCTATGCAAGCATTGAAGATGTCTGACAGTACACCAGCGATGGAGGGGGCAACAAGCTTTAGAGTTTCTGTATCCATGTCAAAGTGATCCTTTGTCCTCTTCCTTTTCAGACTCCCTATCACATCCAATATCTCCTGGTAGTCAGTAGGTTGAAAGAAGAAGCTCTTTCCATTGGAAGATATATTTATGGGCTTTTTCTTCTGCTGGTCAAGGGGAATCTGACGCTGTAACAGCTGTGCGATAGAGGTAAAGAAGGTGTTGAGTTCTTCGCTTGGAGGACCAAGATAAGGGGATTTGGTGTTCTTCTCTCTCCCAGTGATCTTCCCAATTGTAGTCCAGATAACTTTGGGTTTGTTGGTCGCCTCGTTAATATCCATACAATTTTGCAGTTTATATGTCTCGCTACAGGCACGGAGGTAGAAACTTTTGTAAGATGTAAATATTTCATTGAAGTCGGTATCTGTAGAGTAAACTGAAGCAGTTTCCCTAATAAGATCCAATGTTTCCTTTATAGCAGCCAGCTCGGGTGAATAGGGTTTAGTTCTCGGAAGCATCTGTTTTCTCATCTTTATCGGGATACAGTTGTTATAGTGATATTGTAATATTTCCATAAAAGCGTTAAACATGCTTGTAGCGGTTACTTCAACATGAACATCAGCCCATTCTTCCCCTTCGAGTGCTCTGTAGAAGTCCATTTTGTTGGTGTTGGTAAATAATCTTCTCCTGACAAACATCTCTGGAGTTTGTGTGACGTTTGTTGTTTGAAGTTCCACCAATTGTGGTTCGTGGTCTGAGATGTTGCCTGGTACTGTGTGCATTTGGAATTTCTGAGAGTTTGTAAACATATTGTCAATAACATTATTTTTTCTAGTCGGTTGGAAAACTGTCTGCTTTAGGGCAAAAGTTGCCATCAAGTTTAGCAGTTCCCGTGCCCTTCCTGTTGGCTCTGCAAAATTGACATTAAAATCACCACAAACAATAATGTTTATATCAGCTGGAAAGTGTGTCATCATGTAATTCAACATTGCCTCAATTATCATAATGAAGGTGTGGAACTCACCAAGACAGCTTCTGTATATCGATAATATCACTAGTCCCATCTCTGGTAAATGGACCGCAGATGCCTCACAGTGGACGTCCACCGACATATTCTCAATCTCCTTTGCCGGCACCACCACAAGGTCATCCCTGCACATAATTCCAGACCCCCCATGGATCCCGCGTTTCCTCATGTACTTGTTTGCCCATTTGTAACCGTCAATGTTGTACAAACCGTGATTCGCTAGGGTAAGCCAGTGCTCCGATAGGCAGACCACGTCCACTTTATTACTGCTACACAAAAGTTCAAGAGCAACCAGTTTATTGGTAATGCACTGGATATTGAGATGCATCACTCTAATGTGGGTGTGGTGTGAATCCAGCCCAAAAGTCTCCATGCCATCAAGTGTTGTTAAGACGCTTCTTTTGGCTTTGCTGCCCGATGAAAAAAACGGGTCACAAATGATCCGTGAGGCCACATGCTACTGCACATTGCCTTCTCTAGATGTACCAGATCTATCGTAACCTTGAAGGAAGAATAATGTTGTGGGAACTTTGATTCGAGCTTTTCGCATTGCGCTTCCGGGAACTGTGGTCTTAAAAACTCAACAACTTCCTTTTTTTCGGTCTCTGGCTGCAATCTTGAGACATATAAGAATGCCTTTTTAGGCGCTACTTTAAGCCCGGCTTCATTACTGGCTATTTGTTTGTTTCCTATTATCACTTGTACTTCACTCTTGCGCTTTTGTTTTTGCTTCCTTTTCTGAACTATCCATTCGCTAGAGGGGATAGTGCTATTGGTTATTTTTCCAGGTGTTTTTGCTGACTTTACTGCAGTTTTTTGATAGGTATCGGAGCTCAAGCTGATGATTTGGTTCATCTTCGCTCGCTGTTGTTGTTCCAGGACCTCAGCGTAGCTAGTCGTAGCTTTCCTAACCTGTGAAGCTTCAGCTTCTTGATGTTGTGGTAGATGTTGACTGTTTGTATGACCTGAATAGTTTGATACTTTGTTACCATTAGTAGCTAGTGATGTCTTTGGAACATGGGCAGAGTGTTTTGTTTTTATTTCTGCCTCGAGAAGTTCAATCTTCTCCTTTAGGAGCTGATTACATTCAATTAAAATTATGTTTTTATCTTCCTGCTCCTTTATAATTCGCTTTAGTAGCATATTCTCATTCACCAGCGGCTGGCATTGGATGTCGTTGTCTTTGTTTATATATATATATATATATATAGATATATAAATGCATGCAAAGTGCGGCTCGTAAGCTGCACCTTGCTGACCACTGATCTAACCCAATTAACCATCAAATTGCCAGATTATTTTTTGATTCAGATTTTTTATTTCTCATACTGAACTGTACCACTTTTAAAATGAGTATTATTTTGGTTAGACTTCTTTTTTAAATATGGTACAGTACAACCTCTCTTATCCGGCCTCGGATCAACTGGCCTTGGCTTTAACCGGTGGGCCACTACTCAGAATCTCCGACGCAGCGTCAAGTCTCAACTTACGTATTTTAGACCCCTTGTAATAGTTGCTGACGATTGAACGTTTACTCTGTTGCGTAGTGGTTGTATCACTGCTTGGTTGTACTGTACCAAGTGTTGGGTAAAATTTAATTGCAATTGAAAATTAAACATGTAAGTGTGGGAAAAAGCACAGTTAATGATTGGCGCCGTAATCAAAAAACTATTCAAGACTTTTGCACTCAAATAGAGACGGAAAAAGTTTTGACTGAGCGGCAAACTTTGAAAAATCCTACAATTGAAATGGTTGACGACACTTTGTGACTGTGGTTTTTACAAAGAGCGAAGAAGAGGCACACCTATATCCGGACCTATTTTAAAAGAAAAAGCAATAATTTTGCACGCAAAGTTTGAAGTAAACACTGAATTTGCAGCCAGTACTGGCTGTTTAGAAAGATGGAAGAAGAGACATGGAGTCAATTTTGTAAACATTTATCGAGAGAAAATGTCAGCAGATGCTCCTGCAGCAAGTGACTTTGTGACCAAAGTAGAAATCATTAGTGCAGATGAGCTTCTCCCAGATCAAGTTTATAACATGGACGAAACTGTACTAAATTTCAAACGCCTGCCACAAAAACCTTTTCTGTAGGCAAAGCAAGTTCAGCTTCAGGGTTCAAACTTGACAAATAACAAATTACAGTCGCCGTATGTTGAAATGCTTCAGGCACTCATAGGCGCCCGCTTTTAGTGATTGGCACATCTGAGAAACCACAAGCATTCAAGAATGTAAATATATCTTCACTTGCAGTTTTTTATCGTGCCCAGAAGTCAGTCTGGATAAATTGTTACATCTCAAGGATAGGTTCATAAATGAATGAGTCGAAAGTTAAAAAAAAAATTAAAGCACCGTAAATTGCCAGAAAGAGCAATTTTAGTCTTAGACAATGCTGCTACACATCCAACCGAACTTCAATGTGCAGAAGCCCCTGGAATAAAATTGCTACTTCTTTCACCTAACGTAACATGCAGGGCTGTGGAGTCGGCGTCGTGGACTACCTATGTCTTACTACCTATGTCTTATGGGTGAGTTTGTTATTATTAGAGATAGAAAATCGGTTAAACGGACAAAGTACTGCCGATTTGTATGTTCTCTGGAAAAAAACAGTTAACTACTTAATGATGTCAGAGAATAAACAAATTCCAGAAACAAATATCATTTTATAATTATGTGGTCATACTTTTATATTTGTGGTTCGATCAATAGGACTTTTTGATATCTTATAGGCCGTTTTTTTATTTACAATTAGATTGTCAGTTTAAATATGTTTGCCAACAAATTCGTTGGACACTTATAAAACTTCTGTTTTGCTTATGGTTTCAGCATTTGTTGTGAGTAATTTGATATGCACAATGTTTAATACAATCAGATATTACAATACTAGAATAGAAATTTAATTTAATAAATTTGTTTCTTTTTTCCTGGTGGTGCTTTTGTTTTCACAGCAAATTTAATGTTGCTTAATTGTATTATTCTGCGTCAAATTTCTGATTATTTACATATGTAAGATTTTTATTACACATAATTATTTGAACATATTTTTGTATGCAATTTTTCTAGAGTCGGAGTCGGCCCACAAAAAATATCTGGAGTCGGAGCGAGAATTTTTTTACCGACTCCGCAGCCCTGGTAACGAGTCTCATTCAACCGATGGATCAGGGTGTAATTGAGTGTTTAAAGAGACGATATAGTAGGGTGACCAACTTTTTGATACTCTAAATCGGGACGCTGACATCCGAGGGGTGGCCCATAAATAACATATTGTCAATAACTAAAACATACTTTTATCTTAAGTATTGCAAGGCTTTTTGATTAGCGGTAGATAAATGGAAATAAAATTAAAGCTAGGTCTGTTATTCTTTAATTTTTAAGTTTATTTTTACATTTATCTAAGAGTACAATTGAAAAGATTGTATGGACATACGGTAATGACCAATTGAAATAAGTAGTGTAAACGTAAAAGTAGTGTTTTATTACCATTGAAGTACAGTAGAACTCCAATTATCTGGACCTCGATTATCCGGATATCTGATTATCCGGATTAGACATTTTAAAATTCTTTAAACTAAAACATTAATTAGTTTAATAGATGTTAGGTTAGAATACCAAAAAATATTAACAACAAAAATTTCTTTGTACAGTATAAAAGCGACTATAGCTGATTTGTAACGATGGATTCCTGAAACCCCGCGATGTATCCGTGCTCAGTTATAAAGTTATAAGTATAACACATACACCCTTACTTGTATATACCGGGCGGTCGTTTTAACTTGAGACTCCTAAATATCTCTACGTTATACCATGAGTAGACATGACAGTCGTCGCTTTGACGGCCAGACGGCGAGCGCATTATGGAGCGCATCCCATGCAGTGGCAGCTCAGCCTAATTCATGCTTAATACTTTTGGAGATATTGACAAAAAAATGTCATCAAACATTTCGGTGTGGTGTTCAGGACCATTTTTTTAATATATTCTTTTGTTTTTATAAGAGGGCATTTAATGTTGATGTTCTATTCGATATTTGCTTACGAGATCAATAAGTTGTTCGTCCATGTTTACTTTTCCTTGTTGTGATTCGTACAATACTTCTAGTTATCAGGTAATATCTGCCGACTCGGCCCGTAACCATGTTGCTACACAATTCATGCTACGACGGAACTGCGACGACACGCGAGGCTCCGGCAAAACAATTTTCACCGACATTCCATCGACGGGGCCCGTGACGAGCACGTCCCAAGTCGCAGCCGTGACAGCGTAGCATGAATGGTTACATATAAAATGCATATGACAATCTTTTCCCGTTACCCACACCCGCCATTTCCACACCCACCGCTGTCGTCGCCGTTCTGTTGTAGCTTGAATCATCCTTAAACCGGCTAAATTGCTATCCGGCCAGGGGTGCTGTCCTGTAGTGGCCAGTTAAGAGAGGTTGCACTGTATAGTGATAAGTTCAAAACCAAGAGTTGAATGTATTGCCAGCCTACATTTTTCCGATTTAATACAGCCACTGTGTTTGCAGCAACAATTTGTATAATTATAATTAAGCTCTTCTTTTTTTTAAGTTTATTTTACACATTAATTTATTCAACCTAACTCTAATACTTACTCCACTTGCACGTTGTGTTTGTGATGCTGTTTCTTCGTGGTATGCTTCACAAAGCGTTGCTGGAGTTTATTAACATTCTCGTCAAAATTAATAAAATCATCGCCAGTTCCACTCAACCGTGGTTGGACGTCCCCCAGTTTTTCCTTAACCAACTCTAAGACATTAATCTTGGGTGTCTTTGACATGTTTAATTCTTCATCTTTATTGAGAATGTCTGATTTTCCAACATCATATTTATCCATCAATAAGTCCAATTCAGTCTTCTCTAAACTTAATTGACCTGTTGCACCATCATTACTGTCTAAACCAGTTAAGACAGTTTTATTTGCAAAGTCATCCAAAATACCAGAATCAAAATTCTCATCATTCTGATTCAGCAATACGTTTTGCAGTACAACTATGGATTTCGTATTACCTACATGGCTGTACGATTTGTTTTCTCTGTTATCTGCATTATAGTCCAAGACATTTTTTTCTTCTGTGACAGCAGTATTATCTTTATTCAAATTTTCATTCTCTGGTTCAATTAAATCCGACTTTTCTTTGTTAAAGGTCCCATTACTTATTTCCTTCTGCACATCTTTGGTATCATTCTCCTCTGTAGTCATTTTTTCTGCTATGTCAGCCGCCGAGAGTGTTTCATCTTCAGATTCACTCTCAGATTTAAAAAATTCTTCAAGTTGTTTCTCCCGTTCCGACATGTTCTGCCTGAAATAAATTACATTGATTAAAAGAAAAAAAAGAGACAAGAAAGTATAAAGGAAAGAATAAACATCTATTGAGTATGGGTAAATTTATGAATATAATTATATAACCTAACCCAGTGTTCCGCAAACTTTTTCGTTGTCCTTCTCTCGCTCACGGCAGGCGCATATCTTTCTCCCCCACGCACTGTGCCGCGGCACACCGTTTGCGGAACACTGACCTAACCAACACTTTAGTATTTGAATTTAGGTCTGCTATTGTATCTCTTTTAAAGAAAACATGTAGAATGGTACATTGGCCATGTCCAGCAGACATACTAGTAGGGTACGTAATCGCTTTCATAACGGTTGATTTGTAATATTTTGTTTAGGCTTCACAATGTCACGATAAACAAACGTCAAACATAACCTAACTCAACGACTGATTGCTGATTGAAAAATATATAATAATAAGAATAATAGGGAAAGTCAGTCGTTTGACGTGTCATTAGTTAGCTGTAATACGATATTCATTCATATTTATTCAAATAGCTCACCCAGTATCTCTGAAACAAAGGTAGAGCAACCACTTTTGGCTTTTTTACACTTGAAATATTATACTGAACTTCATTACAATCCCTGAGTTTGAATATAACAAAAATCAGTAATACTGAAAATTTTTCTTCGATTTGCATTGGATTTTGAAAGAATGAAGCTTGCGTAAAACTACGCACCGTAAATTTGTAGTTCGTACTTTGTATGACATGGCTGTAGCATAACTTTAAAACTGTTGTTAATGTCATTGTGAATTTGTTGAAAATAACCGATGTATTCTCTTTTATTAAATACATATGTTCATAACAAAAGCTCTTCTTCATTATTTATGTAATGACTTATGACTATATTTATGCTTATTAATCATAAAATGACAGAAATGCGTCAACAATACTTACGAGACAATCTCCAAATCCTTTTTGGACATCTTCAAGGCCACTGATGGAAGGGTGTTCAATGTCTTAGAGGGGATGGCGGCAGCAAACCTCGGCCTCTTTTGCAAAAATTCCTGCAGCGTCCTTGTCTTCGGCTTATGGTATGGCAGTGACACATTCATCTCCCTTGTCATGCGTTGACTCTCTGATCGGATCTCCTTCCTCTGTATCAAAGCATCTTTGGTGGACATCTAATAATGAAAAAAAAAATTAGAATGATTTCTACAATTTAAAAACCCTAAACAAAACATTACTGATATGGGTTTCTCCTCTTTTGGTTGTCTGATTGCAGATTTATGGTTTGATTTCTGCATCTGTGTGTGCTTTCGTGATCGAGAGCTTGCAAACTCTTGAATGTTATCCTGTTCATCGGGAGAACTATCAGAATCGCATAACACCGATAGTCGCTAAAATAGGTAAAATAAAGCTAAAATCTTTAAGTCAACGGACCAAAATTAAAATAATTAAACAAATAATTTCTCTACGCAGGCACATAGAACTAATCATGGTTATCTAAGTAGTCTAACCAGTAGTGGTTAGACTAGTTACAATTCTATTATGCCAAACATGGGGAATCACAATAATTTTCTGTTATTACAAGATTATCATGTACATAACATCAAATGCATAAATATTTGTTTTGCCATATTTTCAATATTCCGGACAGGTGCTAAACATATTCAGTAGCGGATTACTCATAAGTAGAGCGCGGCAGAAATATTAAATTGACCCCCACCATTCACGTCACGCTGGCTATCCGTATTCCCCAACGTATTCCCCTCCATAGGTTGCTACGTACGGATTCGGTAGTGGGGCGATGGTGGGGCAGGTTTTCTCGATATCTTAATATCTCTGCCGCGATCTACTCATAAGGCAATGAGGCACGTGCCTAAGGACCCCGTGCTTAGGGGGCTCCCGGCTAAGACATTTTCCCATAGTGTTTTAAAGATGATGTTTATTTAGGTATCATAACATTTTGAATATGTTAAGAAAAAAACGTTCATACATTGAATACAGGAGAAAGGTATTTGTCGGAATACGTTGATTACGCAAACTGTGGACGTGGAAATCTGTTGTACTTGTACTCAACTACTTATGATGAATTTATTCAATTCTTAGGAAAGTACGTACTAAAACTATTAATTTTTTAAATTTTAATTTTGTTATCAAAGCTTATTTCCACTCCTCAATTCACCTGCCGAATTATATCTATTATTTGAGAAAATATAGCTAATCTTTTTGTATTGAATGAATAGAGGGTGGAAAGGGGGATATGATTTAGCAGAGTCAATAACGCAAATTTTAAATCAGAAGCCATTTACCTACAGTCGAAATCATGGTTTAAATATTCCGGTGGTGTGAATAAGAAATAGATCATTGTTTGTAAAACCGAGCGTTGTTGTTTTGTGAGTCGGTAATGAATTAAAGTATTTTAGATATACTATATATATTTTTGCTTGCACTTATCTTTGCACAATACATTAGACCAGGCAATAGAGATTTTTGCGTGACAAAAATAGTATCAGGAAGCCGACGGTCCCAGGTTACGTGGAACAGTCCGTAGATGTATTGTGATGTGTTTTCGCCTCGCAAATAATAATAATAATAATCTTTATTTCAGGACAAAACATAGTACAATTAAAATTATACAAGGTGCCTGAAAATGGTCACAGGTAAATGCAAAGAAAATATAGACGGTTAATTAGTCTTTTATGTAGTCTCCCAAAGTGTACGGTTCAAGGTCCACTAAGTAGTCATAAACTAGACGTTTGTAGGCGGTGAAATCCTGTACCTCTCTGATGGAAGTTGGTAGAATTAAGTAATTTCATTTTTTATGGTCATAACTTCTTTATTTGTGATCCAATCAAAAAAGCGTCACTTTTTTGTCTACAATTTGATTATGTCAGTTTAAAATTTTTGTCAGAAACAAGGAGAGGTGTCGGCAATATTGCTCTCTGAGGACGTGGAAGAAAGAATGGACGATATACCGTTGGCCTTGCGCTAAGGTATGTGATTCCAACAAGACGGAGCACCTGCACATAATGCCCGAATTGTGAGGAACTATTTAGATAGAAGACATATACAGTGTGTCCCACTTAAGAGTGTAACACTTTCATATCTTTTTCATTTTTAGTCCAATTCTAGTAATTTTTTCTTTCAAAAATAGAACACATATTTCTCTATTTACTGTCAAAAAACCAATTGCCTTCTTTAAATGCAAAGCACCTTGTGATCGCAAAATAAATGGCAAAAATCAAGAAATCACTTTAGGGATTTTTTTATCGAAAAATTTTACTAGTAATATTTGTTCAGAATTTCCCAAAAACCCTAAATCCAAAATTTGATGAAAATTAAAAAATATTGAAATTTTCTTAAAACATCAAAATAATAAGTCCGTAAATATTATTTGCATAGGCAGCTGCGCTTAAAAAAGTGTGCTGTGGAAATTTAGTTAAAGAAAAAAATTAATATTGTATTAAAATTTTATTTATTAAATTTCTATTGAATAATAAAGGCTATTATGCAAAAAGTAACCTACAAACATGCCAACATCTTATCTTAATTAAATACGACAATGCACTTTGACAGTTCAGGTTTTATTTCAAGCAAAATTTTCACAGCACACTTTTTTAAGCGCAGCTGGCTATGCAAATAATATTTACGGACTTATTATTTTGATTTTTTAAGAAAATTTCAATATTTTTTAATTTTTATGAAATTTTGGATTTAGGGTTTTTGGGCAATTTTGAACAATTATTACTAGTAAAATTTTTTGATAAAAAAATCCCTAAAGTGATTTCTTGATTTTTGCCATTTCTTTTGCCATCACAAGGTGCCTTGCATTTAAAGAAGCCAATTGGTTTTTGGAGAGTAAATAGAGCAATATGTGTTCTATTTTTGAAAGAAAAAATTACTAAAATTGGACTAAAAATAAAAAAGATATGAAGGTGTTACACTCTTAAGTGAGACACACTGTATGAAGAGTAATTGCTACCTATTCAGAAATATTGTGACCACCAAGATTGCCGGATCTTACCCCTTGTGATTTTTATCTATGGAGTGACTTAGAAAATAAGGTGTATGGTGTTTATAATTTTGGAAACGTTGGGAAGTTACGTGACACCGTCATCGCCGCTTTCAATTCGATTGACAGAAGAACCCTCGGTAAGGTCATACGGTGACAGGAATGCTGTGAAAAATGACTCCACGAAAATGGCGAGATTTTTGAAAACATTATTTACTTTGTTAAAATATTGTTCCTTTTTTATGTTCTGTAGTTAGTACAAATAAATACATTCCAAAATTTTACTGTAACTTGACTATGGGCACATAAATACTGTATCAGTCAAATGTGCTTTTCAGGGCACCATGCTATTTTCAGATATTAAAAAAAAACTTCAATTTTGTCGGCTTATTGTGTTCTAAATATGGCATGTGGCATACCAAATTACTCAGAAAAAAATTCTGAATACAAACATGTATAAAACCAATATGGCGTCTATAAGAAAAACAAGTTTTGTTTGTTTCTGACGAATTTTAAACTGTCATAATCAAATTGTACACAAAAAAGTGCCTTTGTAGTGTCAAAACGCTTTTTTGATGGGATCACAAATAAAGAAGTTATGACTATAATTAAAGAAATACATTTTTGGGTTTGTTCAAAATAGCTTGGAAACCATTTGGAATTCAACTGTCATCTGAACGGATTATGAAAGAGCACATAAATATGCACTACTTTGCCTATTTAACTGACTTTCTATCTTTAATAATAACAAAAGTACCCATACAATCCAACGTCCCGTGGGACACACTGTATATAGTAATACTGTAAGCTATGTGGCAAGCAGGTAGATTTTACCCCAACTCGCCCTAACCGCTTGAGAACACTTCGATATTTGTCGCCGGCAAGACCATCTGTGGCCAGCTAGTTTAACATTTCCGATTATTATTATATTTTGTTTTACAAATCATGTCAGGGAACTATGCACAAATCACCTGTACAAGAAAGCTAGAATAGCTTGTACTTCCCCGAATATGTTGTATACAATTTCAACATTTTGTTGTACTTTAAATGGTTCGTATGTGTGAATCCAAGGTCTACTGATATATTTGTGTTATAATAATTAATTCATATACACTATACAGTGATTTGTTTCCATGAGGATTATACAGGTCTGTACTGGACTTAAGCATTTTCTAGATATTTTCTGGTGTCATGCGAGTAAATAGATGTACATACAGTAAACTATAGAATATAGAACCTTCGTGACAAGTTGGAAGAGACAGCGGGCACCTCATTTGTAGATGAGATAGCCGTACCGTCCATGACTAGAATGGACCACTACCCTCAACGTACCCCTATCTTCGTGATCATGTGGTTCTTTATTTTATAGCTACTATTGTCTATTTATCTTAATAAACTGAGCATTTGTTGTGTATGAACAATGGTTCTAACTGTTTTATTATTTTGTAAAAATAAGAAAATTGTAGAATTTTGCTGGAATTTACTTCATTTAATTTACTTGAATTCTACAGTATTAGGTACTGTTATCTTCACGGCATTTTTACTCTAGTTTATTACATTAATTTACTGTTGCTTTATAGACATTTTCCTCTGTGTATAAACTTTTGTTGTTTCAGTTCCTCCAAAAGTTACATACATTTACAATATCATCAAAACGAATGAAAAGGACAATATATAGAACAAAAGCAAAGAATACAAACAGTACTCTTTACAATAATCAAATGTTATTAGATTAATTATTAAGTACAAAAAATACCAATAAAAAAATAACAAACATTAATTCTAAGTAAAAAGGTTCATTTGAATATATTGGTTTTTCAATTCCTTAAGAAGTAAGTCATTTAAAATACGGGTTTGTTAATATTTTAAACAGCCAGTGGCTCATTATCCCATGGGCATTTGCCCAGGGCCCCCAATAACAGGGGGGCCCCCAAAGCAGTATTTTGAAAACTTATTTCCGTAATAGACTACCACACCATGCCAGTAGTCCTCATTAACGTTGCAAGCAGATTTGGGATCCTCTCAGCGAGGCCCCAACTAATCTTAACTAATTTATTACCGTCTCAAGCACAGTGAATTTTATATTTGCGCTCTCGCCGGTCAATCTTTTATAAACTATAAATTAATTAGGTAATTAATAAATTACCGTAGTAAGAATATCAAATTGAACTTTAGGGTTGTCTTGCCTATGGGGCCCCAAAGAGAGTGGAGGCAGTTTTAGCAGTAAAACTCATGTTTTTTTTGCAATAAAAGAAACTATACCTAATACTGTACAGACCGATGAGAAACCCTTGACTAAATTAGAAGAGAAAAACTGTATGAATTCTTCGAAGATTTTCAGTCGACACTTTTACTTTTGTTCTGGAATTCTATTCTGTAAGATGAATGCTCCAAAAGAGTCTGTATATTAAAAATTCCTATCTGCAAAATGCAGTAAATCTTTCAAAGCCCTTATTATTAGACAGTGTTTATAAAAAGAAACGTAACCACTCAATATATTTCTTTCTGAAAAGTTGACAAGAAAAAGATTCCAAGAAAAGTTTTAGGAAATTGCTTAAGCTATAAATTTGAAATGCTTAGAAATGAAACACACTTTATATTTGAAAGTATTTCGTATTTATAACTTAAGTCATTTTAAAAAACGACGAGCTATTGACACGGTAGAAATGCTTTTAACATTGTTTTCTTTTAACATTTAATCGTGTTGTTACATTTACACCATCGACCTCAGGGACATGCGGTTTTCACAGTTTAATTTGTAATTCAAAAGAGTATTAAAAGAAACAGGAAAAATATACCAGATACTATATTAAACAAATGGAATTTGGTCTGCCTTTTACAAGTACCTAACCCTGTATATTCAAAAGTCAATCAAGTTTCTAGCTTATGTCTTTTCCTAAACATTTTATTTAGTTACTTTCTTCTAATATTTGAGGACCAGATATTGACACGTTATGTTTCTTCTTGATAAAACTGATATAGCAGAAGGCATTTGGAATAATTGTATTTTTTTGATGATATGGAACCGGAATCTTAGGTAAAGTTAGAAAAATAAATAGGAAATTACATTTTAATAAAGTAACATCTCTAAAAAGCTATGAAAACTGCACCACAAATTTTTGTACATATTCAGAGGATATATATTGATGATGGCGTATTTAAGAATGAACTATTGCAGTTTTTGAAATATTTAAAATATTAAAAACATATTTAGGTTAAAATGTCCGTGCCGTGGGTCGTTTAAATGTTATACCACACACCTGCCGACCGAAGAACCGCCACCCCTTTGTTATAAGAAATGTGCCGCTTCGTAATCTTTTTATACAACTGACAATACAGGTGAAGATGACCGCATGGTCGAAACCGGTTCTGTGTATATTTAAATAAACCTTGCAAAGATAAAGATGCTTTTTTCTTCTTTCCACTAATTATATTACTTTGCACCATGGACCAGACCCAGAATCTGTTCTTACTTTAAATAATTATGTAGGTACTTATACTAAATGTTGTTTCAAAAAGGTCCATACCTATTATTTATGATTTTTGTTAACTGTTCCGAAATGTTATATCAGTATTATTGTATACCTATATTATTTTTGTATAAAAAAGTAATTCTTCTTAATTCAACATTGTATATGGGGGCCCCCAAATTCAAAATTGCCCAGGGCCCCATGATGGCATAACAGCTGAAAGGGAAATTTAAAAATAAATACGGGAAAGAACTCGCCTGTATATGATTATAAATGCCCTTCTTTGTTAATTTTACACCCTAATTTCATCTAAAACAGATGATTTCAGTATTAAAATGAAAAAGCTTGCTCATACATACAAAAACTTGAAAGCTGCACTAACGTACAGTGGTTTATAACTAGAGACAAAAATGAAATGTTCCACGACAAACAAATGCTGTAATGTAATAATAATTTACAAAGTATGTAATTAATTTCCGGGTTATACCGTGGGTCTTTTACAACTGCTTTTAATTTCTGAATACTAATAACCAACATACTATTAGAAAATATTAGATAACCTTATTGACTGACTTACTGATCGACTTACTGCGTCACTCAAAACTATTTGTTTATGATATGTATGCCTACATATTTATAATATATTTTATGGTTTTAGTCATAAATGTTCAATAATTCTGTCAAGTTCATATATAGAAGTGTATTTGAATTTGCATTATTTTATTGTTACTTTTATTTACTTTTAACCAGTGCAAAACAGACCACACACTGTAAACCATTATTTCAAGAGCATGGCATCCTCACAGTGCATGCAGAATATGTATACAGATGTCTATGCGATATTCACAAAACCAGAGGCTCGCATGCCAAACAAGGGGACCACCACAGGCACATGACGAGACAGAGGGAGCTACTTCGCAGCACATATATGCGACTTGCTACCACTCTTAACCACGGGATCCAGGTGAGGCTGTACAACACTCTCCCAGGTGAATGGAAAATGAACCAAACCAAAAAATTCAAGCGCATCGTGAGGGAACATCTTCTTAAATCATCACCCTACAGTGTCCAAGACTTTGAAGAATCTCTGCCACATGAATGACATCATCTGATCGACACTCATGTTATAATATTATCTTTAATGACTTACCTTTGTACAAAGAGCAATAAATTCTATTTCTATTATTGTCGGAGCCGAATCAGTGTCTGGCAGATATGACATGACTCTTATGACTATAAGTCCCAATTCCCAGCAGTAGGCTTACGTTTATAGCATTTAAATTATTAATAATAATATAATTAATAATATTCAATTCTATTAATGTGGCTGTTAACAGTATTAAATTATTTATCATAAAAATAATAAAGTTAAAGATACTAATAACTAAAATAAATATGGTTGCTTTAGTACTAAACTTCTTATTTAAATAAAAAGGTCTGCATGACGCATGTAATATACAGGAACTTATTCAAGCTTTTTCTAGTCTGACTGGAATAACTGGAACATTTGGATCCAGTCAATATTAAGTAAATTGTAATTTTAAGTACAAAACCAAAAATTTTTGTTCAGTATTCATTAAAGACGAATAATAAAGAAAAAAAGTGTGGACGGTTCATAAATGAGGAAATTATTAAATATTTTGGAATGGTACTATTTGACGTCCCCCATATGTGTATACGATAATGGCGTAGGAATCAGGATGCAGACCCCGTAGAAAGAGTCCAATATACTCGTATTGGTACTTACAGAGTTGCTTATAGTCCTCTTAATATTGTAAAATCCCGCCAAACCACTATTTTTTCCAACAGAAAAACATTTAAATCAAATCCAATCCAAGCCAACCAACCAACCAACGAACCAACCAACCAACCAACCAACCAACCTACAAAACAAACAACCAACCAACCACGCAGCCAGCCAGTCAGCCAACCAACCAACCATCCAGCCCGCCAACCAGCAAACCAACTAACCAACCAACCCACCAACCATCCACCCAACCAACCAACCAACCAAATGAGAAAAAAAAGGTTTCTCATATAAAATTAAATAAAAACTATAACAAATCAAGAAAAAAATAAGAATCAAGTCATCCGTATTTTATAGCTATCTGTGCCATAATACTCTGGAATGCTGTGGTTGGGGTGGTTCGGGCAGCGTAAAAACGCCAGGTTAATTAGCGTTCCATTGTTCGTTGTTGCTGTCGTACAGTGTTGGAGAAGATCGACGATGCCTTGCAAATTCATTATTTCGGCACAAATTTGCAAAGTACGGATGACAAAGCCGAAAGATCTAATGCGCTCAGTGGTACTTTGAATATAGGACGCTTGGCGCTTCGTTCAAATCAAATTAAATCGGTGCATAGGTAACCCTACATGTGGCGCTTCGTTCAAATCAAATCAAATCGGTGCATAGGTAACCCTACGCCACATAGTTCGCGCGTCAAATAGTTCCGCTACAAAATAGATTTACTAATTTCTTTATTTATGAACCGACCACGCTTTTTTTGTGGTTATTAGGCTTTAATGCATACTGAACTACTATTTATGGTTTATCACATTAAATTCTAATTTACTTAATATTGACCGGAACCGAACATATAAATAATAGTACAAGAATTGTGTGGAGACTTTGAAATACATTGAATTGTAATATTTCAAGAAAACAGTTGAATAACTAACCTTCATATGTTCGTCTACTACAGACTCAATCACCGTTTTACCCTTCTCATTAAGACTGTAGATCGGCGCTTCCCTGTTCGATTTCTCCTCAAAACTTTTATTGTGCGGTGTTGGATAGTTTACATCCTCAGAATCGCTATCGATAATAGTAAAACGCTTGTGGGTCGTTTTTGTAGGAATGTTTCTTTCAATAGTATAATCATTTGACTCATTGCCTTCAACAGTTTGTTTCTTCGGAATGGTTGTTTCATCGTCACTGTCCAATAGATTTCTCTTAACCTTTTTCTGTACTACAATTTCGTCACTATCACTTTCCGTTAAATTGTCCAAGGCAGTATCTCCTGTGTTTGCAACTTTCTCGGATGATTTATTTATCAGATTTTGATCGTTTTCCAAATTTTCTTCAATAATGTTGTCCATAGCCATTTATATAAAAATATATCCGTTTATAAGAAATAACTCACATCTATAATTTCAGCAATTTTGCATATCTTCTCAGTAACCCAAGATCAGACATTAAAATACTATTTATACTTTTAATTTGACATCATTACTCTCTGCGCTCTATCTCTATACCATTGATGTTAGGAAATGTCAATTTTTCCCGCGAATCTTTTTGCCCTCGCGCGCCCTTTACTACCTCTACCGGTAATTATCAAAAGCTATGCATAAGTCGCCTAAACGTGCAAATGTAGATGGCGCTGTTATGACCGAAGCCTGTAGACAATTTAGTATAGAATACTGAATTACCGGCTGAAATCGGGCTAAATTTTGTTTATAGCGTTGGTTTGCAGATAAAATCGTCGAGATAGTCAATGCGGGTCACTGATTTCCTATTTCATCCATATTTAAAAACAAATATAAAAGCACATTTTAATGCTACACGCTGTACACCTGTATAATTGTTTATTAAACTACAATTATTAACGAAATAGGAAATCAGTGATCAGCATTGTAACAAGGCATTTAAATACAAAACAATTATGGATCAAAAGTAACGTATTTAGAAAATTACTATCAACAAGTGAACGCGGAAAGATTTACACGGTTTGGTACATTTTCAAATATGCCTAGTTTATTTGAAGGTTCAGGCTTATTGTTATAGATGGCGCCACTTAAATTGAAAAAAATTACTAGTCGAGCATTTGCTACTTAAAAGCATGTGTGTCTAGACATTGCTAGTAATAAGCATGCTTATTTCGAGCATGCTGAAAAATCACCAGTCGTTTGATTTTTGAGCACGCTACCTGCGGTGCGGTGGAAGGGGGTGTGCTATGAGCACGTGTGAACAGCTTTTAAGCATGCTTATTTAGGGAGCATGCTTAAAATAGCATGCTTATGACTAGCAAATGTGAACAGCTGACAAGCAAGCTCGATTTAAGCATGCTCACTAGCATGCTTATAAATAAGCATGTGTCCGTACCTTTATTCTGGACACGCTATTAAATTGTAGTTTGAAATAATGTAATGTTTACCGATACATTGGTCGGCGGAGTCAATACGGACCTCTGAATTACTATCTCATCTTTATTTAAAAAAAGAATAAAATATGAAATTTTAATAGTACGGGCCGTGTACAACCAGATCTAGCAGAAACTGCTAGCGCTAGCGGCGCCAAGCCTCAGCGCCCGGGCCGGTTGAACGCCCAATCTACCACAAATGTATTTCCGCTATAAGGCAAAACCGGGAGAGGTGAAGTTGACTCATCGCTTAAAATCGTATGAACCAAGATATGGACGTACCGCGTGGATTGGTTATATTGCTGTGTATATTTGGTTGCCTACTAGGTAGTTCGTTAAAGATTAATATTTAATTACTAAAAATACTATCATTGGTTATTTAATTGTGATATCCTATCTAATTTATATATCCATCATTACCATGTTTAACAGAAGCAAAGTGAAAACATACCAACTAGCCCATTTAAGACAGTTTATTTGTGCGGTTGGAATTACCTCAGAAATAATCATTTTGTGACTGAGTGCTTAAACTTGACAGTTTCTTTTCTGTTTGTGGAGACATTATTAAATATGTTTTGAAATTCATTTCTGAATATTTCACGATAAGTATTTCACAAAACGGTGGTAGTTTGTTGTAAATGTGAGGTTATGTTACGTATTTTGATAATGGACGAAAATAATTTAATACGTTCATGAACATAACCACCGATTTCGTATTTAGGGCCTTTCCTTTCAACGAAAACATTTTGCTCACATTTAATTCACACGTTCGCGCTGTGTTATTATAATAATTGGAGGTTAGGTTGCAAGTAGCGCTGTCATCTGTTCTAAGAACAGACGTACTTTGTGTCTTGCCCATTTAAATTATACAGCAGACGTATGAAAAGGATGCTATTTCGTTTTAACACACGTCAATATTTAGAAATAATCTGTTACGTATGTCGAAAATAACAGCTGAAATCTATGAGTAATCTTCACCTCTCCCGGTTTTTAGCCGCTAGGACTCGGCGCTGGCACTAAGCAATGCGTGAGTTCTGCCACTTTAGGCGCTAACCGCTTGAACTCAGCGGACGGCGGCAATTGGGCAGCAACAACATGAACGCGACGGCCATTGGTTGCTGAGTTCAAACGCTTAAGCGGCTTAAAGTGGCAGAACGCACCCAATCGTGTTCATGTTACCGCTTAGCTCAGCGCTGCCAAGCGCTAGCTCTATGCGCTAGCTAGCGGTAGAAGGCGCCCGATGTGGTTGTACACACGCATGATGATAAAATTTTCTACGAAATTATTTATATAATTTTTTTTAAAGCGCAGAAAATCGCCAAGCATTATCATTTATGTTGTAGAATATACGTAAGTACAATACGTTCCTATACAATTTTTTAATATTAATTAATACATATATATATATATATATATATATATATATATATATATATACAGGGTCATCAAAATGGAGCGTATATGAAAACAATACTGTTTTACGCTAACCCCATACCAAAACTTCGTCCATTTGCGATCCGAACCGAACGACTCATCTCTAGGGGTACTGAAGAAAAAATGTGTAGTATATGCAGCCGAATGTACATATGCGTAAATATGGTTCCCTATACATAAATAAAATTATCCTCATAAAGTTCAGAAATGAATAAAATCAAAGCGCCAGTCAAAAAAAAAATACACTATTACTTATCAATAAATTTATTATTTATATTAGTTCAAAGTAATATAACAAAACATAACTAATATACCAAAAAATAATGAATATAAAAATAGTCTTTCCAAATATAAAATAACTGTATAACAAAGAATACTAATAACCTAATAAACATAACACTAATATTTTATAATTTAGATTAAGAAACTTTTGAATGACCTCTTCGGCGCACAACGTAACCGAAAAGGACCATTCCCCACCTCCATTTTCTGGCTATTTCGGAAGTAGGCCTCCACAACAAACGTGTCTTGTTCATTTGTGTAGGGCATCCTGAAGAACAATCATTCACAAACACACAGCACAATGAACTGAAACCGACTGCAACGAACTATAACAACAGCCCCTTACATCAGCTGACTTGCACGCATGATACGCCAATGGCGTGTTGCTAGCATATATGTATGAAATACATATAGTTCATATATATATGGTTGCTAGTAGGACGAGGATAAGCAGGCAGCCAAAGTTCGCTCCTAGCATATGAATTTGTCTCGCGCCCCAAGTGGAAGTAAATTTTGGTATGCACTTAGCGGAAAAAAGTTTTTTTTCCATAGATTGTTTTATTCATTGTTTTATTGATTTATTCTACCTCGACTACTTCCTTGCCTTCAGGCTTCTTTACATAAAATTTCAGGTAAGACAATTGTTTTGTGATACTGCAAACAGATGTAAAATCCCAGAATGGATCGTCTAAAAAATCGATGCAGAAAAAGTTCGTTTTTGGACCATACAACAAAGTCAATATTCGCTATGTGTAATTTGAATTTGATAACAGTAAGCATGTCCTAGTTGGTTAAAATCCTCACTGAATTGAATATTTTCCATAATAAACCTGCAAAAGCACGCGTAACCTCACTTTCTGAAGTCACTTTTTAACATCGTTTTGTATAATGCTCACCGTGAAATATTCCAAAATTAGCTTCAAAACATATTCAATAAGGTCCACACACCTAGAAAAAAATCCAAGCTGAATCACTATCGTATCAATTGGTTTATTTTAAGCTGATTTAGAAAGCCAGAAATACATGATCTCTTATGGCACTTTTGCTTTGTTTTCCACCCAATCTAATTAAAGAGAGATGCAAGATGTCACGCCGTCTCTGTTTCTATCAAACGTGGAAATGATGGATACAAGATTACGCATTGCGCAGGTTGTCATTCAATTTTGAGCGAGTTTGACAATCAGCTGATTGCTGTGACGTCACACTAGACCAAACATTGATAACACCTTGACGACATACGAATCATAGCAAAATACAATTACTTTGACAACACCTTGACACATAACCAAATACATTTCCACTTTGAAAAAAAATTAAAAATATCGTAAATGAAATGTGCGGTGGCGGGTTGTTCAAAGAGAAATGAAAACTAACCATGAAAATTCAGTTTTTTTGTCACTTCCGTCCGACGCCGACGTTTTAAAAAAAATGGATAAGTTTCTGCCGGCGAAGAAATAATTTCAATTACTTAATCGGGACAAAATGTACTATAAAATATAGTCCCGATGTGTCCCGATTAAGCGGAATTGACTGTAGTTACAATCCAATTAACTTGCACTTCAGTACCTTTCGCCTTTATGTATTTCCCATGTCTTATTTTTGGGATAATAAAAGTCATATTATTATTGTTATTATTATCATCGTCGAGTATCATAAATTAGCTGAACTTACGCAAATAAAACCAGAAAACTAAAAATATGTGCGACCTGGACTAAAAATAGTGAGCAATAGGCCAGTTGATTTTTATCAGGATAATTGGGTATATTATATTATCGGAATAGTACGTAAGGTTTTCTTCTGAAATTCGATATGTATTACAAATTAACGATAACACGATGTTAAATAACCGATACGCAAGCAAAATATAAATACTGTAATTTTTATAGGTTATGTAGGTCCCTATTACAAAATCTTGTTAAAAGTAGACTGTTACCTATGTCTCAACTCATGATGCTGGTGGCCTCAGCCCACCTGGTATTCTGCCCATTTAGCAAAGTAGAGGAAAGTTTCAATTTGCAAGCCGTTCATGATATTTTATACCATCGTGGAAACTTGAGCGAAGTATGTTGGGTTAGAATCACCAAAATGTTAACTTTTTGCGTTAATATCCCCTTTTTTGCAGTATGACCATCATCAGTTTCCCGGAGTTGTACCTCGTACATTCATTGGACCAATATTTATATCTTTTTTGGTTACTCCTATTGTTGCGGTTATGGAGTTTTTTGATTTAAATAGGTTTTGGGTGCAATATATAGGTAAGATTATCTATTTACATTTTTTCTATTAACCACCATACCAGTGCAAAAAAAAGAAATGAATAGTGTTAAGGGTGTTTTCTAGTAATCATTCAAAAGAGCTGACAAATGTCATTACGCATTTTTGTCACTTTCTAACACATAACTTTAATGCGTTTCTAGCAAAAATGTTTCCCAGTACACAGCAGTACAGTATATATGTATGTAGGGAGAAGGAGGATGTGCAAACATCCCCTGCGCACTCTGGTCTCATAAGGTAGTCTAGGCCCTGGACAAAGGCAACGAGGTATAGTAGAGGAACGTTCCTGATTCTGTCCATGGTGGGCCAGGGTTCCCCAAGAGCACTTACCCTCTGGTCTTCTAGGGTGGGGCATTCACACAGGATGTGTCGGGAGTTTCTGACAGATGTAAATTGACCATATGCTTCCCTAGTCTGCAGTGTGCAGTAAGGAACCCCGTAATAAGACGAAGCTTGCTTCTGGTTAGCTGCGTGTATTTCCTGGCTTCTTTAATGGAAGGATACTTGATTGTCTCCTTGGCCAGTAAACAGCCTGATGTGTTATCCCACTAGTGAAGGAATTCATTGTGGGTGACGTGAGACGTCCCGCACCATGTCCCTGAGGGCAGTGTTGGAAGGCAGGATGAAAGGTTCAGATGCGATGTCCGTGTGTCCGGCAGCTCTGTGAGCTCATCTGGCAGCGTGCTGATTACTTTTGTTCTTAGAGTGCCCTTTGATCTAGCTGAGCTCACTATTTTCCTGCCTGACTTGTTGGATTCGCTGATAGTGTCAGTAGAAGTTTTGATGGCGAAAAGTTCCGCCCAACAGAAGGAATTTTACCGGGATTTATCTGCGCATTTGGAAGTCATGTGAGAAGATGCCAGCACCAGTACCGTTCTGTTTCTCTGAGCCATCTGTGTAGATTATGAGGCTCTTACTGAGATTGATTGACCTTTCTGGTCGTGTTGTGTGTAAGATAGAGTGTGTTAGCAGTACAGTATCATCTGCATATCAATAATATGTTACAACCAGTTTTTGGTGTTGTAGATTTTGGATCTAGATATTATATATAAATATATATAGATAAAATAAAAATAAAATAAAATAAATGTATCTCAAGTTTGCTTTCGTATCAGGTTTAATGTTGTCAAAAGTTGATGTTAAGCGACGTCCAAAAATCATTTCATTCGGACTTTTATGTGTAGTATTATGCGGTATATTGCGATAGTTAAATAAGAAGTTTTGTAGACGTTGAGTTTGTGTCTGATCATCATTTCTACTGCTAGCCATTCTTGTTTTAAATGTTCGTACAGAGCGTTCGGCTAAACCATTCGTTCGGGGATGATAAGGCGATGATGTAATATGTCGAATGTTTTTCTTCGCACAATAACGTCGAAATTCCGCCGATGTAAATTGACTTCCATTGTCTGAAACTATTATTCGTGGTAAACCAAAATTAACAAATATTTCATTCATTGCGTTGCAGAGTGTATAGCTTGTGATCGTTTTCATAGGTTTAACATCTGTCCATTTTGATAACGCATCTACTACCACCAGCCAATATTCATCTTCAAAAGGTCCTGCAAAATCAACATGCAGTCTCTCCCATACATTATCAGGAATTGACCATGAATAAATAGGCATTTCTGGTTGTTGTTGTCTGTTACTCTGGCAGTTTCTGCAGTTTTTAACAAAATTTTCAATATCGGTGTCCATACCCGGCCACCAAACGTAATATCGTGCCAAAGCACGCATGGCTACTATGCCCGGATGTCCAGAGTGTAATAATCTTAATATGTGATTTTTGAGATTACCTGGAATAATTATTCTTCCTTGCCACATTAAGATGCCATTTTCAATAGAGATCTCGTCACGTTTTACATAAAACGGTTGTAGTTCTTTTGTGATGGTGTATCCCCACCAGCGTGTATGTACTATAATCGCTTTACGTTTTTTAATAACTTGTCTAGTCCTGTTGCTTTTCGTAAAAACTCCTCTGTTAAGTCTATATCACCTAGTTTCGTGTTATAGCTATCGTCATAAACCTTTAGTATACGTTGTTCTTCGTGTGATAATTTTTCGTTTTTATTAGGAAAGCGTGATAGAAAATCGGCAATTATATTATTTTGTCCTTTACGGTACATTATGTCGTAATCGTATTCGTTTATATATAATGCCCAACGAATTAAGCGATTATTAACCAATTTTGGCAGTGTACGTTTTGGTCCAAACAAATGCTCTAAGGGCTTATGGTCCGTTATTAACGTGAATTTATTTCCACGCAAATATTGGTCGATTTTTTTAACAGCAAAGAAAATTGCAAGAGCTTCTCTATCGATGACAGAATATTGTTGTTCCGCATCATTTAATTTTCTGGATGCATATGCAATTGGTTGATCCTCGCCTTTTCCGTTGACGTGAAATAAAACGGCGCCAACTCCTTGTTCGCTAGCATCACAAGCGAGGTGCAATCGTTTATTTGCGTCATATGGTACTAAAGCATTTGCATTAAGTATAGAGTTCTTAACCATTTTGAATGTATTGTCTTCATCGTGACCCCAGTTCCATCTGTTATTTTTTCGTGTCAGACTATGTAAAGATGCACACATGCTGTGAAGATTTGGGATAAATCTTTCATAGAAGTTAACTAAACCAAGGAACGATTTTAGTTCTGTAATGTTTTTGGCGCTGGTGCGTTTTTAATAGCTGCCAATTTACTAAACGTTGGTTTAATTCCCTCTCTGCTAACTTCATGACCTAAGTACTCTATTTTTGGTTTCATAAAAGAACACTTATTTAATTGTACGCGCATGTCGACGCTGCGCAAACGTCGAAATACTTCTTTAAGATTTTCTAAATGCTTTTCATCTGTTGGTCCTGTGACGGCAATGTCGTCAAAATAAACGGCTACGTTATCAATCCCACTTAGAAGGTTTTCTATGTATCGGCAAAAGATTGCTGGCGCGTTTACGATCCCAAATGGCAATCTATTGTATTGAAAGTACCCTTTGTGCGTTGAAATAATTAAATATTTTCGTGATGCTTCGTCTACTTCGAACTGTAAGTAGGCATCTTTAAGATCAATTCTTGAGTAACTTAATCCATTGGCCAGCTTTGTTCTCAAGTGATCAAAAAGTGGTACTGGGTGTTTTTCTGCAATTAAAACAGGGTTGATTGTTGTACGAAAATCACCGCAGATTCGTATGGTTCCGTTTTTCTTTGATACGTTAACTGTTGGTGTTGACCATTCAATTGGTATTTCATTTGGGTCTACAGGAGATAAAATTCCTTCTTTAACAAGCCGTTCTAGTTCAGTATCAACGCTTTTTTGAATTCCAAACTTAATAGGACGTGCTGCTATATGTATTGGTGTGGCATTTTCCCTAATATGCAGTTTTACTTTGTAGTTTTTTACTTTACTTTATAGTTCTGCATTATCTGTAAGAAGTTGTTTAAATCCTGCGTTGTTTACTGTATGAAAATTGTGTTGGTTGGTTGTAGTAACTGTATATACATGTTCTGGAAAAGGCATATTAAAAGCTTCGGTCCAAGTTAATCCGAACAACATTGGGTCAGCATTATCAATAACAACAACTGGAAGTCGTTTAGTAGTTCTCCCAACTGTAACATCTACTTGTGTTTTCCCCCTTGGGTTAAGTTTAAAATTACCGTATGTTTTTAACTTTGGAGGTTCTGATAGTAGTGGTCTTCCTATTTTGTACCAAAATTCATTGCTGATAATGGAGTGTGATGCACCTGGATCCCAATCCATTGTACACTTCGAATTGTTAATTGTTACATTAATTTGTTTTGCTCGAGTGTTCGATGATGTTTTAAAAATCTGTTCGTGATCGTCCGTATACGTGTTGTATTCGTCGTCTGTTTCTTCATTTTTCATGTTGTGAATTTTTTGATTTGATCCGTTAATTTTTGTATTGAGTCCCTGTTCTCTGTTAAACGGTTTTAATTGAGCTTTACCCGTTTTTAAGCATAATTTTTCGAAATGACCTTTTATATTGCATGCTTTACAAATGTGTTTATAAGCTGGACAACTGTTATATAAATGTTTAAATTTACCACATCGTTTGCATTGTTTATTATTTAATATAAATACGTTATTGTTTGTTGGATATGATTTCTGTTTATTTTTGTAATTAGTTTTTGTTTTAATTTTGTTAATATTCATGCCGTTCTCATCGTAGTCCTTTTCGGCTGCTTCGCGCGCTTGTGCAACTTCGAATACTTGAGCAAATGTTACTTCCTGTTCTATATCATTTACTGTTGCTTTTAAATCAGGCCATCTTTGTTTAAGTTCAATTTCGAGTCGTTTATGATTTAAGCCAGTTGCAAATCGATCGCGTAATTGCCTTCCTAACATTTCGCCTTCGTATCCGCAATGTTGAGCTATTTCTTTTAGTTTACTAGCATAATTTACAAATGTTTGGTTTCTTAGACGCGTGCAATTCCAAAAATTCGTTAATGTTTTAAATCTTGTTATTTTGACTTGAAATAGGCTTAAAAATTTTTTAGAAATGTCTTTATATGTTTGGTTTTCAAAGTTAATTTCACTGTTAGCAAAAGTTATTTTTAATTCTCTGAATGTCTCTGGTGTTAAGCACGACACAAAGAGTTCACGTTTTGCGTTTAAGGCCGGCGATGAGCTATAGTATAAGTATAGGGCAAAACACGCTATACTTGAATTGACCTAATCAGCCGTACAAATAGCTTGTTGTTAAAAATAATTTTACTCCTGCAATCTACATACTTGTGATTCGGACATCAGGTATTTTGAGAGCAATCTGCCGTCTCATAATCAAGTAATTAATTGATAAAGAGACCCATATTTTCTCCATATTTTTCGTTATCTTTAGGGATCAAATTATCACACCAAGTTACCAGCAATGTTAATGGAACTCCGTTATGTCCTAGGCACACATCTCCACAACACAATAAGCCCATATTCATAACAAATAAACCTTTAGTTTGCTCTCATTGGTCATTTAATCGTGTACATGTAAACTCAATATTATTGAGCTTATATTACAGTAAGCGACATGACCTGCCTTGTCTCCCCTTACTCCCAGTCATCTCCCTGCTGAAGTGAAGAAGTGTGGACCTTGGTTAGTAGAGGGCGCGCCGTTTTATTAGCCTATGCTATTACAGTCGGCCAGTTCCGTGGAACTACTATGTTGGCAAGAAGTCGAAGAATGAGGTGGTCGGTTGTGATATTTTCATCTGTTTGGTGATGCACCTGTATTATTGCACGGGCGCCCGGGCACAAGCGAGCGGCGATGCTAGGCTGTCTACTAGGAGCGACGCGCCAATATGGCCGTGCACTTAGGCAAACGACACATCCACCAATAGAGTATTTTGTTGATCTTTTAAATTGTGGTTATGATTTATTCAACAGACAAAACTTTAATTATTACTTTTACTTGAAATTGAAGTTTATTTGCTGTATAACAATACTGGTTGAATTATTGCGACATAATATTCATATTATAAAAAGAAACGCAACCATTCACTGACTAAAAAGCAGTAGATTGAATATTTGTTAACTTATGAGTAAATGATAAATCAAACACCTTATTCCTAAATAAAATAACTTTATTTTCTTTTTAAATCTAAATAAAATACGAATTACAAAATAAAACATAAATATGTCTTTATTGAAAAACAAAAACACGTAGTCATAATATTATTGTGATCTGTTGCCTTGGGAACCATATTCTACGGCGCGTTTCAAGACTCAACTACAGAAAATTACATGCAAAAATTTTAATTTCGGATTCTATCTCTATTATCTGTTTTATAAAATAAAACATACGATAAAACGTCTTCGGGATTTTTTATGTACATAACTTCAAAACATATTCAAAAAATAATTTATCTAATAATTTTTTTAAACATTGCTTTCTTCGACATAACAGACATGCAAAAAATAAAAATCTTATAAAATATTCACTTTTATCCGAGTTATATTTTATAAAACCAATAATCACAGTGACCGCGGATACAAAAAGGCGGTTATCAAGCCAATTTTGGTCAATTTTTTTTTTGTTTTTGCGTTTTTTACTTTATCATACGTAGTATGTAAAGTATTGTAATAATGCCAAAAAAAAAATTTGAGATTTTAGCGGAAATATGTCTTTTAGGGTCCCCTGAACATTTTTTACCAAGGTACAAAAAAAGTCTGTGTGTGTGTGTGTGTACCCGTTTTTTGTGACGACGATTCCGGAGAAACTACTAAAGGTATCGGGACGAAACTTCATGTACTATTAGTGAAATGCAATAAGCTAATAGACGGATTTGAGTGATTTTTTGCCAGTCATAAGACTTGGCCCTTAATTGGTGCTAGCTACAAAAAAGTATAAACAAGTTAAACAAAAATACATCACAAATTCATATAAATACATTCCTTACAATAACAATAAAAGCCAAGTTATATTTTTTTTCTTTTACATAGCTCTACTTACATCAATTTCAACCAGAAAAACATTTTACAGACCCCGCGCACGGACACAATCGCATACGTAAAGACAATTTGAACTAAGAATAATTTGTCACAGGGCTAAATCTGCGCCGCATACAAGCGCATATACAAAGTGTATGTTATAATTATTAATTATTGTAATTATGCTTCTTTGTATCTTAAAATCAAGATATGTTATTACGAATTTTGACGCAGGGTAGTACCCGGGAAGTATTCTGTCGGTTTTATAAAAGAAAAGTTGGACGAAACATGTTCATAATGTTTTTACGAACATAACAAAAAAAAATTTTAAGTTTTTTCTATAAAAGAAATTATGAAAAAAAAATTTCTTTAGAAACTTGCATGAAACTTGTTGGAGTACCTTTGTGAAAATAACAGCCGCCCAGCAAAAAATGAATAAAAAAGTATTAATTAGATTAATATCTAAGCAATAAAAAATAATAGAAATTTATTAATGAGATGAAAATTTAATTAATAAACTGTTCTTATTTTATTTACCTTTTTGGAGGTCTGTTATGTTTAGAAACTAATCCCAATAAAGTTTTACGCAAGTCTCTAAAAAAAAATTTTTATTAAAAAAATTAATTTTTTTATTAATTTTTTTTTAATTAAAAAACTTTTTTTTTTAATTTCTTTTCGAGTATGTACCTACCTATTTTTATAAAAAAAGAACCTGAACACGTTCCATGCAAGTTTTATTTTATAAAATTGATAACAAAGATAGAATCCGCAATTTAAAATTTTGTAATGTGATTTCCCTATGTTGCGTCTTCAAACGGGACATACGGTGTGTTACAGATGAAATAATTCAATACTCACGCTTCATACTTCGACGAGTTGTCATATTCGTCATTTGTGGGCCAGTGGCTATTTTCGTCAGCAATTGATATTGCTGTTTCCAAAATATCTTCGATAACATTTCTCACATATTTACGCGTTGCAACTTTACATGCTACGTTTTTAGAAGACTTAGCACGTATCGAACGCTTCTTATTATACGTAAATGTACGGGGCATGTTCGCAAATTTAACAACAATAACAAAGCCAGGAACAAAGTTCGAGCGTACAGAAGTCACGAGTCACGACAAACTTCATCGGATTAGCGCAATTATGACTCGATCTCACTCTTCCGTGTTATAAGTAAGTAGAGATGCTTTCAACACACCCCCTACCAATAGATCTGCGATACCAATGCACGTGCGCCACATAGTGGGAAACCCCGAGATGAACTTGAGAAATCACACGCAATATAATAAGTATAAACAATGTTGAAACCGAGGATGAAGTTGCATTCAATACATACATGGGGGCTGTTTATTTTTAGCGAGCAAAATGGTTAATAAGTAGTTTTAGGTAAAACGGAAAAAAGGCTTAAAAATACTTATACAAATACACCAATAAATGCGCGGAAAATTAAGCTAAGTAGCGGTTGTACTTTCAACGCGCCATCTGTAGTTTGCTAGTAGCAATAGCATGCTAAAAGTTTCGTACTTTTGCCTCAGAGATACCGCCACGTAACGACCCAACTCTTTTACGTGCTTAAAACCGCCTGGTCAACGCCGTCCTTAAGTAATTCACATCACCTGGTTTGTCTTCCAATCCTCACATTCGACACTGTGCCTCGAAGTAATCGATGAATGTTTCTGCTGTTGTGTTGATGTCATATTTTTCGCATTTGAAGTTCTTGATGATGTTTTTCACTTCGCTTTCACTCTTGTTACCTGGTTGCTCTCTTGCGATGTGTGCACGGGTGGTTCTTCAAGTATTTTCTCAATTTGTTGCTGTTGTTGAGCTTGAACTTCCAGAAATTTTGCAAACTGATCACTGTTCATGTTTGATTTGTGGGTTGTCAGTTTTCGCGTGAGGTTATAGTACTCTACTGCATGCTTTTTGCTACTCTGTGGTGACTGCTACCATAATCTTAATAATTCATAATCCTCGTCGCCAGTATGTTATGTTTATCAATGAAAAATATAATAAGATAATATATATTATATTATCTATATATGTGACAGGCTCCGAAGAAAGGGGTCTTACTGCTAAATTATCGATTTTGGGGTTTTGGCAGATTTAGAATGCTGGAATGTTATACTTTAACATGTCATTTATCCGAGATTAATCCGATGAAATTTGACGAAGTTACGGGGCGATGAACGGAACTACTTTTTCGCGGAAGGAATCGTGCGCTTGCATTTTACTCGCAAAACAAGTAAGCTTTCCCGGCGATTACCAAGCTATTTGATATTAGAAATTGAAAAGCAATACACCACAATAAAGATAAAATCTTATTTTTGTTTTCTAATAGAAATTTTGAAATTTGTTCATTAGTTCAAAAAAATAATCTGACAAAATATTTATTGCCGAAAACAAGTAAAACAGAAAAATACGAACTAATAGAAGTAATATACACCTCCCTCGATATATTCCCTCACGAATTTGGTTATATTATTGTATTACTGAAATCCGGATAAATTATGCTATTATTTATTAACTTATACAGTTGAAATCAAAGACATTGCTGTGAAAACAATGATGTAATGTAAAAAAGTATTGCTTATTGTAATAGTATAGAATGGAATTATTTTTTATACTATGAATAAATCTTGCATTTGTATTTTGTTTCCTTGATAGCGTCTTTTTTCGGGAAGCACTTTCTGTGGCTTTTTTATGATCTGCCTTCTTAGGGTTTGTTACTAACGGTCGAAGTGGCACTAATCCAAACTGATCAAAATGAGCTGTGATGCTCATATAGCGTTTCAGTGTTAGGTGATGTAAAAAGAAAAATATTTTCTGACATATTGGAATACATTGAAACATGTAAGATGTATCTTGTAGTCGACTTTGACAACAAATAAGATTTTCTAGTTACTCACTTTGACCGGAAGTAGATTGTTTTGGCGGTTCAGCTTGAAACGACTGTACATTACTATATTATCCTTATCGCGACTGGGAGATTCAACTATCCAAGGATCGTTGTTTTTTTTTGGGACGAGTAAAAAATTGCATCTACATTAAACTCATCCGTAATTACTAAACCTATTTTGGTAGAATTGACTTACACCACGTGACTCTTTACACAATAGTGGATTTTCAAAATACTAGTTTTGGAAACAACAGCTTTCCCTTTTTGTTACCGCAATTGTCGAAATTTCCACAGAGCGGCGCGGCGTGGCTTAATACTGAAAATACTTTTGCGAAAACATAAATTGTGCCGTTAGAAGAAAAAGGTCTTATGAATAAATAATCGATTTTGAGGTATGTTGAAATCTTATAATTTGTGCAAAATAAATAGCCGGTGCACATGTGTGCAGCCAGCGCTTGGCTTGACTAACAACCGCCCGCTGTACATAGGAATAGTGAATCAAGACATAGACTCTATTCTCACTAAAATGCTTTAATGAACAAAATGACATGTATAACGATAATGATATAACATGTATAGCTATCAAAATTTAGTAGGAATATTGAGAGCGAATTAAAAAAAAAACGTACCAGATTTTTGCAAACTTGTTTACACCCTTTAAGTTTTACGTAATCGTAAAACTTAAAAAAGGCCAATCTGTAGATGAGATTCTATATGTGTGCGTAGATGTGAAAAGGGACCAGTTGTCCGTTTCTAGTTACGCAGATAATTGCAAATAAAGTTAAACTGGTGCAAAATACACATTTTTGTTTTATTGGCTAATTACTCTCATTATTGTGTATTTTATCAGATGTGTACGTCTGAAACCCGTCTGCGGTCGGAAAAGCATGAAAAAATGCGTTTTTATTGCGAACGAAAAAGGGACCAGTTGTCGCTATCACGCTACGCTCTAGCGCATTACGGTGTTGCCGCATACAGTGGCAGAAACAAATATCTGTATGATAGCAGTTTATAAACTTGTTTGTATAAAATATAATTACAAAGTTATATAATACTCCGGGACAAATACTACGCTTATATTAACTTCACTTTTTGTTTGTTTGTTTGTCGATTTGATTGTTTGTCTGTTTGTTATGTACAAATCTTGTAATCGATATTATTTCTACTTCCCAGTGTCCAATCAAGTTAAAATTTTGCATGTGGACAGATTTCCGGTGACAATACAAGAAGCAATAAAAAAAATATGGAAACTTTTCCAAAATTGGAAAAAAAATTCAAAATTTGGAAAATTTGACCATTTGAGTTGAAATTTTGCCTGTGGCCGGATTTCCGGTGACAATGACATAAAGCAATAAAAAAATTGGAAAATTTTCTAAAATTTTGTATGTGGACAGATTGCCGGCGACAATGCTCGAAAAAAATAAAATGACTAACAAAATGGAAAATTTCAAAAAATTGTAATTTTGTTTATAAAGCGTAGTTTTTAAAAAATGCACTTTTTATATAAATTTATTATGATTGTATTTCCATGTTTGTGTCCCTAGTTATGTTTAATTCTTATCATTAAACGTTTAAAATAATTTGATACTATCTGATTTATTTGACACTCGCAATTTGGATTTTTAACTGACATAAGTGTTGAAATCAGACAGCTGCATAATTATGTAACAGGAAATAGGATGACAAAAGTTGCAAATTCACGTTAATTTATTATGGTTGCCAGATTACACTCGGTGCCATTTTGAATTATAAACATCTAACTTCAGATATTTGTTTTCTTCTGAATCCAACAGTTAATTACATGTTTGGTCGCCATATTAGATCCGCCATTTTGAATTCTAAAAATCTAAAAATAAATTAGATTTGGAATCAGAGGACCCCCCATAAACCCCTTACGAGAATGCTTAAGTCTTCTTAAGACTCGAGAGATGAAGATACATAGCTTACACTATACATACTGTAGGCCCAGGCCAATGACGCTATAGATTAAAAAACCTATAAAATCCAAACGGAATAATGAAATAATAAATTCTACTACAAATCTTGAAACTAATATCGAAATTGTTCCAAAAATGTTGGAGTCAGCGTAACTTCCAAATATGCGGGAAGTTATTAACTTTTAAACTTTGCAAAAGTTTGAAGCGTCATAGCGCTAAAGTTTAATTTTTGCACCAGCAACTTAAATATTTTTTTTTTCAATTTCTCTTTATGGTAATCGGCTTAAAATGTTGGAGTACGTTTGCCATAACTTATTCTATCTAAAAACACTCATAACTCAATTTCGGTCAACTGGTCGCTTTTCATATCCAGGCACACATATTTTAACCTATGAAAATTCGAACATTTTCGGGTAAGCGGTTTTTAAGAAAAAAAATCGGAAAGGTGAGTGCGAATTTCAAAGAATTAAAACTGCAAAAACCGGGTACCTTTTTTCACTTCTCTCGCGCTCACACTTACACCGAGAGAGAGAATATGTTGAAATTCATACACTTTATATAGAAATTACTAAGGGACATAACAAACTTTATTTCATTTCTTTTTGATAAGTAGTTTCAGAGTTATGAGCCTCCAAACACTAGGCTGAACGCCGGGAAACGCTGTACTTTTTAAACGCGTGTATCTCGAAAACTTGATTTTAGCAGTAAGACCCCTTTCTTCCGAGCGGGTCACATATAGAAATGGATTGGAAGGTTCCGGACTTCGAGTTTGGAACATTCCACAAAAAAATTATTTTCCACTTCAGTACCATATTTCCTGAAAAGGTAGTTAATAACCGAGCTTGTAAGTATCAGGTCAGGTATCCATGGATTACATATGAAGTCTATAACATCCGAAAAAACAATACTTCTAATGAGGAGTGCATGTATATCCCACCCACACCTACAACTAGAAGATACTTACAAACGGTACAAACGTTTCTACAAACAAAAACTAGCGACAACTCATGCAATTCATAATAGGAAGAAGATACTAGACTCAGACAACATCACAAAGGCAACCTGGCAGCTGATTAATGAGACAGAGGGCGTGTAAACAAGGTGAAGGAAATTGTCAATGTCTCTGCTGAAGTGTTCAATGACTATTCGACAGCAATCGGATAGAGAATCAAAACCAACATGCTAAATAAACAAACTCTGACATCAGAAGACCTGCTTGAAAGGCATATGAACAGAGAGTCAACATCCTTCTTCTTGCACCCAGTGGATGCACATGAAATAGAACACCTAATACAGATAATGAAAAAAAGTACAGTAGAGCGTCGATAATCCGAACTAATTGGGACCGAAGGTGGTTCGGATTATCAAATTGTTCGGATTTTTTAAAATAACCTAGAAAATGACTTAAGAAATGTCTAAAATGCTTAAAAAATGCACTTTAATCGATTAAATACACATATATTACACAAACTATTACATAATTATGTATTTAAACTCTTTTAAAATGCATTCGGATTTTTAACGTTTTGGATTTTTGAAGTTTTACTGTAACTGTAAAGATATATATGGAAATGCCACCACTTTGGCCAAAAGACTCTCACAGGAACTGGTCCCTGTGCCTACTGTCTTCATTAACCAAGCCTTCTGAACAGTTAATTTCCCGGATCCATTCAAATCATATCCAACCTGCTCCAACTCAACACAGACAAAAACCAGACCATCTCATTCAAGTCACGTAGAGAAACAGCTGGGGATAAAACTGTATCGGTGAAACTTCTTGGCACCCACCTGGATGCTACGTTGACCTGGCTGCCACACTTAGATGTCCTCAGATTGCGGTTATCCACAGCAATCTATGCCATTAAACGAGTCAGACGAGTATCAGATGAAATCACGGCAAAAACAGTATATTTTGCCCTCTTCCACAGTAACTTGACCTATGGCCTCATGATCTTTGGCAATTCTCCCCACGCCTCGAGACTGTTCACCCTACAGAAGAAGGCAGTCAGAGCTGTTGTGGGTGCACACCAGGGTTGCCACCTTTTTGAAACTGTTCACGAGGACAGTAAGTGGTGAATCGAGGACACGTGGCAACCCTGGTGCACACTCAATTGAACATTGCAGGCCAATATTCATGCAACAGAGAATATTGACAATGGCCTGCACGTACATCTTACAGAATTTAGTGTATCAGAAAAGCATTGAGAAGGAATTGAATACACGAAGCGACATCCACACCCACAATACCCGAACATAAGAGGATCTACATACTCCACAAATAAGACTACAGAAAGGCCAGACAGGCACCATATATTAGGGTTACCGATACTTCAATAGAGTTCAATAGAATTCACATCAGAAACATACCAGCACCAGTCTTCATAATTAAGATCAAGGACTACCTCGCTAAAGTGGCCTTCCACACCCAAGATGAATCTAGCGGTGTGGATGAGGTGCCTGCTTTACTGATACGAAGAATGGTTCACATACTTTCGCCTCCTGTGCAGCATCTCGTGAATCTCTCCTTCGAGACAGGTATATTTCCCGAAAAAAATCAAGGTCAACAAAGTTTTTCTGGTCTATAAGAAAGCAGATCCTCATGGATTGGGGAATTATCGCCCAGTATCCATACCGCCTACATTCTCTGGAGTTTTCGAGCATTGCTTCTTAGACAGATTGGAGAAATTCCTGACTCGACACTTCATCATATCTCCCTGCCAGCACGGTTTCTTGAAGAGCAAATCTGCCTCATCCGCTGTGCATTTGTTTACAGATATGGTCATCGATCTGGTCGTAGCGGGAGGTGTCCCTACTGGGATCTTCTGCGACCTCTGTCGGGCCTTCGGCTGTGTTGACCATCATATCCTCGAGGCTAAGCTGCTCCGGTGTGGGGTGCGAGGTCTTCCATTAGAGTGGGTGATGTTCTACCTCAGGAACCGGAGGCAGTGCGTCTCGATCAGTCATAGATCTAACGGAGTTTTGGAGCAGCACAGGCTATAAAACCGTAAGCTTGGGTGTCCCACAGGGTTCAGTCCTTGGTCCCATCTTGTTCTTGCTCTACAAAAACGATATCCCTCGTATAATTAGCAGTGTTCATTTTACATTGTACGCGGATGACACAACCTTTGTGGTGCACGGTTCGACTGCGGCGGAGGTTGCTGCATTGGGTGGTCGTATTCTCAAGTCGTGGAGCGAGTGGTTCATTGCGAATCGTCTGTCGTTGAATGTCAGTAAAGTATCGTTTACATCCTTGTTTTTAAGGCGAGGGGAGGGAAAGAACCCTCCACCACCCCGCTGCATGGCATCGCCTGAAGGGCATACTTCCTGCAGCGACATCTCCCAACATTTCTCCCGTCGCCTTTCCGTTTTGTGGCCTACTGGCTCTTTTACTGTTTATTTTGACCACAAATACAGATACGACAAACAAAACTACCTACTTACTAATAACATACTACTATGCTACTTATTATACTACCTCCTAATATTCTACTTATTCTACTACCACCACCGTTACGTGCTCAGAACCACAATTCTTTCTGGGACACCGCCACCTAGACTTTTCTTCTGGGACCACGGTATGACCACTGGTCCCTCGCCTGACTCCGGTCGTCCTGAAGTCTGGTCCGGATTTCCAGAACCCTAAACATTTCTCGCTTCGGCAGTTCCGGAAGCTTTCCTGCGCCGGTTTCCGGCCGCTACTCTGCCTTTCTCGCTTTTGCTCTCTCCGTCCCCGGGACCATCCCTACTCCTTAACAACTAAGGCGTGGGAGCTCCTCTCGCTTCATCACGCTTGTCGTCCTCGTTCTTGCACTTTAGGATATCTCCCACGGTGTGTGCGATCTACCGTCACTCCTCCGGCCCTTTCGACATGCGCCGGACCATTTTTTCCTCGTTGAGGTCTTCTTGATATGGACACGCGGTTCTATGTGCTGCCCATCTTTCGCATCGAAAGAGAGTATGCCAAGGTGTGTCCTCCTCCCCGCAGTACCGGCATTCTGGGCTGTCCCATCTCTTAAATCGGTGCAGGTATGCCCCGAAACATCCATGGCCGGTTAGAGCTTGGGTGAGCTCATAGTTGACTTCACCATGCCTTCTATTCACCCACCCCGATAGGCTGGGTATCAGGCGATGGGTCAATCGTCCACATTCATCCTCGTCCCACTCCCTCTGCCATGCCTCTATTGTTGCTGTCCGATCTGCGACGCGGGAACCACCCTCATGTCCTCTTCTGTCATACCGTTTGTTACACCGTGATTTTGACCAAAGTACTCCTACCTGTCTTCGCCTTCCAACATAGTCCGCGGGTGACCTCAGCTTGCTCTTCTAATCGGAGAGTGGGGTGGGTGCAACAATGTATTCACACGGGTAACAGACAGGGCGCCACACAGTCTCACCCAGATGCGGAGAATTGGACTGTGTCAATTGGTTGGGAAAATGGAAGGAGACTCGACAGTGAAACAAGCGAATGGTAGCCAAAAATTTATTGTCAATGAGGGTTTCAAAATGCCTCACACATTTATCCATATATATTCCCAACAAGCGAGAAAAAAAAAATAATTAACGGGTGCCAACACGCAAACCGAAAACGTGGCAAAAGTAGTCGCCCGTTCTATAATCAAGTTCAGACGTTGATCAAACTTCAAACCGAAAACGTGGCAAAAGTAGTCGCCAGTTCTATAATCAAGTTTCAGACGTTGATCAAACGTCCGCAGTACGAACTCAACACGTAAACAATTCAAGTGATAACAAACAACAACAACAAAAATAATATCAACCGCAATTGTCAACGTCGGACGCAGAAGGACGCGTTGAATTAAAATAAAATACCAGCGCTGCAGATGTAATTGGCCAAATACACGTAAGCGTGACACGGTACTGCGTGTCGTACGATTGAACACACACAAGCGTTGACTAAATCGTTGATTCACAAAAAAAAAAAAAAATACACTGAAATGTCCTGAAGGGAATTGTTAAAGTTCACAAATTAAATAGCAAAATTTATTGAAAGTTTAAACTACGGTCAGGTCTGGCGATATCAAGCCAAGTGTCCGCCTGAACCGATTCAATTTATAGAACAAGTTCAGATACAATAATGCCCAAAATTATTAAATGAAACCAAAAATAACAAACAAATGATAACACAAAACGTAGCGTTAACTTGTGCCTAGGCAAAATAATTCAAACAATGAATCTAAACAACCAACGCAGGCACTCCGAACCAAATGGTCCGTTGTTGACCTCGGAAGAGGCTAGAATGTGTGTCCACGGCAAATAATCATATGCAAGACCTACTTGAGCGATCCCTTTGGGGGTTATGGTCGAGTTACACGAAAAGGATATATTCCCCAGCGGCCTCCGTCCCAACTTGCAGGCTTCGGCAACGGGAGCTGCTGTCCGACGGACAGTATCGCTGCGTCGTCGGCTTCCGGAATTATGTTCAATCACATCAACCCAGTCTTCCAAGTGTATACAACCGACCGCTGACCAATACTCGTCTGCCGGGCACAACCTCCAATAGACTAGCCAATCCGAAAGTCAACAACCTCCTACAGGGAACGTTCGGTTCCAAGACAAAACATTCGGTAACCTCAAAATCTTCGGTACCCTCACAAAATCACCCTTAAAAAATGAGAATTCGCCAACAATTACCAAAGGATCAAGATATAACGCAAAGTACATACCCCTTAAGGATGTTAGGCGGGTGTAAACGTGGTGACAATCGGAGCTGAGTAGAATCCACAAACAGTGTAGGCTCAAACAATGCCAAATACCAAGAACCAATCTCTTATCTCCCGAATGCACGGTTCGACGCTGTTCTTCAATCAATCTCAACAACAGACGACGAAAATTGAGAGATTTGGCTCAACAGACTCCAATTGATCACAAAAAAAGGCAACTAGAGCTCAACAAGCAACACGTCTAGTTAGCTTCAAAGACAAAATTCAACTGTCCCGACAAATTTGCTCGAATCGCCTATCTCAACCCATGTGGAAAAAATTATGCGACGACAGCGACAAATGCGGCGGGAAGGGGGAACTAACAGAAATTCAACGCAAAATCTTAATTAAACTAACGATTTCAATGAATTACGAGACACTACTCATTAATCACCTGGGACGTCGGTTAACAACAAGAGTAGCCATAAACTGATGTGAAAAAGAAAGTCGAGTGACACTAACAAAAAAAAATGACCTAACTAAGGAAACGGGTAATAAAGCCACAAATTAAGAAGCAAACAATCAACCAGGGGATGCACTAGGTAGGGAACATGACCAGACAAAGTAAGAAACAAGACAATTGACTCGGAATGCGAAGAGTAAAGGAAAATTGACATAAACATGAATTGCCGGCCATGTGCGTAATGCTTGGAATACCAAACTTCCAGAACTGAAACTTATACAAACAATACCTCGACGCAACCCGGCCACTTGCACAAAAAGTGGTCAATAATCAAAGTCTAATTAACAAAATACAATCCCACCATGCACATGAGCAATGCATTGAGCACCACTACTGGGCAACAGATGGAGCCACGGGGATCTAACTTGAATTAAATATTTCGAATATGAATACATGGCCTAGTTGATCATTTAACTCCTGTCACAACGTGACACGTTGCCTTCTTTCCTCTACTTTTAGATGTAGTGGCACCAGGGACGCAATTACCAGAACCGCCATGGTAGATACAGTTCTGTACGCCGACGTCACTCCGATCGCCGCTCTTCTTTGAACTCGTAGGAACCACTGCCTTCTGTTTGCGAACTCCATGTCGTCCGCCCAGACCGGCGCCGCATACAGCATCACCGACTCCGCCACGGACGCGAGAACTCTCCTCTGCCGTCGGGCAGAGGCTGCCGTCGGGCCCCCCCCAACCTTGGCATCAGCCTCTGGAGAGCCCCTGTTGTCCTCTCCGCCCTTGCCGCCACCTCTCCCACGTGCTTCCTGTACCTGAGATTACTTTCTATTCTCACTCCCAGGTACTTGACGCTGTTCCCGGGGTTGATTAGTATCCCGTCCACTGCCAGCGTCACCGGCTCACACTTCCGTCTGCCGGTTAGGAGCGCGGCCTCGGTTTTCTTGGCAGCCAGCTGCAGTCGTCTGTCAGCCATCCACGCGACGATTCCCGCGATGGCCGCGTTCGTCCTCCCCTCGAACTCGGCGCAAGTGGCGGCGGTCACCACCATCGCTATCGTTTACATCCACTTAACTTAACGTACGAAAAACTATACTTAACGTACGAAACTTAGATCCGTTCCACGTACCTTCACTTACGTTGGGGTGTTTGACATGCGCATTTGATAGTAACACAATATGAAATCCATATTAAATTGTTGAAGATGTTTAACAATAGGTTGTCCATGTCAACAATATGTCAACGATATTTTGTTTTACCGCGTTAAGTTAGTCTTGTTCTGACATTTGTACGGAGAGCACGTTATTTCAATATACGGTTTACTATCACTGCGTTTACCACACCTCGACAGGTTATGGGCCCAGTAAACGTGGGTATTAATTGAGCGGTGATTGTAGTGCGGGAAGTAGTGTGTTTTGTGTCGTGTTCGCGATCGTGGCCAGATTTGACAGTACGAAGGAGCTTGTATTGGTGTAACATCAGACTAGTTTCGGTGCGGTAGTTCGATTCATACAGGGGAAATGGCGAACAGAGATTTGCTTGGTTGTGTGGATGATTTAGTGGGTTCCGAGAACTGGGAAGTGTGGATGGAATCAATGCTTATGCTGTTCCGTGCGGCGCGTGTTCTAGATGTTGTCAATGGTGAAAGCAAAGAACCCATCAAGGCGGAAAATCCGACGGCGGATCAAATTGAAGAAGCTGCTGCTTATGATGCCGACTGTGCAAAGGCGCGATTATATATGACCAGAACCTTAAGTCAGCAGAATAAACGTCATATTCTTGGCTGTAAAACTCCTAAAGAAATGTGGGACCGTTTGAACAGGACATTTGGCATGGGCACAGGTCAGCGTGCATATAAGCGTACATAAATTGCTTGAACAATTTTTTGGGTACGCCTACAATGCCAACGTGGACATGATTACCCATATTGGTGAGTTGCACAATTTGTTTAATGAAATTAATGGTGAACTTAAGAAGAAAAAGAAAGCAGAAACTCGATGAGTGCATTTTGTTGGGTCGAGTTTTGTACATTCTGCCTGTCGAATACATACCTGTGAAGACTGTTTGTGAAATGGAATCAGACGATTCCAGGTCGCTAGATGTACTGACAGAGCGAATTCGCAACCACGAAGAACGTATAAAAGTGGGTGGCGATAGCAACATGGTAGCTCTACGTGCAGCACAGACCAATAGAAATGGCGGATGGTCCAAGAGTCACGGAAATGGGGAAGTAAAGAAGAAGTACAACGACAAATTCCCATTTAAATGCTACAAATGCCACAAGAAGGGGCATAAAGCTGCAAAGTGTCCAGAAAACAAACCAAACGAAGGCAGTGAAAATAGAACAAAGAATCCAGTGGAGCATGGGAAGGTGATGGCGTTATCCAGCTACGTGAATACCATCAGCGTGGGTGCGTGGATTGCTGACTCAGGGTGCTCGCAACATATGACCTCGAACAAGGAAAATTTTAAGACGTATGTACCACTGAAGGTTCCAATTTCAATAACGGGAATCGGTTTACAAGATTTGTTGGCTTTTGGAATCGGGAAAGTGAGTATACAAGCAAGAGTTAAACGTGAATGGCTCAGTCGTGAATTCGAAAATGTTCTGTACGTTCCAGAATTGCGCGGCAATCTTTTCTCGACCGCACAAGCTCGAAATCGGGGATGTGCAACCCATTTTCTCGCGAAGGGTTCGTGTGTTGTAAAGCAATGGCGCGGCGAGACTCTAGTGACTGGCAAAGCCATACCTAACGGGTTGACTGTATTGGACATTTCGGTAGTGAAACCGGTAAACTCCGTGGTCGTAAAAGTGGCGTCGGTAAACGAATCGCTACAGGTGTTACACGAAAGACTTGCTCACCAAAATAAGAGACATGTGGCAAAGTTCCTACAAAGACATGGAATCAAAGTTGACGTTAAGGGAGAATTTTGTGTCGGTTGCGTGCGCGGAAAAATGCACCGAAAGCATTTCGGATCGAGATCGGTACGCGCGACGGAACCTGGTGAACAAATTAACGCAGATCTGATTGGACCAATGTCGGGCGAGTATGGACTCGCCCGACCCATCGGTGGTTCGAAATACGCACTTATTTTGTAGGATGATTTTACGAAGTTCAGACGATTGTTTTGTCTTAAAACGAAAGACGAAGCGGCGAAATGTATCGAAACCTTCATAAACGAAGCTAGTACGGCCGGTATTCGAATTAAGACATTACTTTGTGCCGCGGGAACAGAATTCTTAAATAAAACGTTAAAAGAGACCCTTTCGGGGCGCGATTGTGCTTCGGGTAGCGATGACAGAAACTCCACAACAGAACGGAGCAGCTGAACGAGAAAATAGGACGGTAATCGAAGCTGCTCGTGCGATGCTTAGTCAAAAGGAATAGGGTATTTGACTATTATTGGAAAACCATCTTAGTGTGTTTATTCCTTCACTCTACATTATAAATGCATTATTTTTCGTAATTATTTCCTCAATATTTCATAAAAATCAGCGTTAAAAATTGAATCACAAAAAGTCCCGCCAAAACGATACTTTCTGTTGTGTGACGTCGCCGGTTAGTAGATGTCAAATCGGCCCATATGGTCTGTCAGCATCGGCCGGCATCGGCATCGTCGCCGTTTGGTAATTGTGTTGTATGATGTGTTGTCTTCACAATTTCTACATAAAAATGGGTTATAAATGGTGTATAAATCCACAATGCAGAGATACGTCAAGAAAAACTCCGGAGAAACTATTTCTAGCTGTTCCGCAAGATTTGAAACTGCGAAGAAAGTGGTTGGCTCGTAGAAATCCAAATGAAATAAATAGCCGCCAATACAAGTGTTTTCTGTTGTGAAGATCACTTCGACATAAGTAAAACTGACTAGAATAAGTTATCTATCGTATTTTCGAACCAGGTATTATCTGATCTGACAGCTTAAGGTTAGGGCTATCCTAACCTACAAAGTTATGCTTACATGACGCTTTCGTGCTATTAAATTCAAACGGGAGAAGCATAAGATCGCGTTCGGATAACCCGGTATTGTACGGTGAGAGTGGCGCGCTGCATAATAGGCGGACTAACGTCATACGGCGTTTATCTGCATATAAGAGAGAGACAGCCGACCCAAGTTATCTGAGTATTGCTCTCCCCATACCCTACCCTGACAACCCGAACGCGCTCTAAGCGGACTAACGAATGACATCACTGGAGACTGAGCCAATTACAGAGCGTTTTCAATCACGTGATAGGACGTGAATAAAATTCAATTATAATTTTGGTTTTTCATAGAAATAAAGCATATTTTTTTTGAAAAGTAGTAACAAATAGTTTTCTTAAACTGTAACACCAGTGAATGGAAAAACACCAACAGAGTTGTGGTATGGACAGACCAATCATTTTGACGTGAATCGCTTGAAGGTGTTTGGAACCAAAGTTTGGTACTTGTTACCAGAACGTAACCGAAAGGCAAAGTTTGGAACCAAAAGTGAGTGCGGAATTTTAGTTGGTTACGAGGGATCTGATGGCTATAGAATTTACGTTAACGGACGCAGAGACCTGGTGCGCTCTTGTAGCGTAATATTCGAGAATGAATCAACATACCAATTAGATAGCTCAGAAAATGATTTGACTGACAACTTTCACTCACAAGCAACCTGTGAAGAAGAGACAATCTCAGGTTCGTCGGACGGGAATGGCAAAGAGAATGAAGAAATCACAGAGTCCATTAGTACTACCAGAGAACGTCCAAAACGTGATCCAAAATTGCCGGGTCATCTTGACGACTATGTTGTTAGCATACCAGGCAGGAACTTGGGTGATTGTGCCTATTTTGCCTTTTGTGCAGGTACTCCCAGTACGTACGAAGAAGCAATATGGTCGGAAGATAACCACATGTGGAAAGCGGCAATGGAGGATGAGATGAGGTCTCATGCAGAAAACTCTACGTGGGAGCTGGTAGACTTGCCGGATGGAAAGCGGCCACTGAAGAATAAATGGGTGTTCAGATTAAAAATGAAAGCTGACGCATCCGTGGACAAGGCAAAAGCTCGGCTTGTGGTGAAGGGTTGCGCTCAAAGGGCGGGTATTGACTATGACGAGTTGTTGTCGCCGGTAGCTCGGTACGATACGGTTCGCGCTTTGTTGAGTGTAGCGGCAACGCTTGAGCTGAATCTACATCAGTTTGACGTAAAGATCGCATTCTTGTACGGAAGGGTTTGAAGACGGTAGTGATCGGGTGTGTCGTTTAAAAAGATCGCTCTATGGACTCAAGCAAGTCGTATTCGCGCACGTTTTCGCGAGAGTGACACCGATCCGTGTTTGTTTGCGCGTGTTCGCGGCAAAAATAAACTGTTTCTTGCAGTCGTATGTGGACGATGGATTAGTGGCGGGAAACGACACAAACGAAATCAATGGACTGATATACAATCTACAGTGCCAATTTAAAATTACAGAGAGGCATTTGGACTCCTACCTCGGAATTTGGATTCAGTGTCTCGATGAAGGAATATTCATCAGCCAGGCCGTATATACCAGGAAAATAGTAGAAAGATTTGGTCTAGAAAACGCCAAGCCAGTCCCGACACCAACCATGGTTTTTGAAAAGCACGAGGAAAGTGCTGAAATTAATGAGAGTACACCATACCGTGAAGCAGTGGGTTGTCTGCTGTATTTAGCAACCGCTACACGCCCAGACATTGCTTTTGCAGTCGGAGTAGCAGCGAGGGCGGTGTCTAAGCCAACTCAAGGTGACTGGCAGCGAGTGAAGAGAATCTGTAGATATCTGAAGGGAACGGAGAATTTCGGTATTTTATATCGAAAGAATGATAGAGGCCCCTTCGTCACATTCAGCGACGCCGATCATGGGGGTGACTGGGATACTGCAAAATCAACTACAGGGTTAGTCAGTATACATGCAGGCGGTGCCATACTGTGGTCCAGTCGTCAACAGGGTTTGGTGGCACTTTCATCAACTGAGGCTGAGTACATCGCTGCAAGCGAGGGAGCAAAAGATACTTTGTGGCTCACCAAGCTATTTAGTGAATTAGTTGAATTTTAAAGAGTGTCCAATATTGTACTGTGACAACCACAGTGCTATAGCTCTATTGCAAAAACCCCGTGTTCCATAAAAGAACAAAGCACATAAACATTAGGTATCACTTTGTAAGAAATGCATGTGCGGAGAATATGCTCAAAATTAAATATATAGACTCGAAGCACCAATCCGCAGACATTTTGACGAAACACATTAAATCAAAGGAACTATTTGACTCATTACGCGATAAATTAGGAATGTTATCGATCGTTTAGTTATTTATATTGTATTCTTTTCATGTGTTGTAAGTTGGTTTATAATATGTAGCATGTTAGAAGAAATGGACATCATATTGAGAGGGGGTGTTGAAGATGTTTAACAATAGGTTGTCCATGTCAACACTATGTCAACGATATTTTATTTTACCGCGTTAAGTTAGTCTTGTTCAGTCTTGTTCTGACAGTTGTACGGAGAGCACGTTATTTCAATATACGGTTTACTATCACTGCGTTTACTTATAACCACACCTCAACATAAATCTATCGCTTTTATTATACAAATATGTTTATGTACACGCAAGTTGGATCAAGGTTCCATCATCCGTGTTAAAAATCCGTTAATCGAGCTAAAAATATTGCAAAACAACACAAAGATAACAAAGTTCAAGTCGCACAAGTTAATTTTTAGGTTATGTTACTGTCAGTCGCTGTCACCATCATCCAAATTGTCAAAATCGAGAGCTTGTGATTGGTGCGCTTAGTGCACGGATTCTGTTAAGTTGCACATACACAGTGATGTCAAATGACTGAGGACAGGTTGAATTTCCCGCCAATTTGAATAATTGTGATGTTGGCAATGGTTGCAAATGACAGCTGTTATTTTGGTCCAGTGGCGTAGGTGTTCCTTCTTGTAATTCCCTGATTATAATTAGGTTAATTTAATTTAAGAAAAATGGATGAACTTAGCAGAATAATGAAAAATCCTTAACATTATGTATTTTTAGAAAGACTCTTCAAGAACCCAATAACAAATTAATTGAGAAAAAAGATGAAATATCGTTGCAGAGGAACGTAACCCTTACTGACAAGTTCACTATGGTATCTGACAGTGATCATAACCTGTATCATGCACGCATACCATCGTAGTAATACTATATAAGTTCAAAACTGTGGCGGGAAATTCAACCTGTCCTCAATCATTTTAGATCACCCGTTATAATAGGGTATTTGACTATTATTGGAAAACCATCTTAGTGTGTTTATTCCTTCACTCTACATTGTAAATGCATTATTTTTCGTAATTATTTCCTCAATATTTCATAAAAATCAGCGTTAAAAATTGAATCACCAAAAGTCCCGCCAAAACGATACTTTCTGTTGTGTGACGTCACCGGTTAGTAGATGTCAAATCGGCCCATATGGTCTGTCAGCATCGGCATCGTCGCCGTTTGGTAATTGTGTTGTATGATGTGTTGTTTTCACAATTTCTACATCAAAATGGGTTATAAATGGTGTATAAATCCACAATGCAGAGATACGTCAAGAAAAACTCCAGATAAACTATTTGTAGCTGTTCCGCAAGACTTGAAACTGCGAAGAAAGTGGTTGGCTCGTAGAAATCCAAATGAAATAAATAGCCGCCAATACAAATGTTTTCTGTTGTGAAGATTACTTCGACATAAGTAAAACTGACTAGAATAAGTTATCTATTGTATTTTCGAACCAGGTATTACCTGATCTGACAGCTTAAGGTTAGGCCTAGCCTAACCTACAAAGTTATGCTTACATGGCGCTTTCGTGCTTAAATTCAAACGGGAGAAGCATAAGAGCGCGTTCGGATAACCCAGTATTGTACGGTGAGAGTGACGTGCTGCATAATAGGCGGACTAACGTCATACGGCGTTTATCTGCATATAAGAGACAGCCGACCCAAGTTATCTGAGCATTGCTCTCCCCATACCGTACCCTGACAAACCGAACGCGCTCTAAGCGTACTAACGAATGACGTCACTGGAGACTGAGCCAATTACAGAGCGTTTTCAATCACGTGATAGGACGTGAATAAAATTCAATTTTAATTTTGGTTTTTCATAGAAATAAAGCATTTTTTTTTGAAAAGTAATAACAAATAGTTTTCTTAAACTGTAATCTATTAGGATGACTATAATACATGCCATATTTTTAATACAGTCAAATACCCTATTACACACATATAATTCAATGGAATTCAACTATCTCTAATGTTTAAGTTTTCGTACGTTAAGTTAAGTTTAGTGGATGTAAACGAGGCTTAAGACCCACCAAATGCATTTTCATTGTCCCAGGAAGCATGTGGAGGCGTTTGACCTTGAATTGGACGGGAACAAAATTACGGCCGCAAATAAAATTCTGGGCCTCCATGTCGACGATAACTTGAGCTGGAAACAGCACTGTTCGACGCTGTCTTCTAAACCTGGGCTCTATGGCCTATCACTTTCGAGCGCTGAAACCTTATTTATCGCGTCCGCAACTGATCCAGTTCTACTACGCCCAGGTGAGTTCTCGCCTGGCGTATGGGATATGTTTCTGGGGTGGGTCGTCCTCTGCTCGGGACGTGTTCGTTGGTCAGAAAAGAATTATGCCCATAATGGCTGGTGTGAAAAGTACAGCATCTTGCCGTGATATTTTTAGATTTTAAAATTTTAACTTTGTGTTTGTATATCTATGAACTGTCAATATTTGTTTTTAAAAATAGAACTTGTTTTTCTAAAAGGTCTGATTCTGATAGACACCATTTCAATACTCGACGTTGTGGCGATTTAGATGTTCCTTACGCCAGATTAGACATTAAGGCCAAATATCCCAACTGTCTGGGACCGAAGCTTTTCAATGCGTTGCCAACATGGTTGAAGCAGAAAAAGTCTCTGCCTAAATTTAAAAAAAAAAGTTGCTTCTTGTCAAGAAAGGGTTTTACAACCTACACGAGTGTATGTCATGTGTTCTGTAGATTTTATGTGTGTAGTTTCGCCAGTTTCGCCATACATGTATGTATGTATGTTATATGTGTATACACTGAACTTGACCTGCCCAATGTAACACTGTTACCTAATGGAAATAAACGCTTATTATTATTACTGAGTGCTACACCTCTGACACCATATTGTCCTAGCTTGTGTGTATGGGTGCTGAATGTGACATGGAGTCAATGGCGCGGCTCAGGACACAGAGCTGTGCCTTGCATTTTTCCGGTTCTCCATGGCTTTGCATACTGCCTCTATTAGAGCCTTCATCGCATCTTCTGTGCTCTTGCCCGACTGATAGGCAAACAGTTGTTTGGGGAGAAGGTCATTCTTAGTGAAGTGGGCGTTTAATCTTCTTAGCAGCAGTTCTTCACGGACTTTTGAGATTGATGGTAACACAGCAATGCGTCGGTAATTTTCACATGCTCTTCTATCGCCCTTTTTGAAGAAAGGCACATTTGGAAAGACACATTCCTCTAGCGCTCTGTTGAAATTTGCTTCAAGTGTTCTTGAGATGAACCTGGCTGTCTTCTTCAGGGTACTAGAAATCCGCCGTAGAAATCCGTAGAAATGCCGTAGAAATCCTCCTTGTTTCGATTTTTTCCGCAAAAGATGTTCTCAATTTTTGCGTGGTCTGTTGGGGCTAAGAATAGTGATTGTTGACAGGCTAGTTTCATGGCAGCTGTTAGTCTGGGTGTCTTTGTTTGTGTTCCGCTCGAGAAGTACTTGCTGAACTCTTCCGGTGCTGGTGTTTCGGGGTGGTGTTTTGCCTTTTTTGTTCCTGTTTCCTCATTTATTGCTTGCCAGATTGCCTTGCTTTTATCAGTTGCTTGCATGATTGGGCTGGAATTTTTTGCTTTGTGTTCTTCTTCAGTCAGTTTAACGTAGTATTTTTTGTAGCTCTTTATTAGGTTATAGCTTTCTTCGTCTTCTTTGGTGTCGTGAAGTCTCCTCATTAAGTTGAGTGCTTCTTGTACTTGTGTAGGTTGTACTGAGGGTTTCGGCTTTGTTGTTATTCGGTTTCATGTGGTTGTGGGAAAGGCCGCTATGTGATGTTTCGTCAAGGTGTATATGAATTTATACATCATTCGATTGGGGTTTTCTTCGTTATTTATTGTGGTCCAGTTTTCATTTTCTAACTACTGCCGAAATTTGCTGATGTTTGCTGGGGAGTATATTCTTCTTCGGGAGTGCTCCGGTGTTTGGCTAGTTTGATATAGGGTTGTTACTTTTGTGGTTTTTGAAGTTGTTTTTGCAGCATAGGTTAGGTTTTGTTGTTTGTTTTGGTTCAGAAGTTCAATTTTAGAGTATAGTTCTTCTAAGAGTTTGTTCTTAGGGCCTCTTGTTTAGCATCCAACTCAGCATTCTTAGCTAATATTATTTGACGATATAAATCTTCAAGCATGTGGTTGTTCATTTTGGTTCTTCTTTTTGTTCTTGATGTTTTTCTTGGCTACAGCAGTCAATTAAGGAACCTTTTAGTGTTCTGGCATCCTTCTATGCTCGGTCCTTGCAACCAGTGTGGAATAGTTCTCCTCATGTTACACATACAGTAGACTCCCCTTTAACGCGAGTTGGTACAACGCGAATTCCTACAAGCGCTGTAGATTTTGCGACAACAAATTCATATAACGCAATTCTCGTACAACGCGCAACGTGCGCGTATGGTCGTCCGGCCGATATGTGCTAACTGCGCATGAGCCATAAGCTTGCCGCTGCTATTTTGAACTGTCACCACCGCGGTTAGAAAATACATAACCAAAATGTTTCGTAACGGCGCGGCACGATGGATGATGGAGACAAACAAAAATTACAAAAGGAATGTATTCTTATTAAATTAACAAATCCAACTACCATACCGCATAACAAAAACGAAAACAATGCAGTATAAGCTGTCTGCAGAAGCTGTAAATGTACACACAATTTTGCGATAAGCATGAATTAGTTTCTTCTTCGAGTTTGTTTTACGTTTATCCACTAATACATACTGACTATTCTAAATGCTGCTCACCAACATAGCAGGTAGGACATTTAATTCCATTTATAATGTATTTTCGGGTTTTGACGTCTATTTACCTATAAATTTTGCATTGTTTTTGGCGTTAAAACGACCCAGGCGGGCGGCGCATGCGTCAAAATTCGCGATCGCCAAGTTCCTATAACGCGTTTTCGTACAATGCGTAACATTGAACCGCGTTATAGGAGAGTTTACTGTACTACTGTTTTCAACTGTTTATTCTTGCAAAACTTATAAGGAATAAGGTAAATTATAAGGTACCTTTCGCCATCTTGGTACTGATTTAGTCATGGAGTCAGTCATGGAAACAGTAATTAAAATCAGATTTATCGGATTTTAAATTACTTACTAAGGATCAATATGGATACAGAAGTAAAAAGTTAACAACCACAGCAATGGTAGACCTGGTCGATAAACTCCTAGAGGCACATAACAACCGAAACCTCAGTCAGGTTGTCCTCTGTGATCTTAGTAAGGCCATCAACATGAGACTCATGGAATTATACCTGACATATAGAAGGCAATTTGTGGTGGCCATAAATATATCGTCGAAAGAAAAGACCATAGGGCTCGGTTTTGACGACACCACCACCGATGATTCTGGAAGAAATATGGAGGAGGAAACCGAGGCGACCACTAGATGCATAATAGATGCAAGGAGTGGTTTGGTAGTAATAAACTACAGCTGAATGCTGAGAAGAGTCACATTCATGGCCAGTAGCTGAGCAGAAAGGCAGATTGTAAAATTTCTTGGAGTATATCTTCAACAAAATCTTAAATGGCATAATCGCATCATTATGCTAAATACAAGATTGTCTGCTACAATCTCCTCTGTGCGTCGTATGATGGAGAATGGCACGAAAGAAACAGCTCTAACAGCCTATTACGCTTAATTTCGCAGCCGAATGGCGTATGCCATAATCATATGGGGCGCTCGTCCTCATGAGACAGCAGAAGAAATATCTCATAATTATTAATGAGGCTGACTACCGAGCAAGTTGTAGAAACTTGTTTAAGGGCCTTAAAATACTCACCGTCGTGTGTGTATGCAGACTAGAGAAATTTTTTTAGAAAAAATATACCGTACACGGACTCGATCGCATTAAAATTAACGAAGAAAATTCGGCAAAACCGGAAAAATCTGCGTTTCTTCAAAAATTCATAACTCCGCCATTTTCAAAGTAGTCGCGCAGGCTTTTCGCGATAAAGTAGCGATTGGTGGGTACTTTGAGTGTGCACAACCCAGGCTTTCTCCGATGATTAGTTTTTGCACAATTGCGATTGGAATTTTTTTAAGCAATTTGGTTCGGCGAGCCTGGATGCGTCGGAGGTGGTCCGATTTTAATTTTTTTAACGTATTTCGAAAGTAGAAGTATTGTGCTACAGAACGTCTATTCTGATTTTGCATTAAAATGTTGCGAAATGGGCGAAATGCTTGCAAACATGACCGAAAACTGCCGTGCGTTCCAAAGCGATCGAGTAGTGGGGTAGGCGGCCGACTCGGGGAAGCACGCAGTGCGCTGGGATTACTATAGATACGCGCTTCCCCGCGTCGGCCGCCTACTCCCTCTACTCGACGGCTTTGGAGCGCGCAGCAGTTTTCGGTCATGTTTGTAAGCATTTTTCGCCTATTTTAACGCAAAATCACACATTTTAACGCAAAATCAGAATAGACGTTTTGTAGCACAATACTTCTAGTTTCGAAATGCGTTAAAAAAAATTAAAATCGGACCACTTCTGACGCATCCAGGGTCGCCGAACCATATTGCATAAAAAAATTAAAATTGCAATTGTGCAAAAATTAATAATCGGACAACGCCTGGGTTGTGCACGCTTAAAGTACCCATCAATCGCTACTTTCTCGCGAAAAGCCTGGGGAACAACTTTGAAAATGGCGGAGATATGAATTCTTGAAAAACGCAGATTTTTCCGGGTTTTCCAAATTTCCTCCGTTAATTTTAATGCGATCGAGTCCGTGTAGGGTTTATTTTTTCGTCTTTTCATTCTCCACTATTCGTCTGTGAAAGTATTAAGATTGCTCCATCAGTTCAGCTTTTACAAGCGAAAAACGAAAAAAAAAGCACGATTTTTTGTGTTTTTTTTGTAAATAACAAATTAAGTAATGATATTTGCGAGTCGAAAACACATCACAATTCATCTACGGACTGTGCCACGTGACCTGGGCCGTCGGCTTGCTGATACTATTTTTGTCACGAAAAAAATCTCTATTGCCTGGTCTATTTGTAGACATGCGCAGTACGCATATACTGCTCCCATTTATAAATTAAAGTGACGAATCGGCCTGTCAAAATGTATGGTTGTGAGGTTATGGTGGTTGTCGTCTAGTCCGAGTGAATAGTGACGATTATTTGATTATATGTATAACCGATGTCTACATTATAGGTACTGACTGTGATACTGCTAATAAACTAAATTGACATTTCACTGGTTTTCACGATGAAGTGCTGTGTTACGCTGAAAAGCGTCCAACAAGCAAATAAAATCAAAACGCATTTCAAACCAATTTAAAACCATAATTGAATTAAAATAAACACTAGATATTTTGCGCAGTTGTTGAGTTTATCTTTATTTATGTTTATAATTTTGTACAGGGATGCAATAAATGCATTTAGAAAATAAACTGCTTCTCGGTTATGCCGTGTGTCAAGATTTGCAAATACTGACGTTTCGCGAACCAAGTTGCTCGCTTCTTCAGAGGCAACTGACTACTGAAGACCTACGAAAGAAATCTCCCTTATATACCTAAATTTGCACCTCACTGCGCACATCTGGAGCTGCCGCTCCCATGTGCTTTTCCACCTGACCGCGTTAGGATCGATTTCCGGACCCTACTAACGTCAGTGCTGTCCTCGCGATTGATGTTGTCATGATGTTTGTAAATTTCGGTGGCTTCTCTAATAAGCCTGCAATGATAATTACCCACCCTTGCCAACATCTTCACGTCATCGAAATCCATTGTGTGTCCCGACTCGTGGCAGTGTTGAGCAACAGCGGACTGTTGAATCTTGCCTAGCCGGTTGTCTATACCGTGCTCCTTGACTCGACATTTGATGCTTCGTCTTGTCTGTCCTACATAGCGCGTACCACACTCACATGTTATCTTGTATACCCCTTCGTTCTTCGGGAGTGGTGTGATATCCTTTGGGTTAGATAAAATATCCTTTACCTTACCTGGTGCTCTGACGTTACCGTGATACCCGATTTCTTCAGGTCCACAGTTTCGACCGAAACGATGGATATTTACTTATCAGGGCCCTACGCGGCCATTATTTCTGCACACGCCTGTTTGCGACGGCAAGACACACTGTGGCGGCGCGCTCATTGCAAACTGTGTTGCTCGTCGTACCTGCCGACTGCCCCGGCTTTGCAAATAGTTTCTAATCCAACAGCTCATTCTGTTACTGGGGTTGCGTATTGCCAACACATCGTGATTGCGCACCGTGCATCTGCGTGTGTGCGGCCAAATTGTTATGTGGGAGTGTTGTTTTGGCCGATCCTTCAATTGAATTATTAAGATTTGACCATTTTAATTTTAAGAGGTTTGAACATTTTTGGAGTAACCGCATGTAATATCTGTTTAAATTTCAGTCCGTGCAGCTTTAGGCATTTCTGTGATCTTCGCTTTCAACACTTTGGCGAAAACTTTAGAGAAAACATTCGGTTCGAAATGGTCATTATGGTTTTTAGTTATAACAGTATCACAAAGTCACTTCATGTTCTATCTCAGCCGAACATTGCCAAATGTTTTCGCTTTACCGTTAGGTGAGAAGGTATTCCGTTCCCCAGTTAACTAATAATAACGTTTACACGTATTTTTTAACATTGCAGTGTTACTTGCGATCAACGGTTGGCTCAAAAATGATAACCTCCAATTTTTGTTATGTTCCGGGGCATCGATAATAATATTTCGATTTGAAGTTGCGCTGCTCTTGGGGTTACTGCTAATTTACGACATCTACATGAAACGATTATCCATAAAAAGGTAGGAAATTTAGGAGAAATATGTGTAAATTGTGTCTATATATGTATTATTGTTAAAGGTTTGTTCAGATTACTGTACCTGCTGGGATTGGGTTTCTATTGTTGTCGGTCGTCGTGGACTCAATCTTTTGGCAGAGACCTCTCTGGCCCGAAGGAGAAGTACTCTGGTTCAACGTTATACTGAATAAGAGCTCAAATTATGGGGTATCCTTTATAATATTTTGTTTAATTATTTATTCTCCAGTTGAACCGGTCAGTTCATGGATACAGGTGTCTCAGATTAAAAGTGGCTTATTATAAGCACTGTCAAATGCTGTTTTGACAATACTGTCAATAGAATAAAAATACCTGTCAAACCCTGGCTAACTAGTTTTAATGCAGACACGACCGATCTCGATCAAATAGAATTTGTTCATGCAGCTAAACTATTAATTTTACCAAAAAATGTCAGACAAATTATACAAAATTTCCTCTGCTTTAATTTTTTATTTAACTATTTTGACATTACAGAAATTGCGGCTCGTTTGCAAAATTGTCGAAAAATTATATGAGTAAATCTCCTGTTCCTTGGGACCCTTTTGAACAAAACTGATTTCAGCTCTAAGTTTAGTCATGAAACATCTAAATATGAAGTTTCGTCCCGATACCTTTAGTAGTTTCTCCGGATTCGTTGCTAAAAAAACGGGTACACACACACACACACACACACGCACGCGCGCGAACACGCACGCAAACGCACGCAAACGCACACGCACACACACGCACACACACACACACACACACGCACACCCACACACACCCACACACACCCACACCCACACACACACACACAGACACACACAGACACACACACAGACACACACACAGACACACACAGACACACACACACACACACACACAGACAGACAGACACACACACACACACACACACACACACACACACACCCACACCCACACACACACACAGACACAGACACACACAGACACACACACACACACACACACACACACACACACACACACACACACACACAGACACACACACACACAGACACACAGACACACAGACACACACACACACACACAGACACACACACACAGACACACACAGACAAACACACAGACACACACAGACACACACAGACACACACAGACACACAGACACACACCCCCACCCACACCCACAAACACCCACACACACAGACACACAGACACACAGACACACAGACACACAGAGACACACACAGACACACACAGACACACACAGACACACACAGACACACACAGACACACACACAGACGCACACAGACACACACAGACACACACAGACACACACAGACACACCCACACACACACACACACACACACACACACACACACACACACACACACACACACACACACAGACACACACACACACACACACACACACACACACACACACACACACACACACACACACACACACACACACACCCACACACACACACACACACACACACACACCCACACCCACACACACACAGACACACGCACACGCACACGCACACACACCCACACCCACACAGACCCACACAGACGCGATATGTTAGTTGTCGACATCTCAAATAAGAATACCATTGATATATTTGGTACATGACCACCATTAACGGTATATCATGTGTGTTGGAACAAATCTAAAATCAACCAACATATATACAATAGTAAGTACGTAGGCTTTCACGGCCAGACTCATTTAGAAAATAAACTGCTTCCGGGTTATGCCGTGTGTCAAGTATTCAATTAGCTTTGAAGAAGCGAGCAACATGGTTCGCGAAACGTCAGCATTAACAAATCTTGACACACGGCATAACCCGGAAGCAGTTCATTTTCTAAATATATACAACAGTTATATTCCTATTTTGAGTAGACCTCTCCATTTCTGTGGTACTTCTACTCGGCATTACCCAGAGGCATGGCAACTTCAATATTACTTGTACCTTTAGGGTTACTACAGGACCATAGGGTATCAAAAGTATGCCTTCCGGCAGTGCTCTTCATCCTGCTTTACTCGTTTCTACCTCACAAAGAGCTCCGTTTTATCATCTATGTCTTCCCTTTGCTTAATGTGCCTGTTGCCACCGTATGTCACCGAATGTAAGTAAACTGCAAGTGTAAATAATGTATAGATGTAAATAATATATACAGACGCAGGAAGCCATGTGTATACATCTGTCAGGGTGCCAATTAGTAATCTGGGGTTTCATACCTACACTTGTTTTTTTTATTCCATGGCTCCCTGTACTTTTTTTATTAACATAAACTATTCTACATAACGTTCTTTTAATAATAATTAATTTACAGATGGGAGAACCGTCAGAAGAGTTTGGTTTATTACTTTGCGTCTTTGGCAGTCGTTGGACATTTGTTTGTAAATCTACTTTTTACGCTGTTTTTGTTGAATATATCTAGTACAAACTATCCGGGTGGAGTTGCTATGTCTAAGCTACATCGTTTGTACGGCAGTGAGCCTATGGTTCATGTCCATATCAGTAATTTGGCAGCACAGACCGGAGTGAGTAGGTTCACAGAAATAAAACCACATTGGATGTGAGTATGCATAATTAACTAAATTTATATCATTTAATTTATTAACATTATTTCCAACTGTAGCAGGAATAAATAAAGGGTTGGTTTGTGATAATACATTGCAAGTCCTATATGTATGAAATCTAGCATAACATAAAGTTATAGATTTATGCTTTAATCCAAGAGGCCTCTATCTTCCCCTAGTCTGGCTATACGCCCCCAGAGAGGCGATATTGCGCACTTTGGGGACCACTTGCTTAGGATGTAAAAATAATGAAATACAGGACACATACATTCTGTCAGCCCTTGTAGTGACAATGCACAGCACAATTGCACATTTGACACGAATGAATTCATAATTTGGAAAATACTTGACAGATTATGCCTTTTTAGGACTGAATTACTTGTGGCTATACTTTATTTTGATAACACAACTGGTTCCGGAGATATACCCCAAAGTATGGTCCCGGAAGTCCAAAAACTTTCAATTACCGTCAAAGTATAAAATGATATAACAAAATCGGTATCAAACGAAAGGTGTTTGCAAAGGCATTCATCGGGTCATATTTTATAGTTGCCATATGTCCAAAATACATGTTAATTCTTGCAGAAATCTGCATACATTAATATGAAAATTGGAATTAGTTAATACCATTTTTAAAATTTGGTTAAGATGTAGAATGTAGAAATAAACGGAGCTATACAAAATATCATTGGACACATTTATTTAATTAAACATCTGGCTCTTTGAGGAAATAATCCAGTTTTTTTATAAAAATAATAAAAATATAAATAATAGCATCTGATAATAAAATATATTTATATTTTTCAGAAAATGCTATTCTTCATAAAAGTTTCTGGATTGTTTTAAACCTAAAATGCAAATATTAGACTATAATTATCTGCTTGCATATACCGGGTGTTACCAAAACTATGAAAAACTTTTAAGAGTAAAGTATCATTATTTTAAAAGCTACGCAAAAATGTTATATGAAGAAAGCATTTAGAAACATTAGAGGGAATTAAATACGAAATTATAAGGTCCTTCATCGTAACACCCAGTATATGGAACGTCGAAGGTAACTATAATTGCATATTCTAATATTTTGAAATACATGTTCAAATAATATTTTTGCATAGTTTTGAAGATGAAGGTATTTTACTCTTATGTCATTTTCACCTTTTTGGCAACACGCGGTATATGCAACGGAGAAAATGATTATAATTTTCTATTTAAGGACCTCTAATATTCCCAAATACTTTTTACAAATAACATTTTAGCATAGCTATGAACATACAGGTATAATTGTAATATACTGACATTAGAAGATAGGTGTGTACTGAAACAAGCATTGAATGTAAACTAAACTTTATTCCTATATAGATATAACATACAGAACTCAAAACCCCCTCTCTTTCCAAACAGGTATTATAGGTCTATACAACAAATATTTGTATATCACAATTCTTCCCTTTTTAATTATGTACACTTTATCACAATCATTGTAAATGTTTACAAATAATTCATCAACAAAACTTAAAACCATTAAAATTAATCGCACTTTATTATCGGAAATACAATAATCAAAATTATACAAATGTAAATACTTAATCTACTTAATCCTACTGCGCAAATTATACCTAAAATTAGTACTGCCAGTAGTTTCACGTCAGTCACCTCAGAACGCCACTTTTCGCAAATTGATTTGAAACTTTCCAAATAATTAGTACCCAATTAGTACCAATTGGTACCAGCAACCGCGGAATTAGTACCTCACGGGTACCCCCTTAATTTATGAGTAGTTCTTTTGAACGTCACCTCAGAACGCCACTTGTCGTAAAACTCGAATCACTTTGAAATTTTGTAAGGATTTAGTACCCAATTAGTACCCTCAGAAAACACAAACGCCCAAATTAGTACCTCAAAGGAACCCCCCGATATCGGGGGGCAAAGATAGCGCGCGTCACCTCAGAACGCCACTTGTCGAAAAACAAGTCAAATCAATTCTAGCTTTTGTAGGGAATTAGTACCCAATTAGTACCCACAGAAAACACCAACCCCCAAATTAGTATCTCAAAGGGACTCCCTTAAATCACGGGTAGTTCTTTGGAGCTTCACCGAAAGCCATTTGTCGTAAAGCAAGTCGAATCATTTCGAACTTTTGTAAGGATTTAGTACCCAGTTGGTACCTTCAGAAAACACTAACCACAAAATTAGTACCTCAAAGGAACATCCCAAAATCGGGGGTATAGATGGCGCGCGTGAAAAGCCGAAAATTGCAGCATCTTTGATTACAATACGTTATAATAAGTAGGTCCCATAATATTATTTTTGCTTAGGTACCTAAACATATTATTTTTTATTTTGTGTAGCATGGTAAAAATTTCTATTTAAGCATAATTAACTAAATCGACTGACTTACTGTACTATTTTCTTTTGTTTTGGTTACAGTCATACAAATACGAACTATCTAGGTACCTATCTAGAATGATTTTGAAAATAAATCATAACAGGTACATAAGTACCTATTATATAAGGACAGGTAAACGTCGTTTTGCGCCGGTTCGATTTACGCCCATTCACAATTACGCCGATTGGTGCCGGCGTGGGATTCCCCGGTTCGGCCGACACCAGACGACAGGACGACAGCAGGCGACCGATTCTTTTACAGTTACACGTTGTTTTATTTTATTACCGTGTACTATAAATATTAATGTATAGCATAGTATAGCCCACCTACATTAAATACAATTCTACTATAATACACCAAACCGAATAAGTTCATAAAAAGGTTGATTTGCTATTTTGTATTTTACACACAATACATTATTACTGCTAGTTATCATAGCTATCATAGACTGGTGACGAGAAAAATCAGATTTAAATTTATTGAATTGTTCTTTAGTTAAATATCCACAAAAATGTAGCAGCCATGATACTTTTTCCTACTTCAACTCATAATATTACATAAGTAATATTATATATAACTACGTTTATATTTAAAAAAATATGGCTGTAGAGTTTGTAGACATTAATGTCCTAATTAAACACCGGTAGTAAAATTTCAACCCTCTGGGAAAGGGAGTTTATATGTGGCATATCGGTATGGTTAGCTATGAAGATAGTAAAACAAGTAAAACTTCAACCCCATAGAAAAGTGTTTTACTTCGAAGTACCAATTTGGGGGTTGATGTTTTCTGTGAGTACCAATTGGCTACTAAATCCTTACAAAGTGATTCGACTTGTTTGACTACAAGTGGCGTTCTGAGGTGACGCTCGAAAGAACTACCCGCGATTTAGAGGGTACCAATTTGGTGTTTTCTGTGAGTACTAATTGGGTACTAATTCCTTACAAAAGCTAGAATTGATTCGACTTGTTTTTCGACAAGTGGCGTTCTTAGGTGACGCGCGCTGTCTTTGCCCCCCGACATCGGGGGGTTCCTTTGAGGTACTAATTTGGGGGTTAGTGTTTTCTGAGGGTACTAATTGGGTACTAAATCCTTACAAAATTTCAAAGTGATTCGAGTTGTTTTACGACAAGTGGCGTCCTGAGGTGACGCTCGAAAAAACTACCCGCGATTTAGAGGGGTTCCTTTGAGGTACCAATTAGGGGGTTGGTGTTTTCTGTAGGTACTAATTGGGTACTAATTCCCTACAAAAGCTAGAATTGATTCGACTTGTTTTTCGACAAGTCTGAGGTGACGCGCGCTATCTTTGCCCCCCGATTACGGGGGGTTCCTTTGAGGTACTAATTTGGGGGTTAGTGTTTTCTGAGGGTACTAATTGGGTACTAAATCCTTACAAAATTTGAAAGTGATTCGAGTTGTTTTATGATAAGTGGCGTTCTGAGGTGACGTTTAAAAGAACTACTCATTAATTAAGGGGGTTCCCTTGAGGTACTAATTCCGCGGTTGGTGGTACCAATTGGTACTAATTGGGTACTAATTATTTGGAAAGGTTCAAATCAATTTGCGAAAAGTGGCGTTCTGAGGTGACGGACGTAGTAGTTTCGGCTACTGCTGTATCCGATAACGAATCTGGCTGAATTGTTACGTTATTTTCGCTTCTATCTTCACTTTCATTATCTACAATATTTTCTGAAACTGATTCTTTCTCTGTGGAAATGGGAACAGATAAAGATTTTCGCTGCATTATTTGGTTTGAATGTCGTCTGATAACCTTATCTTTTCCCACCTGTACATCATACGTCACGGACCCAGATTTGGTAACAATTTCGCCTGGTATCCACTTCGGTTCCGTACAGTTTTTAAAATCTTTAACCAATACCTTATGACCTACGTCTAAATCTTTAGGATTTATTCCAAAATTATCTATTTGTTTACCCGGGGGAAGTTAGCAATAAAAGTTAGCAATAAGTTTGTTTTTCAACCGATTTTAATAAATGATACATCATTTTAAAGCTAATAACGTCCTGATAGCCCATGAGTTTTGCCCGGTCGATCAAATCATAATTAGTTCCCTAAAAATACGAATGAAAGTTGACATTTTCGACTATTTGGTAAAGTTTTAGGCACCATATCTCGGCTATGACTTAACCGATCATAATGAGCAATACATTAATCGAAAGCACAAGGCTTCATGTACTCTATATAGTTTTGCCCGATCGAAATTATAACAATTAGCGCCGTGGGAAATTAACAAAGTTTGAGCGTTCTGGAGCGCTAATAGCAGCTATACCAGGAGCGCCGTTCGATAAAAGAGCCAGCAATAAGTACTTTTTCTCATTCGATTTCGAAAATTTATACATCATTCGATGGCCTAGAGCCTCCTTTATCTGCATGCGTTTTGCCCGATCGAAATTATAACAATTAGCGCCGTGGTAAATTATCAAAGTTTGAGCGTTCTGGAGCGCTAATAGAAGCTATACCAGGAGCGCCGTTCGATAAAAGAGCCAGCAATAAGTACTTTTTCTCATTCGATTTCGAAAATTTATACATCAGTCGATAGCCTAGAGCCTCCTTTATCTGCATGCGTTTTGCCCGATCGAAATTATAACAATTAGCGCCGTGGTAAATTATCAAAGTTTGAGCGTTCTGGAGCGCTAATAGCAGCTATACCAGGAGCGCCGTTCGATAAAAGAGCCAGCAATAAGTACTTTTTCTCATTCCATTTCGAAAATTTATACATCAGTCGATGGCCTAGAGCTTCCTTTATCTCCATGAGTTTTGCCCGATCGAAATTATAACAAGTAGCGCCTGAAAACTAATAACAAAGTACTAGCGTCGTGGGGATTTGGACAACACAGTTCAACCGCATGCCTTGAACACCGAACAACAAAAGCATAAAAAATAAGCACTTCCTGTCATCCGATTTGAACAAATTATACACCAATCGATAGCTTAGGGTGGCAACGAGTTATGCTCATTTTGTCCGGTCGAGATTCAAACAATTAGCGGGCAAGAATAATTAACAAAGTTTGTGCTCCGAAGACATCGGGAGAGGACTGTGAGGTTACAACGGTGAACAAAAGCACGCATTTTAAGCACTTCCTGTCATCCGATTTTAATAAATTATACACCAATCGATAGCTTAGGGTGGCAACGAGTTATGCTCATTTTGCCCGGTCGAGATTCAAACAATTAGCGGGCAAGAATAATTAACAAATTTTGTGCTCCGGAGACATTGAGAAACGACCATACATGGTATACCGATCACAAATTTTTTTATTTGTATTCCTGACACGTAGATATTTACGACAAATTAGATCTAAGCTCGTCATACATTTTGTGAAATGCGAATATGCAATTCGCGAAGAAGTCAAAACTGACTTAATGATTTCAGTGCATTTTAATAGTATTTGTTATTTTTGTAATTAAATTTAAATTTCAAATGTTATTGTACACTTGTTTTGGCGCCGTAGTGGGCCTTAGTCGAACGCCGCACCAAGTGATGCCGCCACCGAATGCCGACAAAGACACAAAGGAAGTGCCGACATTGGGGCTTTCGTTTGCTAATATCAAAGGGTGCCGGTAGATCGTTTTTGTCAAGTTCTTGCGGGTAGTTATTGAGTGCAGTCGGAACTTTTGATGTCGTTCTTGGGAATATGTTCGATTGGATTTTGTGTCAGTTTTAGTTCGCAATTGACGCGTTGTGTATCGACAGCATCATGTAATAAAAACTAAATAATAAAATCATCGGGATCATAATTACCGCGGAGAAGTTAGCCATAAAAGATAGCCATAACTTTTTTTTTTCGAATTTTGTTATGAAACATATATCAAATGATAGGGGTGTTCAAGTACTATACGCCATAGTTCTGATCCGAAAATTTATTAAACGGTGTTGTCGGAAATTTGATTTATTTCGTTACGCGTTACCTTATAAGAGCTGTTGTCATCTCAATAAAGAATTGCCCATAACTTTTTGCAACAACCCCATAGAGAAACAAGTGATACAAATTCGGAAAGCGCATACAATTTTGCATCCAATAGTGGTATTGGGAAGGTGCTACCCCTAATATCACCTACCCCAATACACCTATAATACAGGAAATTGCGCGGCGGTCGACTAAGAAATGGTATTAATGAACATAACTCACGGTAAAATTATTGCATAACTTTCCTAAATACGTCAAATTATAGGCAATTAAATGTACTATTTACCTTTCAAAGCTCGGAGTTTTGCTCGACGGCGAACAACCCTTGAATAACGATCATGTCCGTACGCAACCGTCCCCGCCGGCAATCATATGTCGGGTGGTTGTGGCAGGAAAATGTTTATAACTTTTGTAAATATTGTTGCATAACTTTCTATCATACATCAAATTGTAGGTAATTAAAAGGACTTCACACCCTTCGCCGCTCGGAGTTTTGGTCGACGGCGAACAACCCTTAAATGACGTTAATGTCTGTACGAAACCAATACGACGGGCAATCACATATAAAGTGGCTTCTGCAGAAAAATGTTTATAACTTTAGCAAATATTGTTGCATAACTTTCTATCATATATCAAATTGTAGGTAATTAAAAGGGCTTCTCACCCTTCGTCGCTCGGAGTATTGCTCGACGGCGAACAACCCTTAAATGACGTTAATGTCTGTACGAAACCAATACGACGGGCAATCACATATAAAGTGGCTTCTGCAGAAAAATGTTTATAACTTTAGCAAATATTGTTGCATAACTTTCTATCATATATCAAATTGTAGGTAATTAAAAGGGCTTCTCACCCTTCGCCGCTCGGAGTTTTGCTCGATGGCGAACAACACTTAAATGGCGATAATGTCCGTGCGAAACCGTCAGCGCCGGCAAACATACGTCGGATGGTTGTTGCAGGAAAATGTTTATAAGTTTTGCAAATATTGTTGCATAACTTTGTATCATATATCAACTTGTAGGTAATTTAAAGTGCTTGTCATTCTTCCCCGCTTAGAGTTTTACTCCACGGCAAACAACCCTGTAACAGCGATATTGTCCGAACGGAAGCAGTATGAGAGGCAATCACATGCAAGTCACTTCTTGCAGAAAAATGTTTATAATTTTTGCAAACAATATTGCATAATTTTCTATCATATATCAGATTATAGGTCGGAGTTAAGTAAAGGTCCAATAAAAGCAAACGATAGATAGCGATAAGGAGTTGCCAGTTGCCTTTAATACAGCAATTTCAAACTGGGTGCATTATCGTCATCTAAGGGTTGATTGCCAGGGAGTAAAACTCCGAGCGGGGACGCATGAGAAGCACTTTTAATTACCTACAGTTTGATTTATGATAGAACGTTATGCAACAATATTTGCAAAAGTTATCAATGATTTTCTGCAGCAGCCACTTGATATATAATTGCCCGTCGTACTGGTTCCGTAGGGACATTATCGCCATTTAAGAGTTGTTCGCCATCGAGCAAAACTCGGAGCGGCGAAGGGTGAGAACCCCTTTTAATTACCTACAATTTGATATATGATAGAAAGTTATGCAACAATATTTACAAAAGTTATAAACATTTTCCTGCCACAACAACCCGACATATGATTGCCGGCGGGGACGGTTGCGTACGGACATAATCGTTATTCAAGGGTTGTTCGCCGTCGAGCAAAACTCCGAGCTTTCAAAGGTAAATAGTACATTTAATTGCCTATATTTTGACGTATTTAAGAAAGTTATGCAATAATTTTACCGTGAGTTATGTTCATTAATACCATTTCTTAGTCGACCGCCGCGCAATTTCTTGTATTATAGGTGTATTGGGGTAGGTGATATTAGGGGTAGCACCTTCCCAATACCATTATTGGATGCAAAATTGTATGCGCTTTCCGAATTTGTATCACTTGTTTCTCTATGGGGTTGTTGCAAAAAGTTATGGGCAATTCTTTATTGAGATGACAACAGCTCTTATAAGGTAACGCGTAACGAAATAAATCAAATTTCCGACAACACCGTTTAATGAATTTTCGGATCAGAACTATGGCGTAAAGTACTTGAACACCCCTATCATTTGATATATGTTTCATAACAAAATTCGAAAAAAAAAAAGTTATGGCTATCTTTTATGGCTAACTTCTCCGCGGTAATTATGATCCCGATGATTTTATTATTTAGTTTTTATTACATGATGCTGTCGATACACAACGCGTCAATTGCGAACTAAAACTGACACAAAATCCAATCGAACATATTCCCAAGAACGACATCAAAAGTTCCGACTGCACTCAATAACTACCCGCAAGAACTTGACAAAAACGATCTACCGGCACCCTTTGATATTAGCAAAGCCCCAATGTCGGCACTTTCTTTGTGTCTTTGTCGGCATTCGGTGGCGGCATCACTTGGTGCGGCGTTCGACTAAGGCCCACTACGGCGCCAAAACAAATGCACTGAAATCATTAGCTCAGTTGTTAAAATTGACTTCTTCGCGAATTGCATATTCGCATTTCACAAAATGTATGACGAGCTTCGATCTAATTTGTCGTAAATATCTACGTGTCAGGAATACAAATAAAAAAGTTTGTGATCGGTATACCATGTATGGTCGTTTCTCAATGTCTCCGGAGCACAAAATTTGTTAATTATTCTTGCCCGCTAATTGTTTGAATCTCGACCGGGCAAAATGAGCATAACTCGTTGCCACCCTAAACTATCGATTGGTGTATAATTTGTTCAAATCGGATGACAGGAAGTGCTTATTTTTTATGCTTTTGTTGTTCGGTGTTCAAGGCATGCGGTTGAACTGTGTTGTCCAAATCCCCACGACGCTAGTACTTTGTTATTAGTTTTCAGGAGCTAATTGTTATAATTTCGATCGGGCAAAACTCATGGAGATAAAGGAAGCTCTAGGCTATCGACCGGTGTATAAATTTTCAAAAGCGGATTGGAAAAAGTACTTATTGCTGGCTGTTTTACCGAACGGTGCACCGAGTATAGCCGCTATTAGCGCCCCAGAACACGCAAACTTTGTTCATTTCCTACGGCGCTAATTGTTATAATTTCGATCGGGCAAAACGCATGCAGATAAAGGAGGCCCTAGGCTATCGACTGATGTATAAATTTTCGAAATCGGATTGGAAAAAGTACTTATTGCTGGCTCTTTTATCGAACGGCGCTCCTGGTATAGCTGCTATTAGCGCTCCAGAACGCTCAAACTTTGATAATTTACCACGGCGCTAATTGTTTTAATTTCGATCGGGCAAAACGCATGCAGATAAAGGAGGCTCTAGGCTATCGACTGATGTATAAATTTTCGAAATCGAATGAGAAAAAGTACTTATTGCTGGCTCTTTTATCGAACGGCGCACCTGGTACGTCCGGTATTAGAGGCCCGTAACGCGCAAACTTTGTTAATTTCCCACGGCGCTAATTGTTATAATTTCGATCGGGCAAAACTCATGCTGATGAAGGAAGTCCTAGGCTATCGACTGGTGTATAAATTTTCAAAATCGAATGAGAAGAAGTACTTATTGCTGGCTGTTTTACCGAACGGTGCACCGAGTATAGCCGTCATTAGCGCCCCAGAACACGCAAACTTTGTTCATTTCCTACGGTACTAATTGTTATAATTTCGATCGGGCAAAACGCATGCAGATAAAGGAGGCTCTAGGCCATCGACTGATGTATAAATTTTCGAAATCGAATGAGAAAAAGTACTTATTGCTGGCTCTTTTATCGAACGGCGCTCCTGGTATAGCTGCTATTAGCGCTCCAGAACGCTCAAACTTTGTTAATTTCCCACGGCGCTAATTGTTATAATTTCGATCGGGCAAAACTATATAGAGTACATGAAGCCTTGTGCTTTCGATTAATGTATTGCTCATTATGATGGGTTAAGTCATAGCCGAGATATGGTGCCTAAAACTTTACCAAATAGTCGAAAATGTCAACTTTCATTCGTATTTTTAGGGCACTAATTATGATTTGATCGACCGGGCAAAACTCATGGGCTATCAGGACGTTATGAGCTTTAAAATGATGTATCATTTATTAAAATCGGTTGAAAAACAAACTTATTGCTAACTTTTATTGCTAACTTCCCCCGGGTTATTTGTTTTTGTATCTTGTCTTTGACAATATTCGAATGTGATGGTCTAATTAAATCTAGCCTAGTTTTTAGATTTCTTCCAAACATTAGACTCGCGAACTTGTATTTGTCGTGCAGTGATTAAAATTACGATAATCAAATAAAAATAATTGCAAGGTATCGTTAATAGTTTTATTTTCGTACCGCTTTCTTTATTGCTCTTTTAATTAATTTTACACAATTTTCAGCTGCCCATTGCTTTGTGCGTGATACGGTGGAGTAAATAAGTGTGTTATACCATTTATTTTCATGTATTTGGCAAACTCAGCACTAGAAAATGGTGGACCATTATCACTAACTAACGTATCGGGTATACCGAACCTAGCAAATATTGATCTTAGGCACCGAATTTAGTGAAACTTAGTGTGAGAATCAATAATTACTAAATATTTCTTATTGAAAATTGGTCCAAGAAAATCTACATGTATTCTTCACCAAGGTTTGTCCGTTTGAGGCCATGGCTGAAGAGTCGCCTTTGCGGGATTATTTAAAAAATTATTACAAGTGGGACATTGTTGGCACATCTTTTCAACATCTTTATCTATCAACGGCCAATAACAATAGGACCGTGCAAAAGACTTGCATTTTGTGATACCCATATGAGATGAATGAATTTCTCTCAGTATTTGTTTCCTAAAATTACTAGGCACCACTACTCTAATTCCCCATAGAATACAGCCATGCTCTAAATGCAATTCATTTTTTCTATGAAAATAAGGTTTAATTATCTCAGACACATCTCTCACATTCTCTGGCCAACCAGTCAAACATAAATTATAAACTTTACTTAAAATAACATCTTTTTTTGTTTCTATTGCTATTTGTTTGTGGTTAATTGGTAAACATTCTTCGATGTGAAAAATATGTCCCAAATCATCCTCCCTAGATTTCTTAGATTTCTGTGGCTGTGGAAGTCTGGATAAAGCGTCTGCAATGCAATTATTATTAGATTTTATAAATTTTATTTCATACTGATATGCCGATAATATTATTGACCAGCGTTGCAGTCTGCTTGCTGCTATTTGCGGCATTCCTTTCTTTTCTCCAAACAATGTAATTAGCGCCTTGTGATCAGAAAAAGTTGAAATTTACTTCCGTATAAATATTCGAGAAATTCTTTTTACACCAAAAATTATCGCTAATGCTTCCTTGTCAATTTGGGAATAATTTCTCTCTGCATCATTTAATGTTCGCGAAGCATGCGCAATTGGCCTTACTTCCCCGTTCGGAAAAATGTGAGCAATAACAGCTCCTATACCTGTGGAACACTTTCGGTGAAACTAACTCTTGCTTAAGATCGTTAAAAATTTTTAAACATTTTTTGTCAAAATTCCATCTAACATTCTTTCGCAATAAATTATATAATCTGCTTAATTTGGTACTCAGGTTAGCAATAAATTTTCCGTAATAATTAACCATTCCTAACAAAGATTTTAATTCGGTCTTATTTGAAGGTATTTTCATGTTCAAAATTGCGTTAAGTTTATCCTTAGCTGTTAAGTTTATCCTTACCGCGTCAATATAATGCCCTAAATAATTTATTGATTTTTGAAAAAAATTGCATTTATCCAAGTTAATTTTTAATCCACATTCTTTAATTTTGTCAAACACCAATTTCAATCTACTCAGATGTTCAGTTTCTGTAGTTCCAATGACAAGAATGTCGTCCAAAAATACAACTACTCCGGGAATATTCGCATAAGTAGTATCCATTAATTTTTGGAAAATACCTGGACTAGAAGCTATTCCATAAGGTAATCTTTTATAAATAAAAAGACCTTTGTGTGTATTTATTGTAACTAATTGCTTAGAATTTTCGGCAAGTTCCAACTGTGCATATGCCTATGACAAATCTATATTACTAAAGCATCCCCCCCCCAGCTAAATTTGAAAAAATTGTTTCTATTTTCGGTATTGGGTATTTGTGAACATGTAAATGGGGATTTAATGAAACTTTAAAATCTCCGCAAATGCGAACTTCGCCATTCTTTTTCAGAACAGGTAGGGTTACCAGATTTTTTTCACCCATCCCCGGACTTTTCCTTTAAAAAATCCGGACAAAATCCGGACGCAACTATGGAATGACTTATTTTTTTGTTTCTTTTTATGAATAAATTTCTATATAAACTTTTTTTTACATCAACATGTTTACATATAGTATAATACATATTATAATATTAATATTGCATAACACAAAACTAAAAAACCTAACAATCTACTAAAATACAATAAAATATGTTAGGTTTATTTAAACGCCATCAAAAATCATACTTTTCGCTGGACTGAATTTTATTTATATTATATTTTATATTTTCGGGTAAAAGTACGATATCAAAAAATTGCTCACAAGTGATATTCAAATTAAACTTTGTCCTGATGATTCCCTTTACGGACGATAAGTCTAATCTATTTCGCTCCTTAGTCCACAGCCGAAATAAGTGAAAAGATTCTCTCTACATTCGCATTGTGCGAGAGAATAGCAAACCAAAATTCTGCAACTTTTAATAGTTCCGAAAAAACTTCAACGGAAAGACACTGGTTAAAATATTGAGACCATTTCTGATGAGCGTAAATATTTTCATCGTGGACCGCAAATTTTTCCAAAATAAATCGTTTTAGGTGAGAGAATAGACGTTTCTCGTTCTGGGTCTTGATCTGACGATGTGTGCGCGCATTTCTCCCAGGACCACCCAGGACTAAATTAAGTTGGCAACTGTGCTTTGTAAAAAGCCTAATTAGTATCAAATGAAATGTAATTGATAAAAGATAAGTGTGAGAATGACATGCATTCATTAAAAACTGAATAATTATATGGTGAACATGAAAATCAAAATACCTACCGTGTTTTTAGGTTAGGACAGTTCAGCAAATTTTCCAAAGTTCATAAAAACAGGTACACCAGTGGCAAGCTTCCTTGAGTTGGGATACGTAGATACAGAATACTTCATGATTAAAGCCGAAATTGGTAATTTTACATGGCAGGCGTGTTTTCTGGGGATTTTAAGTTTGTTTGATTATGTTACCAGATTTGACAGCGGCGCCAAGTCTTCTGCGCATGTTGTCTAGCGTTTTGGGTCATAAGTAGAAGCCACTATTGATCGAAAAATTTTGCATCGTCTATATCCACTCCCTTTTCAGTTAAATAAACTAATGAAGGAACTACATTTTTTTCCCAGTCATAGGCATTAATATTTTTCAGTAACAAGGTGTACTTTACAAGTGGTTTACGGCGATTACTTCTCTCACAGCTCTGTCGCCATAGCGAATGTATGCAACACGCTGGGTTTCACATGGCCTCGCCGACCGACGCGCTACGCTAAGTAGGGGATTTTGCCGTCACTGCCGGTCTAAAAATCGGGGATTCCAAGACTTTTTAATTAAAATAGAGTCAGGGAAATTTCCGCGGACGATCTAACAATTCCCGGCCGGACGTCCCCGGACGCCCTGAAAACCCGAACATGTCCGGCGAAATCCGGACGTCTGGTAACCCTAAGAGCAGGGACAATTGGACTAGCCCATTCACTGTAATCCACCAGTGACAATATTCCCTCATTCACTAATCTGTCCAATTCTTTTTCAACTTTCAGTTTCATATTGAAAGGCAATGCACGAGCCTTGCAAAAAACGGGTAGCGCATCTGTTTTCAAATATAAGGTAGCTTGAAAATTTTCAAACATTCCTAATTTATTTTCAAAAATTTCATTATATTGCCTAATTAAATCTTTTACATTTGTTACTGGAAACGTGATACTGTGAATTGGTAAATTATTAACAATATTTATACGCAAAGCAGATAACTATTGACGTCCCAAAAGAGATGAGCCCCCTTTTGGCACAACGTATAATTTCAAAACATCAGAGATCCCCTTAAACTCAACCTTCACTTTTAAAAAACCAATGGTATCTATTTCATTCCCTATGTACGATGACAATTTTATGTTTGAATTATTTATTGGTAAGTCATTAAAATATTTTCGGTATACATATTCTGAAATTAGCGAGACGGGCGAACCGGTGTCTATTTGCATATTTAAATTTATATTTTCCACTTGAATTGTAGCTGTAATTGCTGAGTATGATTCATTAGTAACAACATTAAACAAACTTGCATCGGAATCTAATTCTTGTAAGTTGACAGGATTATTATCTTTATTTTCTACCACAAAATTATTTCTAAATTTACGAGAACCGGACCTATTTTTATTCTTATTATTGCAAAGATATTTTAAATGAGGCAATAGAGATTTTTCGTGACAAAAATAATATCAGCAAGCCGACGGTCCCAGGTCACGTAGAACAGTCCGTAGATGTATTGTGATATGTTTTCGACTCGCAAATATCATTACTTAATTTGTTACAAACAAAAAATCTCAAAAAAGCGTGCTTTTTTTCGTTTTTTGCTTGTAAAAGCTGAACCGATGGAGCACTCTTGATGCTTTCAACAGACGAATTGTAGAGAATGCAAAGACGAAAAAATAAAAAATAAACCCTACACGGACTCGATCGCATTAAAATTAACGGAGGAAATTCGAAAAAAACGGAAAAATCTGCGTTTCTTCAAAAATTCATAACTCCGCCATTTTCAAAGTAGTCGCGCAAGCTTTTCGCGACAAAGTAGCGATTGGTGGGTACTTTGACTGTGCACAACCCAGGCTTTGTGCGATGATTAGTTTTTGCACAATAGGGTATTTGACTGTATTAAAAATATGGCATGTATTATAGTCATCCTAATAGATTACAGTTTAAGAAAACTATTTGTTATTACTTTTCAAAAAAAATATGCTTTATTTCTATGAAAAACAAAAATTAAAATTGAATTTTATTCACGTTCTATCACGTGATTGAAAACGCTCTGTAATTGGCTCAGTCTCCAGTGATGTCATTCGTTAGTACGCTTAGAGCGCGTTCGGTTTGTCAGGGTACGGTATGGGGAGAGCAACGCTCAGATAACTTGGGTCGGCTGTCTCTCTCTTATATGCAGATAAACGCCGTATGACGTTAGTCCGCCTATTATGCAGCGCGTCACTCTCACCGTGCAATACCGGGTTATCCGAACGCGCTCTTATGCTTCTCCCGTTTGAATTTAATAGCACGAAAGCGCCATGTAAGCATAACTTTGTAGGTTAGGATAGCCCTAACCTTAAGCTGTCAGATAATACCTGGTTCGAAAATACGATAGATAACTTATTCTAGTCAGTTTTACTTATGTCGAAGTAATCTTCACAACAGAAAATGTGTCGCCATTGGGTACCCGTGAAAAAAATGACTCACTGGCCAAGAACCAATTAAATCACGCTAGAGGGCGCCAGTAACGCAATGTCGGCTAAAATCGATTTAGTTAGTGTTTATTTAGCAATTTTAGACTATTTTCACCATTTCATAGCCACCTAGATTAATACACAAAAAAGTTATTTTTGCGTTGCCTTGGTGATAAAAATTGACGATCGATATGCTTTTGTGTTCAGAATGTTATCCTGATTGAAAATATCACACAAAGAATATAGGGTGCCATTTAAAATTTTAATGATGACGTCATTTCCGAAAAAACGGAAGTCATATTAACCTCAAGAATATCCCAAAGCATGGCATTTTTTGTCTATTAACACTTTCCCAAATTTCATTCGTCCAGCTTTATAAACAAAAAAAAACAAACGGGAGTACCTATGGCGTGGGTCAGCCGGTAGTTCAAAAGATATTAAATTTTATCTAAAGTGACTCACGCGCGGCGTGTCGAAACTCGATAAAAAAAACGCAGCAAGCGACTACTTCAGGCGTGTACGCGACGTTCTTAAACGTCTCGCAGACAGCAGGCTGGTTCAACATGCTAGTGCAGTTTGTTTTTTAAGAACGGAGTGAGTGGAAGTGCTTATTTATTACGTGTTAAACATATTTATTTATTAATCGCCTTTAAAAAATGCCGAAGTCTTCTAACCGTATCAAACGTTATAAATTTCGAACCGACAGATGTTTCAATCCATTCAATTTGTCTCCACATCCAAATATAAAAAGAATGAGGCTCTCAGAAAAGTAATAAAATACCAATTATTGGCATTAAAATATACCTATAACATGTTGGTCACTTCAACAAAGAATTTGTAAGTCATGCCGGTTTAAATTATGTAAAATCAAGAAAGATGAAACAGATATCCAATTGAATGAAGGTTGTATATAGTTATTTAACCAAGTACATTAAAGAGAGCGATTATTGATCAAGACTGTTTAACGCACGAGCGATAATTGTCGAGATCATTAATCACCGTTTAATATTCGAGTTGGTTACAAATTTTTTTCGTCGATCGTATTCTTCTGGCGGCGTCTACATAGATTTTATTCGTCGATGTCGTTTGAAATTATATGACCATTTATGTAAGTCGTTTGATTGGCTATAACAAATCATGCATTAATAGAAATCGGGCATTTGTAGAGCTTTTTAATAAATGATTTTCTATTTAGTAAATATACTCATAAATAAACGATCGACGGAAATATATATTTTTCGTCGATCGTTTATTTATGAGTTTGTTTAGTGAATAGAAAATCATGTATTAAAAAGCTCTATAAATGCACGATTTATATGTTTTTTCTTACATCGGTTCCTGAATTGTACTTGAATCCTCATTATATTTGCCAATGGAAATAAAATCACAAAAAGATCTTAAAACATGTATTTATTTTTATTCCCATACTTATATCAACTATCATTAGGAAATCTTAATTATTTTAGTATTTATTATTTTATATGTTTAAACGACTCTCGATTTTCACGTACAAATCGTGTGTGCGCAGCTAACCATCGTGTGCGACGCTAGCAGCGAATCAGTTTGTGTATTGTATTTTCTTCAGTGGTTTGCTTGCTTACACGCAAAAGCGAAAATGGTGCTGGACTCACCTCAGATAAAATATAATATCTTTTGAACTATAAGAGACTCCATCCTAGAAAAAAATTGATTTTGTAGGTAAAAGTGTGACGGATAGTATATACAGGGTTGGGCACTAAATGGAATATTGCCTGCACAGCGTAAATTATTAGTTTTATCAAAAAATTTTAAACATAAAAGTTGTTTGACTATTTTTTTCCCAAATTTGCACAAAATCTAATTATGTCTAAAGAGTAAACTGAAAGTATGGCGACTATGACCTCATTTTTTTTAAATGGCGACGTATGACTTGTGAGACATCGTTGGATAGCTCTATTTCTTACGTTTACAACCGTATAACACATTCCCCCATACTCATAATAAATCAACTGTCAACTGTCAATTTTCATGGTATACACGTGGTGGTTAATAGTACAATTTGTTGTTAGTTTATAAAATGGCTAGATTAACGGAACGTGAAAAAATTGAAGTTTTAATGATGGTAGGTTATGAAGACCATAAACGAAAGCAACAAGAGGTTTGCGATTTGTTCAATGATGTCCATCCCGACAGAAATCCCATTACTCAGTCAACCGTCAGCAAAATTTTAGCATGCTTTAATGCTACTGGAAGCGTACGTGGCGATTCTAGAATTCGAACCAAATCAGCAACAAATGAAGAAACGAGCTTGGATGTTTTGTTGTCTGTCCAAGATTGCCCTCAAACATCTACCAATCAACTAGCTTTAAATGTTGGAATAAGTCGTCCATCTGTTGGAAGCATTCTTAAACAAGCAAAGTACCGTCCATATAAAATTCATTTAGTGCACGAGCTATCCGAAGATGACCACGATAGAAGGTTATAGTTTTGTGAACAGATGACCGAGCTGTGTAACAACAACGAATTTGTTAAGAAGATTCTATTTTCCGACGAGGCAACATTTTGCTTAAATGGCACTGTTAATCGTCACAATTGTCGTTACTGGGCGGCAGAAAATCCACATTGGATACAGGAGGCGCATACCCAGCATCCCCAAAAAGTTAATGTCTGGGTTGGTATTTTAAATACCTACATTATTGGTCCATATTTTATAGACGGGACGCTGACTGGGCAGAAATATTTAGACTTGCTGCAACAAAACATTTGTCCTGATATCCAAAGAATTGAAGACATCAACACGGTTTGGTTTCAACAGGATGGACCACCTCCTCATTATTCCGCAATAGTCCGTGAATTTTTCAATAATTATTTTCAAAATCGTTGGATTGGTAGAAGGGGGACAATAGAGTGGCCCCCACGTTCACCGGACTTAAGCCCATTGGATTTTTATTTATGGGGTGATTTAAAAAATAGGGTTTATAAAGGTAGACCGGATAGTTTAGAAAACTTGAAGGAACAAATCCGACGTGAGTTAATACGCACTCCAGCACAGGAGTTGTCTAACTCACTACAGGGTTTTATTGACAGACTTTATTATTGTCAAGAAGTAAATGGTGCTCAGTTCGAACCTTTGCGTTAGTTTCATTATTTAAATTTAAGTTCGCTTTACTTAATTTAAGTAAGCAACCTGTATTTCCTTTCTCTTTTCTAATAATAAATTAAATTATTGATTTTTTTGCGTTTTTTATTAATTTACATTTGATTTATTATGAATGTGGAGGAATGTATTATACGGCTGTAAAGGTAAGAAATAGAGCTATCCAACGATGTATCACACGTCATAAGTTGCCATTTAAAAAAAATGACGTCATAGTCGCCATGCTTTTATTTTATTATTTAGACATAATTAGATATTATGAAAATATGGGGAAAAAATAGTCAAACAACTTTTATGTTTAATAATTTTTGATAAAACTAATCATTTTCTCTGTGCAGACAATATTCCATTTAGTTGCCCAACCCTGTATATTTTTTCGATTATATCCATTGTGGGGGCGACTATAAAATAATTATCTAAAGAATTCAATTGCTTTTACTTTTTTTTACATACATAAATTAAAATAATAATTTTACGCAGTTATTTGGCAAATATTTCAAACTTCAAAATAAAAAAAAATGAGTCCGATATGATTACTAGAACCAAAGATTTTGAATATGGCAAGGTTTGGCAAATAATCTTAAATCATCCAAACTTTAAGCCTTCATACCTCTGAAAATAATTTTTTTTAATGAATTCCCGATACAGGTATCGACTAAAATTCCGAGAAAATGCCATAAAAAAAGTTTGGTGTAATTTAAAAAAGTGAATTTTTGGCGAAATCCGTACGATTTGTAAAAGAACGACCCAAATACGAAAATACTTATAGCGGCCGTATCTTGTATGGGCGACACTAGCGCTTGTGATCTACGCTTGAACTAACATGACTTGTCCGTACATATATAATGGACGTTATCGGCTCCGACGAAATTTTTGGATTTGAGCTCCCTGAACCACCTAGACCACATTTGCGTTGAAAACAAGGCGATACGTTGTCACCTCCGATTTTGGAGCCATCAGCGTTATATATGAGGTGACAACGTACACTCTGTCATACGCGTTGGAGCCCACAACGTACCAACCACACATATATATATATATATATTTAAGATTTCTTCGATAAGGGGAATTCGACGGGAGATAATAATGATACTACTCTTTTCTCATTTAGCCAAGCTTTCGACGTATTTTATTTTTACCGCCTTCATCAGGGCAATGATGTTGAGATATAATTAATTGTGCATCTTCCCAACCAGCCTAAGATGCACAATTAATTATACCTCAACATCATTGCCCTGATGAAGGCGGTAGAAATAAAATACGTCGAAAGCTTGGCTAAATGAGAAAAGAGTAGTATCATTATTATCTCCCGTCGAATTCCCCTTATCGAAGAAATCTTAAATAGTAACGAACGACAGTGACTCCTTGTGAGTATATATATATATATATATATATATATATATATATATATATATATATATATATATATATATATATATATATATATATATATATATATATATATATATATATATATGTATATATAGTTAAATATCTGAACTATAATAAACCGAGAAAATTATCTGGCAAAGGTTGGTATTTTTGGAATATGGCAGCACCAAACTTAGAAAAATGCGTGCCTCTCATTTTATAGTCAAATAATGGGTTATGTTCATTCGTGTTTTTTTTTATCATAGGGTTTGATTTATTTCCACTATCTATTAGCAATTGGATTAGACTATTTACATTAGGTCTACGACTAAGTTAGTGCCTATTATATATTATAAGTTACATCTCGTGATATAGACCAAATTCTTATTTTTACGAATACCGTAAAAAATGAAGCTTTTAAAAAAACGCAGGGGAAGCGTGCTTTAAAAACTACTTTAGTTCGTAGTCCTAATATTGATGTTTCATGATCACAAAAAAATTAGTCCTTGGATAGACCAATACCCCAAAAACGTAATTTGCATAAAATGCTCGTTGCACAATTTTTTAAGGTTGCGTAAGAAATTTGAATTAATTCGCCTTAAATGTACATTTTGGACCACCGTGCAACGGTACAAAAAGTTGGAAAAAATCTCGCAAAATCGCAAACCCTAAATATGACCCAACAATTTTATGTTTAAATTGTTGTGGTAACCAAATGTGGCAATATTCAAACTTTTAGTAGAGTAAAATTCACTTTTTTTTTCAGTTACAACAAGACGGAGAACTTGATACCGGGCTCCACCGAGATGTATCAGTACACGCACCTAATAATCGAAGCAAAAAGTCGGTACTCGACCAACTTAAAACCGTACATTGCAACCCACGAGATCGTCGACTTTGTCGAAGCGTTCCACAAAATTACCTTCAATTATTTCTCTCTATCTCCGATACGAATAAAAACGAAACCAGTCCTGTACATCCTCCGAAGAAAAGACAACTATCGTGAATTAATCGGCACGTTTGAAGAAACGGACCATACGCAATCAGAAGAAGACAGCTCACTTGCTGAAAGTGTATCAGAAGAAAGATTACCAAAAAAATTAAAGATAGAAGAAAAGTTATTAAGGAAAGAAGAATCCGAAGAAAACTTTCGTAACATTGTAGAACTGAGAAGAAATAATGGATTTATGTATGATGAAAATGAACGCAAACCAAAAAATGAAAAGATTGAAGATTCAATCGAAGACAAAAAAGAACTGAAGACAAGCGTAAAGAAAATCGTCAAGAAGGTAGTCCAAGAATACAAAGAGGATGAATACGAAGAAAACTATGAACAAAAAATCTTGAATGGAACCGTTTCTTGGCAGCCTAACTTGCAAAAGGGAATCGTCAAGGAGAACATCAGGAAGATAATCCGTGATTTCCAGGAGAAACAATCCCTAGATAAGAAAGAAGGTACAAAAGACACGATAAAAAAGATAATTGAAGAAGGCCGACGTGAAATCGAAGAATTACAAAAGCTTCAAGATCAAATCATTGGAATTATTGAAGAAAATCCGAACGTGATGAATAAAGAGATGATTAAAATGAAGATTCGGGACGTTGTCTTCAAGGATATCATCGACGAAACCAAGAAATCTAGGACGAAATTAACTGAGAAGCCGATTAAAAAGGCGAAGATAATTGAGGAAAGTGATGAAATAGTGGAAGAAAACGGGTTAGACTTCTATGAGGCTTTTGTAGAAGAAGAAAGAGCCGAAGATAACGTATCGACTGATCTACAATCTGAAATGGTTGACGAATATTTTCCGTTCAATGAAGAGTTTGAAGTGGCGAATGAACATATCGAAAATATAATGGTCATGCTTGAAGAGATTGTCAGTAATATGGAGTTGCACGATGAAGAAAAATAAAAACATTTTTTTGTAGTTTTCCTGGTTTAAGTCCCACTAGTTACCTAATATGGATCATCGAATAATAAGTACCTACTGAGGTTTTGACTGGTGCAACAGCTGTGCTTTAGTTATTACAGAAAAATATGTTATTTCCTCTTGAAGTTGAAAGTTTCCTTTCTGGAAACACTTGATTATTAGATATTAGATCAGAGTTTTTCCCAGCTATAGTTGGATTTCTGTAAACAGAAACTAACATTGTATGGTACGGCGCTAGATAAATTACAATAATGGATCTTGAGCGTAAGGCTGCTCGTCGAAAGAAGTTATCGACATTGATAATTATTTGTTTTACTTCATTCGAATAATACTTCATCATTTTTGCTGAATAGTCAATTCCGCTTAATCAGGACTAGTACACATTTTGTCCCGACTAGGGGGCTGGCTCAATAAACCGAATTTCCACAAAAAGTACAGGATTAGTGTTTTTGTACCGCCACATTTACTGTGGTAGGGTATATTGACTTTGTCACAACATTTGTAACACCTTTAAGGAAGCGTCGCAGGTATAGACTTGTATATATACATTTTTGATCAGCATTGAAATCTGAACCGATTTAGCTATGTCCGTTTGTGTACACGATAAGAGCTCATGCAAACTGGCAAGCGTTAAGCGGTGAGCTGTGAGCGGCGAAAAAAATATTTTTAACATACGGATTATGTGTCTGTAGTCTGTACTGTCTGTGTGCACATCAACAGAGCTGTGCGCGGTAACGGAGAGCTGTGCCGCACAACGGCACAAGATTTAGGTTTGCTTAAATTGCAACGCTCACAGCTCAGTTGCTATTGGTTGGTTGTAAGGGAAGCACAGAAAAATATGTTCGAAAAGTAAGGAATCGGAAACAAATAGCAGGTCAATAAGAGTCGATGTATTTAAAGTACCTAACTCTTTCTTTAATTAGTTGTATCAAACCGAATGTACTCAAGACACCCGACAGCGCAATCACCTGTGGATCATTTATGCATAGCATATCTATATTGAAATCACCTAGAACTAGTAAGTGATTCACATTAGGCGTGATATCTGAAACCGTCGATTCAGACTCATCAGTAAATGTTTCATAGTTGAAGTGTGGCGGCCTATACAAAACGCCAACTGCATAACTAACTCCATGAAGCTTTAATCACAGCCAAAGCTGCTCTACAACATCAGACGTTTCCAACACCGAACACGAAATACCACCGCGAACAAGGAATGCGACGCCACCGCCTCTACCCTTCCTATCCCTACGATACAACCTGTAGTCGCCAAACAACAATGCATCCGAATTTATCCTTCCGGAAAGCCACGTCTCCGTCAATCCGATGATATCGTAATTGAACCCTTCTACCAAATCCTTGAAGTGCTCGTAAGTCGACAGCAGCGATCTCGTGTTCAAATGGGCCAGCGAAAATAAATCTCCGGACATTATACGGGTCAATCTAATGCGCAGAGATATAAATCAGAAAAAAAATATTCAAGAAAACCGAAAGGTATAAAAGCAGTTATGAATGTATAAACGGAGCAACAAATCACCGTCAGTTGCTTGGCGCTCCCGTTCCAACGAAACAGAAAAAAAAAACCAACTACAATCAGTACGTATGATGAATTGAAATGTGTAAGCTACCCTATGACTTACTCAAATGTAAGACACAGACGCAAAATAAAGAACGCAAATAAATGTACCAATAAACAAACTAGTAATTCTCTATTATTAAATTGAATTGGACTTATCTGTATTGTTGTTCAGACTCCATCCCCGCTAAATCTGCCATAGCTCTAATCGGTGTCTACAGTCATCCCTCTTAATGTGTATGACGTCATCCCTGGTCCAGGTGTTGGACAATCCATACCTCTCTTTAGCCTTACCTTACCAGCCCGTACCTTGAAGCAGTGAAGTCTTCCGTGATAACTGTTTTTGATGCTTTGAGCCTAGACTTAGCGCTCGTTGCCATTTGTTTGAACTTATAATTGGAAAATTTTACAATAATTGCCCTAGGCCTTCCTCCAGGCTTCCCAACTCGGTGGCACCGATCTATGTTTTCACTAGAAATATTCTTGAAGTTCAGTTTCTTTTGAAATACCCTTACAACAATATCTTGCACGTTTTCTTTTGCAGATTCTGCGATGCCGAAATACGAATGTTTGATCGCCTAGCTCAGTGCTTCCCAAACATTTCCTAGTCACGGCGCCCTTTTTCAATTAAAATACTTCCATGGCGCCCTACTCTGTCAAAGGATGGCTATTAGTAAGAGATAACAATACAAAAACACTCGTGTTTCTTTATTATTTTTAAAACTATTAATATTAAATTTAATTAGTATTTATTTATAATTAATGTGATGGACGAGCCTGCTAAGCACTGCACATTTTTTCAAATCGTGGAGATAAACTGAACACGGCCACCATCATTTGCGTTTCCACGTCTATACTTGCATCTTACTACAGCGGCTGCCGAAAACACTGATCTTCGCACAAATATGAAGTCTAAAATCCGCTGAGTCTTACCACGTAGAAGGGGATATTAATCGTTTATTGAAATCCAAAACTCTGTCAATACCACTCTGCCAAATTTTGTTTTCAAACTGCTATGACAAGATAAGATTCTCTTCTTCTGCTGAAGTAAATTCAGACGGAACTAGTGTTATGTAAATGAATTTTGAATACACGCAAACTTATCGAACTTTCATTTGGAACATATTTTTCTGCGCAGATAATTAGCTGTGATAAGTGCTCCTCAAACATGGTTTTTATATCTTGAGAAAGATCACATTCTGACGTCAAAAATTGCTATAATATTAAGAAACAATCTTTATCTGCATCTTTATTCAATTTTCTTCTCCATACTTTTTACGTTTTTTTTTTATAGAAGCTTTCCGTTGATTTCAAAAGGCGCATGTTGCTGCAGAGAGACATTAAGGAAATCCAGCTTTTCAAAAATGTTGCATAAATATTCCAATTTTACTAAAAAATTAGCACTACTCAAATATTCTGCATCTTTGCATCCCTCTTCTTTAAGGGAAATAAAAATGCCTGGCTGCAATTCAAAGGTACTTAAACATTACCTCGAGAGAGAGCCCATTCTGCACTGCTAATTATAACGTAAAGATGAGTGTTCGACTCCCATATCCTCCCACAGTTTTTTTTAAACCTTTCTTTCAATGGACGATATATTAGTAAATTTACCACATTTACCACACATTGAAACACCTAATTCAGTGGAGGTCTCAGATGCTTTGACGCAAGCACTTCTCTATGAATAATAGTGTGTATCAAAAAAACGTTATTTTGGAAATTAAAAATTTCAAGTTGATAAAAAGTTATCTCTATGGACTCACATATACCACAAAAAAAATTGGCCCATTTGAAAAATATTTAGGTCTCCCGCAGGAGGCCTAAAGTTTGTATTTTCTTTAAAAATTCGAATTTGATCATATTTTTTTAATGAAAGATTACGAGATTATTCTTCCTCAAAGCCCACATGGATGCACATAATAAAATATTTAATGATAAATAAGTAAACTTTTATCAACATTTAAACATATCTTTTAAATTATAAGAAAATGGTCATTTTTCTAAAAGTTCCATGAATATAAATAAACTGCAGGCGATCTAAATCTTATTGTTAAACTTTTTCTAGTTGAAAAATCAAAATCAGTTAATCTTTCAATAAAAAGCAATCGAATATTTTTTTTAAGACAATTATAATATTTCGGCCTCTTGCGGGAGACCTAAATATTTTTCAACTCGGCCATTTTTCTTTGTGGTATATGTAGGTCCTTAGGGAGAACTCTTTATCAACTTGAAATTTTGAATTTCGAAAAAAAACGTTCATGAAACACACTCATAAATAATGCAATGGGTCCGCAGTGCATTTGGTGATTTGCTTCGAATAAGCACCTGTAAGCAAGCTCCATTAGTACAAACACCAACATAATTAGGACAATTCAAATTGTTTTCAGATATGAATCTCGAACAGGTCCTGAGCCTTCGCTCCTGCGGTGATATTTTTACAAAACAAAAGATCATCAGTATTATTAAATACATCTATGAACCGTAGATAGCATATCAAATTTGCATCTTCATCATTATCCGTAGCCTCATCTACCTGCAATCCAAATTCAACTCCTTTATTTTGTTCAATTAATTGATCTTTGATATTTATCTTCCGCCATTTGATGTATTCTTTTACTAGTTGTGTAATTACGTAAAACTTATTCGACAAAGGCACTTATAATTATGAAACTTTTACAATATTTCGCGGCGCCCTTGTGTAGACGCCGCGGCTCACCGGGGCGCCGCGGCGCACAGTTTGGGAATCACTGGCCTAGTGTATTGTTCCAATTTGTCGATCTTACTGTTTAACATGGAACATTTTCCGTCAATTAATTTAACTTGTTCTTCATACTTGGCGCACCAATCGTTCAGCCGAACCTCAAAGCGAAGAACAACTTTTTCCATCATTTTGTCCACGAGGTCGCCGTCCGACCACATTTCAGTAATACATTCCTTGAATATAGACATATCCTCGGATTGGGCTTTCGTGATTATCGACATGATCACCAGGTTAGCAGCTACCACTTCCACGTATAATTTGAACTAATACTCGCTTAATTACCACCGAAATTCACTAAAATTGCGGGGGCTCCACCCAGATAACAATCGTGCGACGCATAATGATGCAATTGCAACCGCACGTGCGTTCATATGATCACGCAGATGCGTCATCAATGGAGGTTCATATCGCCCGCATTCTCACTCGAGTGGCGATATGCGGCGCATATCACTCGCACCCGTGCGTTTTATTCGTCACGGACGACGCATCGTGCCGAACGTGCGACGCATTGTGTATTGTTTTGATCGGCACTCATGCGTGTCGATACAAAACGCACGCGTGTGAGCGATATTGCACTCATCGCACCGAAAAATTACGCGTGATGATTTCGTGCGTCGCACGATTGTTATCTGGGCAAAGTCGTGTCTTACTCTCGTACGCACATTCATGAAAAAAACATGATTTTTTTCTAAAATGCTCAAGCAACCACCTCTGGACCACTTCCGATGGATTTACCCTTATAGACTTTATTAGAAAGAAATTTACAAAAGCCAATCTGTGACCAGATTTTTAATTACACCCGATGTAAATTTGAATTTTTTTAGGCAAGCGGCAGGAGGAAAAAAAATGGAAATACGAGTATTAATTAAAAACTGCTAAAATCGAAAAGTTACACTTCTCTCGCGGTCATGACTGAACCTAGGAGCAGAAAATTTTTAAAGTCCAATATTTTATGTAGTAAAGATTCAGGATTCAGGAGTATATTTTGTTTAGTTGTTGCAGAGTTGCGAGCCTTCACACAGACCTTGATACTCAATAGAGTATTTAATGAATTAATTTTTTCGTGAAATGAAATATATATGTTTTAATCCAAAAGAATAAATACAAAACGCAGTTACCTCCCAGCCTGTTCACACTGGGTTAGTTATTGTCCTACTTTCTTAGGAAAGCCATAAAGCTTGAAGAGATCATAATATGGACTTGATGAGAAAGAAAAATAAAAAAAATTGACATGTAAATTACATTTTATTATTACTAATTAATCAATTCTTCCAATAGCGATAAACATTTCTTCTTTAGGATTGTAACCGCCTCTCGGAATATAGCATCGGGAGGTAGGGCGCCGACGGATTCAATCGTAACTAAAAAAAAATCTTTGTAAAATCAAGAAAATGTATTTTTGTGGCAAACTTACAAATGAAGTGATCGGGTACTTTTGTGAGTACCACCGAATCCCTAAGGTCGTCGTAACGGTATACGTTACGGCTTGACATGTCATATCTCGCGTTAGCTACTTTGGCCTCTTTAACGTTGTCTTTACCCATTTCTAACGTGATTGTGCCAGGCGAAAAGCATTTTTGGAATCTCTCTGCTGCTTCCCCTACCACCTGTCTGGTTAGCATAATTTCAGGGAGTAGTCTATAGAATACGGTAGCTAAAAAAATTCTTGGATGATTAGAAGAATAATCGAGGAGCAAACATGCAAATTCCGTTAAATCCACTTTTCACCCTTTGTCACAAATCCCCAAAGACTTCTGCAGCAAAATCCCAAACACTTACTCTAAATTATATTGCGTAGAATGTTGTTTATAAGTCATCGATGATAAGCACTAAATATGAAAGCAACTACTTTTTAGTGTCTTATTTAGTGTTATTAGCAATTTTAAGTGACACTTAGAGTTTATAGTTTTTTGTTGGAATCTGAATGTTATTCGGCTTTTTGACTATATTGAAAAAAAAAATACAAATTTTTCTTGTATGAAGGCAATAGGGTATTTGACTATTATTGGAAAATCATCTTAGTGTGTTTATTCCTTCACTCTACATTGTAAATGCATTATTTTTCGTAATTATTTCCTCAATATTTCATAAAAACCAGCGTTAAAAATTGAATCACAAAAAGTCCCGCCAAAACGATACTTTCTGTTGTGTGACGTCACCGGTTAGTAGATGTCAAATCGGCCCATATGGTCTGTCAGCATCGGCATCGTCGCCGTTTGGTAATTGTGTTGTTTTCACAATTTCTACATAAAATTGGGTTTTAAATGGTGTATAAATCCACAATGCAGAGATACGTCAAGAAAAACTCCGGATAAACTATTTGTAGCTGTTCCGCAAGCTTTGAAACTGCGAAGAAACTGGTTGGCTCGTAGAAATCCAAATGAAATAAATAGCCGCCAATACAAGTGTTTTCTGTTGTGAAGATTACTTCGACATAAGTAAAACTGACTAGAATGAGTTATCTATCGTATTTTCGAACCAGGTATTATCTGATCTGACAGCTTAAGGTTAGGGCTAACCTACAAAGTTATGCTTACATGGCGCTTTCGTGCTATTAAGGGTGCCGAAACGGACAGCTGAAGGTACCCTAAAAAGTTCAGCAAATGGGGTAAACGTACTTCGTACCGATCTTTTAGTTTTGTTTTTAAATTTGAGATTTTTTGCACTCAAAGGGTATTAATTGAATGTAGCTACAGCATACGAACAGTACAACGATAACTAAAAAGACAATACATACCGAAAATTGGTCAGAATTGAACAATAGACAATAACTTACAATTTTCTTTTTGGATATATAAATCCTTGCTTCATACAATGCATAGTAAAATCACCTATCTATACATGCAGTAAAATATCCAAAAAATAATTTTAGTTAGACAATCGGTACGAAGCAGCAAAACCAACGATTTTGTGCGTTTGAACGGAGAGTGGGAATTCCACAGTTCAGCAGTTTTCGGATGGATGGCGCCACCGTCGTTCACAACATAATCGTTCACCACGAATTACTATTTGAATTATACAAACAAGTCGGATTATTGTGCCCGCTCACAAATTTACCAGGTCTTATTATACTGTGCATACGGTGTAACTGGAAACAAAACGTTGTTTCATTTATTAACAAATATTTTACCTTTACGTCAACTAAAATAAACATGGATAAAAACACGCAAAAACACAATTTATTTTCATCACAGATAATATATTAAGTTAGTTACAAGATAAATATTACACGTAGCTTTAAAATCATAAATAAAGTAGATATATAATAAAGGAGAAATTGCGTATTAAAAATACCGAATAAATAATTTTTAAATTTCTCAAATGTTCACCTCCATAACGTATTGCACATTTATTTATTAGCGATCCCAATACAAAGAGATAAACTAAGTAGATAGTAAAACACACAAACCAATTTTTATTAGACAACGCATGCAGCAGGTATCACAACTTTAACAGTAAGAACTTATTTCTATCACATATAGTATCATTCACATATAATTGTATCACAACTTTAACTACAGAAAATACAACTTATTTATTTTACAGATATTATCATTCAGATATTATTGTTATCACGTCATCTTTGAGATGCAGTTGGTCACTTCAAATAAGAATTTAGTAATGATATCCCAGTTCTATTGGTGTATTATACCTATATAATGTTAATAGCGTTCAGTCATCTGATGTAACTTTTTAATAAGTAACAACGTGTCAGCTGACTTTGCTTTGCCAGTGTACTCTTGCGCTTTCCCACTGTACTCGTGTCAGCAAAACAAAAGTCATGGAAAAAGTTTTCTGTGCTCACCATGGCAAATGGGAGTCGGAGACATATGCATTGCAATATTAAGTTAGCTAAATTAAAAACCTCGTGTACAAAACCGGTACTACCAATTTGCCTTAATTCACCAAGTTACTTTTCAAAACTGACAAGTATAATTTTTAGTTTAGAGTACCACTGTTGGTAATCCGAATCCATTTTTGCGCACTCCAATGTGGACTACCAAGGTGTTGTAGGGCGTTCGGACTACATGGTAGTACGGATTAGTGAGAGTGTACTGTATGGATGATGTTCTGAACGTGCTCACCGAGTGCTGTGTTGTATTTACATAGGACCCACAGGACCACTCACCAGGCCCTCGTCTCACGAGAGACTACCCACCGAGGTGGCAGAGGTGGTGGTATTGCAAAATGTGGCGCAGAAGGACAAAAGCCGCCACCCCACAGTTTTGTCACGCAACGTCTGTGGGCAATCTTAACAATAGTTGGCAAAAGGTGTTCTTCATAAAATCTACATGACTTCGGTAACAAATACTCATCATTTTTCTTCCATCCTATTTTAATCCATACAAAGTGGACGTTAACCTCAGGATACATGTCTGAAGACCTGCCGCTATGCGAGTTGTCTCTCATTAGGGGCGCTAGAAATATACAAAATATTAGTTTAGTATCGTCAATAAATAAAAAAATTTCAAATTGTATATAATAAATTATTTTTGTAACTATATTTTCTTGTTTAAGAGGATAATAATATAATAATATCTCAGTACTATACAATTTTTTAGAATAATGAAAATCAAATTTTAACTATAATAATAATAATAAATTATTTTTTGTGAATATGTAATATCTATGTTATTATTCTTAATGTTGCATAATAACATAACAATATGTTTTTTTAAGATAAAATACATGATTTGAATCGAGCGTATTTTCATACATTTGTAACAATTTATTTCTGAACGTGAGATGAATCCATACGTTCGATAAATCTCAATTAGGTCTGTACAGTTTCTGTATAGGTGGCTTAAAGTTAGGATTATACCTGTTGTAATTTTGTGTTTTAGACGAATTAGAATTCCCTTTTTGCAGCAGCTTTCTTCCTACATTTTTTGACTAACTAGAACAGCGCTTATCCACTCATCCCATTCTACAAATCTACAAACACAATGATTTATTGATTAAAGAATGAATTATAAAATATACACATGCATTACCCTGGTTCCAACAAAATACGTTTTATGACTAAAACATAACTAGTCTATTCACTGCACCTCTCAAACTTAAAAACTGAACTGAATCAGAACTAAGTAATAACTAAATAAAGTCAGACAAAATATGTTGTAAAACACAAGCAGCGCCATAATAAGAAAAGATACAGCTGCCGCCGAAAAATCAACACAGTGCACTGCCGGGTCTCCCTGGCAACAAAATCATAAATGTGGCATCGCATTCCCGCTATCAAATGTGTTATGTGAGAGAGGGACGAGAGCGGCAAGGTGTTTGACTAGCCCTATGCTTTACAATCTTTGCGTACCATACAGGAAATAAAACTAGGCAAGGGTATTAGAAATAGCGGGTAGTCCCATGCGCGACCAAATGTAGGAGAGAGAGGAGAGCGGTAAGGGGTCCTAGCCTAGAGTATCGCTGTGGAACGGGGTTCACAAAAACTGCCCGCGACGATGTAAATTGAGATATTGTAGGAGAAAGTACGATATAGAGTGGGTTGCGCCATCTGTTGGCCAGTTGTCTCACTAGACTCATTCCGGTCTCCGTTTCGGCACCCTTAAGGGTGCCGAAATTATTATATTATTTTTTTTTTTCAATTATTTTGCTTGAGATTATTGTTCTGACTTCTGAATTTAACTATAGTTAAAATTTGATTTTCATTCTAAAAAATTATATAGTACTGAGATATTATTATATTATTATCCTCTTAAACAAGAAAATACAGTTACAAAAATAATTTATTATATACAATTTGAAATTTTTTTATTTATTGAGGATGCTAAATTAATATTTTGTATATTTCTAGCGCCCCTAATGAGAGACAAGTCGCATAGCGGCAGGTCTTCAGACATGTATCCTGAGGTTAACGTCCACTTTGTATGGATTAAAATAGGATGGAAGAAAAATGATGGTACAAGTATTTATTACCGAAGTCATGTAGATTTTATGAAGAACACCTTTTGCCAACTATTGTTAAGATTGCCCACGTGACAAAACTGTAGGGTGGCGGCTTTTGTCCTTCTGCGCCACATTTTTCGATACCACCACGTCTGCCACCTCGGTGGGTAGTCTCTCGTGAGACGAAGCATGGTGAGTGGTCCTGTGGGTATGTAAATACAACACAGCACTCGGTGAGCACGTGCAGAACATCCATACAGTATAGGTACTCTCACTAATCCGTACTACCATGTAGTCCGAACGCCCTACAACACCTTGGTAGTCCACATTGGAGTGCGCAAAAATGGATTCGTATTACAAACAGTGGTACTCTAAACTAAAAATTATACTTGTCAGTTTTGAAAAGTAACTTGGTGAATTAGGGCAAATTGGTAGTACCGGTTTTGTATACGAGGTTTTTAATTTAACCAACCTAATATTGCAATACATATGTCTCCGACTCCCATTCGCCATGGTGAGCACAGAAAACTTTTTCCATGACTTTTGTCTTGCTGACACGAGTACAGTGGGAAAGCGCAAGAGTACACTGGCAAAGCAGTCAGCTGACACGTTGTTACTTATTAAAAAGTTACATCAGATGACTGAACGCTATTAACATTATATAGGTATAATACACCAATAGAACTGGGATATCATTACTAAATTCTTATTTGAAGTGATTAACTGCATCTCAAAGATGACGTGATAACAATAATATCTGAATGATAATATCTGTAAAATAAATAAGTTGTATTTTCTGTAGTTAAAGTTGTGATACAATTATATGTGAATGATAATATATGTGATAGAAATAAGTTCTTACTGTTAAAGTTGTGATACCTGCTGCATGCGTTGTCTAATAAAAATTGATTTGTGTGTTTTACTAGTTTATCTCTTTGTATTTGGATCGCTAATAAATAAATGTGCAATACGTTATGGAGGTGAACATTTGAGAAATTTAAAAATTATTTATTTGGTATTTTTAATATGCAGTTTCTCCTTTATTTATTTATGATTTTAAAGCTACGTGTAATATTTATAACTAACTTAATATATTATCTGTGATGAAAATAAATTGTATTTTTGCGTGTTTTTATCCATGTTTATTTTAGTTGACGTAAAGGTAAAATATTTGTTAATAAATGAAACAACGTTTTGGATGTAAAAATTTATATATTCTAATGTAATAAATATGTTAGCAAAAGTATTATTTTATTACCTATTCATTTGATTCATAGGTTTAATGTAATATCACCATTAGAAGTACTATCAATAGAAAATGGTTTAGTTAATTTAACTTAAATATACATATTAATAATGGATTCCAATAAAAATGTCCAACAATAAATGATAGTGTCACGGCCACTGTAACAGTGACACGTAGAAGTTCAGGAATTAGTATCGAAAATTGGACAAACGGATAAATTATTTGTAAGACCAGGGAAAATGAAAAAACCAACAATAATAATTAATAGTGTTACTGTTATAATATAACTTATACCGGTCACTGCAAACACAACTGCAAATAAGTAGCAATTCCAGTTTGCATCTTTTTACAATTCATTGCTGCACAAATACAAATTGCTAATGCACCGTTTGTTTCCAGTTACACCGTATACACAGTATAATAAGACCTGGTAAATTTGTGAGCGGGCACAATAATCTGACTTGTTTGTATAATTCAAATAGTAATTCGTGGTGAACGACGGTGGCGCCATCTATCCGAAAACTGCTGAACTATGGAATTCCCACTCTTCGTTCAAACGCACAAAAATCGTTGGTTTTGCTGCTTCGTACCGATCGTCTAACTAAAATCATTTCTTGGATATTTTACTGCATGTATAGATAGGTGATTTTACTATGCATTGTATGAAGCAAGGAGTTATAAATCCAAAAAGAAAATTGTAAGTTATTGTCTATTGTTCAATTCTGACCAATTTTCAGTATGTGTTCTCTTTTTAGTTATCGTTGTAGTGTTCGTATGCTGTAGCTACATTCAACCCTTTGAGTGCAAGAAAACTAAAATTTAAAAACAAAATTAAAAGATCGGTACGAAGTACGTTTACCCCATTTGCTGAACTTTTTAGGGTACGTTCGGATAACCCGGTATTGTACGGTGAGAGTGACGCGCTGCATAATAGGCGGACTAACGTCATACGGCGTTTATCGGCATATAAGAGAGAGACAGCTGACCCAAGTTATCTGAGCATTGCTCTCCCCATACCCTACCCTGACAAACCGAACGCGCTCTAAGCGGACTAACGAATGACATCACTGGAGACTGAGCCAATAGGGTATTTGACTGTATTAAAAATATGGCATGTATTATAGTCATCCTAATAGATTACAGTTTAAGAAAACTATTTGTTATTACTTTTCAAAAAAAAAATGCTTTATTTCTATGAAAAACCAAAATTAAAATTGAATTTTATTCACGTCCTATCACGTGATCGAAAACGCTCTGTAATTGGGTCAGTCTCCAGTGATGTCATTCGTTAGTCCGCCTTAGAGCGCGTTCGGTTTGTCAGGGTATGGTATGGGGAGAGCAATGCTCAGATAACTTGGGTCGGCTGTCTCTCTCTTATATGCAGATAAACGCCGTATGACGTTAGTCCGCCTATTATGCAGCGCGTCACTCTCACCGTAAAATACCGGGTTATCCGAACGCGCTTTTATGCTTTTCCCGTTTGAATTTAATATCACGAAAGCGTCATGTAAGCATAACTTTTGTAACTCTTTGTAAGCATAACTCAATTTTTAACGCTGATTTTTATGAAATATTGAGGAAATAATTACAAAAAATAATGCATTTACAATGTAGAGTGAAGGAATAAACAAATTAAGATGGTTTTCCAAATATAGTCAAATACCCTATTACAGAGCGTTTTCAATCACGTGATAGGACGTGAATAAAATTCAATTTTAATTTTGGTTTTTCATAGAAATAAAGCATATTTTTTTTGAAAAGTGATAACAAATAGTTTTCATAAACTGTTATCTATTAGGATGACTATAATACATGCCATATTTTTAATACAGTCAAATACCCTATTCTTTGCAAAATTGGTGTATAATGCAATAAATCCTATCGTAACCCTCATAGCTTTTGAGGTGTATTTGAGGCCCTATTTGTCTAAAAAATCATTTTAAGAAACAAACTATATGTCGACTACTACAATTTGTTTGTGATTTATGACCAGAATCTATTTAGCATCAAAAGTTCTTTCAATTTTAAGACTGGACAACCAGTTTTCATACAGCGGTCAAGTACGGTAAACTCAAACGTGGGTTGAGAAAAACTATTTTTTCTAAATTGTAGGTTGTAATGCATAAAAAGCATATATAGTTTCAACTAAACTCATAGGAAAAAACTTGCTATTTTTGGATATTCTATCCCGGAGAGTCATTTTGATAGCTAATATTTTTTCATACAGCGGTCAAGTACGGTAAACTCAAACGTGGGTTGAGAAAAACTATTTTTTCTAAATTGTAGGTTGTAATGCATAAAAAGCATATATAGTTTCAACTAAACTCATAGGAAAAAACTTGCTATTTTTGGATATTCTATCCCGGAGTCATTTTGATAGCTAATATTTTTTGTAAATTTTGACCAATTTCCATTATTTTTTCCACATTGTAAAGAAATTGATCGAGATTACCACATTCCATTATAAATTTTAAAACAAAATTTTACAGCTGATTATACTGGGTAAAGGATGTTTTTGGGCTACTTTTTTTGTAAACTCAAACGTGTCTTGGAATTTTATTTTTTTTAAATTAGTCAGGTAAACTCGTCGAAAAACCCTTTCTATTTTTGTGTATTCTACCCCGGAAAGTCATTTCCGCAAAAAAAAAACGTTTTTTTTCTAAATAGAAGACTAAGTGGTCTGTGCATATCTGTAACGTCTATAAGGTAAAACCTATAAGTCGGTATAGATCTATAAGGAATATTGCGATTCTGTGTGCCCTCATAGACTATAGATACCCTTATAGATACTCGTAAATATTCTTATTGGTGTGTTACAGGGTATTCTGAGCGATTCTGAGGAGTCCTATAACGTCACTATGAAAAACCCTGTAAAGTTTTACGTAATATGCGATTCTGTGAACCCCAATAGACTACTGAGTTTCCAGCGCTTTCACTCAGCACTAAGCGTAAATACATGTATTTAGATTTGACCGTTCAGCCACCGCGGCCGCTTAGTCTCGGCGCCGGCAGCGTAAGCAGCTTTGGCTGGAACTGGCAGAACGCGCCCAATGTCATTTCCTATAAGAGAGTTATAGGGGGGTTATAGCGGCCGCGGTGGCTGAACGGTCAGATCCAAATACATGTATTTACGCTTAGTGCTGAGTTTCCAGCGCTATCACTCAGCACTAAGCGTAAATACATGTATTTAGATTTGACCGTTCAGCCACCGCGGCCGCTTAGTCTCGGCGCCGGCAGCGTAAGCAGCTTTGGCTGGAACTGGCAGAACGCGCCCAATGTCATTTCCTATAAGAGAGTTATAGGGGGGTTATAGAGTTCTATAAGGATTTCTTATCGAAACCTATACGCTATAGATCTATAACGTTATAGAATTTTACGAGTGAAAACACAGAATCGACCCATAAGTAAGTATATTATCATTGCAGTGTTACATTGTCGACATAAACCTGTATTAGGCTATTATCAACTGTTCTGAGATATTGCGAAATTAAATATCAAACACATACATTTTTCAAAAAATCATTCTTAGGTAACTAATAAGGATAGAGAAACAAAAGAACTCATTTCGGATAGTATCGCACGGTATCGCACTTTGTGACAGTTATTATTGGTTGCATTCAGCAGATCACTCCGGATGGTAACTGTGAAGTAACAGGTTAGTATGGGTTAGTAAAAATCTGCTGAATGTCAAGGTAGGTAAACGGTTATTACCAACATGTTATGGATCAGACGCCATTTTTGGTATCATAGAAATTTTTATGGTTAGCGGTAGCGGTGGATTGTACCACTGGTTGCATTCAGCAGAATCTACCGGTACCGGACCGATACCAACCGATTTACGATACCGATCCGGAACAGTCTCGTATCTGCTGAATGGCGCTATAATGCACCAAAGTTTATTTTTCATCGAATAGGAGGCGCTATATGAAAAAACGCTGAACATAACCTCATTGTTCGCATAGAGGTACGCGTTATTTTGGTCATTTTGCTTTATTTGCCATTTATTTGGCTTTCACGACTCTCACATACCGTATATATGATATATTAAAACAATATTCTCTTTCTTCCATTTTAAATGTAAAATGACAAGTATGCAACCAACACTGGTACAATCCACCGCTACCGCTAACCGTAAAAATTATATGATACCAAAAATGGCGTCTGATCCACCGTAAGTTGGTATCTACCGGTCAACAAAAGTGACATATAGCAGATATTCGCTAACCTGTTACTTCACAGTTACCAACCGGAGTGATCTGCTGAATGCAACCATTGTTGGTTGCAGACCTGTCATTTTACATTGGTTGCATTCAGCAGATCACTCCGGTTGGTAACTGTGAAGTAACAGGTTAGCGAAAATCTGCTATATGTCACTTTTGTTGACCGGTAGATACCAACTTACGGTGGATCAGACGCCATTTTTGGTATCATATAATTTTTACGGTTAGCGGTAGCGGTGGATTGTACCAGTGTTGGTTGCAGACCTGTCATTTTACATTTAAAATCATCGAGCTTATATGACTAGAGGGAGCGTGCCGGGCTTTGTTTGTGGCCAAAGATAATAAGGTCGAAAGTCGTATGTAATCTCGTTCCCAATGTAACGCACCAATGAGCGGCCAGATTAAACTGGCGGCTATATGTCAAATTTGAATTAGGCAGTCGCGTATGGCGTGAAAGGTGTAGTGTAGATCTAACCTCACAAAATAAAAATCCTTTTGAATGTAAAAAGCAATTAATTCGCTATTCCAGTTCTCTGCAAAAAATCTTTTTGAGTAACATTTGTTCAACTTTTATATAGTAGCAACAGAATCCATGTTTTTATAGGTTTGGACAAAATTTATTCTTGCGTGTAAGATTTTGTTCTTTTATAGGAATATGGGGAATAAACTAAAAGCAAAATACAACTTATACTAGGAAAATATTTTATTTGCACAAAATTTATCTACTAGTTTTTAAACAAAATGTTAACAAAATGATGTAAGAACTTCGAATTCTTTTTTTCTGATTCTAATAACATGGTTTTACACAAATTTTGATGTTAATGTTGATAAATTACACACTTTTTGTCTTAATCGCATGTTGTAACGAGACAATTGGCAAATTCCAGCAGTTTTCTTGCTTATGGGTGTTCTTGCTAATGCTGGTTAATCGACGGTGAGATATAAAGGAGAAAGGTATTTGTCGTGCAATTCCGTCATACGAAGATCGAAGAAGCAACCGTAGACACGTGTTTCGGACTGACACCCATATATCGAGGATTGTACCTACAATAACATAAAACCTAAAACAATTAAAGTTACATATTACAGAAGATTTCTCCTTTTTTTTGGCGGTGCTGAAGGATGTTACGTTGGTGTTGCGCTGTGTAACACTTTCAAAGCTCGTAGTCGTGGCAGTGATTGTTGACTCTGTGTGTCCACTAGTTTCTGCTACAACTGCATCTTCTGCATCGCTTATATGTCTGTATTTCCACTCATAACAAAAATACTTGGCACCGCACTACGGGAGAGATATGGTCTTCCGTCTTTTCCCAGTTTATAATCACTAATAGAAAAGTGTCTTGAACACAACACAGTTGTTTTAAAACCCGAATTTTTATAAGTATAGCTTCAATCCGAGCTTGTTTTGAGTCCTGAACTGTTGGAAATCTACGAGAAGGTATATATTATAATTTAATATTACTGTATTGCGGTACTAAAGGTCGTACCTGCAACATGTTATATTTTTTGATGCTGCCTTTTTCAAAAGCAGCAGTTTCGCCCCATTGTTGCCTCTTAACCATCTAATGCATCTCCATAGGTAAGCAAACTCATAACTGCTCATAACCTCGATGTAAACAAATGTTCAAAATAATGGCGGTATCTAGCTTCTGTGCGCATGCGCGCACAATGTGCACGAGAATCTGTACGAAACTCGACCTTATTGACCAAGGTATGTTAGGCCAAAACAAGCCAATGCATTAGGATAGGCCGTACTCCGTCTAGTTATAGATGGTCTAAGTTTAAAATGGAAGAAAGAGAATATTGTTTTAATATATCATATATACGGTATGTGAGAGTCGTGAAAGCCAAATAAATGGCAAATAAAGCAAAAGAACCAAAATAACGCGTACCTCTATGCGAACAATGAGGTTATGTTCAGCGTTTTTTCATATAGCGCCTCCTATTGGATGAAAAATAAACTTTGGTGCATTATAGCGCCATTCAGCAGATACGAGACTGTTCCGGATCGGTATCGTAAATCGGTTGGTATCGGTCCGGTACCGGTAGATTCTGCTGAATGCAACCATTGATTTGCGATCCTAATATGACTTATCCCGAATAAATGGAGATTTGCTAAATGTAAAATAACTTAAGAATTTTAAATGGGACACCCGGTACCAAAATGTCTAACTTGGTAGGTGTATCGTCAACAGCTAAAAAGTTATTAAGCGTCTAATCATTTATAATACATCCACAATAATTCAAAAAGTAATATAAAATATCTAGTTGCTACGACGAAATTCCACAATCGCACAAATGTTATGATGGTTATGGTTCTTCTGTTCATGCAGAAGGTTAGGTCTAGTGATGGGCAGAATCGTATTATTTCAAGAATCGATAGGTATTCAGTATTCGAGTGATTCGCAGTGACTCCGTTAATAATCGATTTTTATAATCGATTCTTAATAGTCGATTCCTAATAATCGATTTTCAATAATCGATTCTTAATAATCGATTATGAATAGATTTTTAATAATCGATTATTCATAATCGATTATGAATAGCAAGAGTCAATGATGTTAAAGCATTTTTTGGGTTGGGTTGAGCGACGAAGTTGGTGACGGGGGGTATAAAACTGATGTAAATGTATGTAAAATCGAGTATTAACATACGACTATTAAAAATTGATTATTCAAAATCGATTATTAAAAATCGATTATTAAAAATATAAATCGAGATATCTCGATTATTTCAAGAATCGATTATGTAATCCGTATGCGCCCATCACTAGTTAGTCCGTTAGGGGGAGGTTAGGTTCTTCAAAGTGTGTGCATGTGCTCCAATAGTTACAGTTATTTATAACCCCTGTTCATCTAAAGTAGTGGTAGGTGTATAGCATCAAGCAGGGTGGTCAAACCTTCGAAGAAATAGTAAAATATTTGCTGAGAAGGCAACATTCAATCAATAAATACGGTTAAGAAGGCTCCATAGCGGAAAAGTGAGGTTATGAAGTAGAACTTCCAATACGATGGGGAAGAGGTACCAAATAGGAATGAATGGTGGTGACAATAGTGGTGGAAGAACAACATCTAATAGCTGCACATCCGTAATTGAAGCCACTAAAAGGAAACGTCCTGAGGAGAGTCCGTAAGATTTTGATAAGTGGAAACCCAACAGCTTACGTTTAAGAAAAGCGCTAAAACACCAAGATCCCCACAGAGAAGAGACACGGCTCAAAAAGCAGAGATGGAGGTAATATTGAAAAAGTTGGACGACGTGAAGGAAGATATCAATAGGAAAAATGAGGGGTTGATAGAGGAGATCCATTGTTGGAAGAAAAAAAGAAGCGAATGGAGGGTGGAGAGGGGTGAGATGTAAAGGAGAATTGCGTTTTTTGAGGACAGAGGGGAAAACGATGAAAAGAGAAGGTAAAGCTTAATGTCGTGATCAAGGGAATGGAAGTGAGACGAGGAAAACCAAAGCAGAACATTGAGAAGTTTCTGGAAACATCACTAGGCTGGACGCCGAAAATCAGAGAGGCCTTTAAGATAGGAAAAGATCAAAGTAGGCAAGCAATCAAAGTTAAGCTGGAGAACCTGGGAGATAAGATGCAACTGTTGGAAAGGAGGAAACTCCTTAAGGGGTCAAAGGTTGTAATTGAAAGTGAGTTAACGTGGCAGGAAAGGGAGGTTCAAGCCAAAATCAGGGTGACAGCATGGAATGTAACAGGTCTATACAGAGTGGGAGAGTTGAAACGACTAACTAGGGAAGCTGAGAGAAACAACATAGACATCTTGGCTATGCAGGAAATTAATATAACAGGAGACCTGTGCAGCGAAACGCACAAGTATGTTCTGATGGATAAGGGAGACATTGAAAATAAACTGGGCACGGGATTTTTGATAGGAAAGAAATAGAAACCGCTGTGTTAAGGACATAAATGAGAGAATGAGTTACTTGAGAGTTAGAGGGCAGCACAATAAGTTCGGCATAATAAATGTACATATTCCCTCGGCGGTAGCCGAAGAGAGTGTTAAGGAGCAATTCTACGGGAGGTTAAGAGAAGTATATGAAGACATACCAAGACACGATATGAAATTAATTCTGGGTGACATGAATGCAAAGCTGGGAAAGGAAGATACATACCAACCACCGCTAGGTAAATACAGGTTACACGAGACAACTAGTGATAATGGAAAACTACTGCTAAACTTTGCTATAGAAAAAGGTATGCTAGTGAAGACAACATTCCAAAAACACGAAAGCAATCCTAAAGAAACGTGGGTGTCACCAAACGGCAAAACAAAGAATCAGATCGACCGCATACTGATCGAGAACTTACACGCAAAGTCTCGTCTCTGATGGATGTGAGAAGTCACAGTGGGGCTGACCTGGCATCAGATCATTTCCTGGTGAAGGGAATAATCCGAGAAAGTCCACGTTGCAAATTAGAAAAAGAACGATGCACAAGAACTGGAATCTTCAAGAACTCTGTTAAAAATCCATACTGATTCTCAATATTTTATTTTTTGGTTCATTGTAATATATGAATTTTTGTAGAAGATACAGAATTTCAAGTAAACCTTTGCAATTTGTTATGCTTGTAGACACTGCAGAAATGTTACTTGATTGAGAGTATTATGCTATTGTTTTTAATAAACCAGCAATGATTTAATTTAATGATAATGACCAGAAATTAACTGATAAACCGGCGATGGGTAGAATATTACATTTTAATAAGTGAAAGTTATTGTGCACATGATACCTATATGTCTACTAACATGTATGTCCAAATCTTTTTGGAATAACAGCACGCAGTCGACCTGGCGTAATATGGATACCTTTTAGTATTTGATCCTGACGGATTGACATATTTAGCCTAAATCACAAAACTCAGTTTTCACAGTGTTTTTAAATCAACATTTTTTCTTCAGATTTTTACAGGTTTGTGATTATCTTGATTTCTTTAAAATGTCCAGAAAAAAATAATAAAACTTGACCACAGATTACGGAAGTTATTGAAGATCGAAGTTTAGTAAAATTGCTTTTATCGTTTAATTGTGCCGGTAAGTGTATCTTTCACATAAAAGGTACTAGCATTCTTTTGTGTAAAAATCTACTTTTTTTGGATAAAATTGCCTTTTTACGTTGATTTTATCAAACGCAATTGGTGGTACCTTTAAATTAAATGTTTCAGAAAAAAAGTATGTTTAAAGATATGAAATAGGTTTTGTTTAAATATTGCATCTAACGGTTTGGCCTGGAACAGTCTGTATCAAGGTTGATTTTGACTGGTAAGAATACTAAGAATGGATGTCTTTTTAATCTAACCTCCAAGATTGATAGAGCACCACCAAATTATATAGAATTGATGTGTGTCTCAAAAAACGTGTATGGTTGTTTTGATGGGAGTTGCATGTTAGCTTAATAATTGTTGTTAGTTTATGAAATTCATTTATGAACTTCCTTTAATATTTTCCCGAAATATGAAAACGTCAATAGAAAAAAAAAGTAAAACAATTAACATCAAACTTACCCACAGGGGAGAATTTTGCGTGATCTCTTCCAATTCCTTTAACCGCAATTAATTTACAATCAATTTCATGTCCCGGTCTCATCTTTGCAATAAGAATATCATCATGTATTGGCCCCACATCACCCTCCTTAAGATATTCCGATTGATTACCCTGCGGAACCCATTTTATCTGCTTTGATAACACTAAAACAAAAAAACATTACACCAAAAAGATCACAATTTTAGATTATTATACCCCCCACATTTAATGTGGTGAGGGTATATTGAGTTTAACACAACATCTGTAACATTTTCCCTTAAGGAGGCGTGGCAGATATAGACACATATATATGGATTTGATCAGAATTGAAAACTGAATCGATTTAGCTATGTCCGTCTGTGTACAAGACAACTGCCGTAATTTTGTAGTAATTGATCTGAAATTTGGTATACAAGCTTTCCTCTTAAAAGGTAAGGACTAGTTTGTGAATGGGCAAAATCGGCTCACTGATTCTTTTTTAAAATATTTTACCGGGGGGGTCTTTTAACTTCAGCATGGCTGGAGATAATTTTCTCTACTTTTTTATTAAAATTAAAACTGTCATAGCCTATTATTGCAATTCAATAGAGATGTTAGATGATATATTGACTTCCGTGTGGAAACCGCGTTGAGGACTTTAAAGCAGTCGACGTTTCGCGCTCTGTTGCAAGAGGCATCTTCAGGACTAAGTTATCAAACCAAGCGCTAAGAAGATCCTTCCACAAGCACATGGAATCCGGTACACACCAGGAGAAAGAAGAGGAGGGATTTTGTCCTTAGTGGGGTTAACTCCATTTTTTCTCAAATTCACACGATAACTGCCGTAATTTTGGTGCAGTTGTAGGTCAGAGTTCTATAGGAAGCTTGCTTCCTTAGGGTTGTTCCCTCCTTTCAACATATCTTTATACCTCTCATTTAGTGTGGTACGGTATATTCACTTTTTCACCCTTAAGGAAATATGACAGAGTGTACGTTGTCACCTCATATATAACGCTGATGGCTCCAAAATCGGAGGTGACAACGTATCGCGTGGGTCGTTCTTTTACAAATCGTACGGATTATATATATATATAAAGGAAAGCTGGTTAATCGACGGTAAGATATAAAGGAGAAAGGTATTTGTCGGGCAATTCCGTCATACGAAGATCGAAGAAGCAACCGTATACACGTGTTTCGGACTATTAGTCCTCATCAGTACGGTATAGCCAAGGAGCAAGATGGACACTCAATGGAAAAACACTCAAATGGTTTCCAAATTGGCGAATGTGGTCACCCCCTGTAGGGACGGAATCTTCGTATGACGGAATTGCCCGACAAATACCTTTCTCCTTTATATATATATATATATATATATATATATATATATATATATATATAAAGGATGAACGGTTAAAAAATATTATAGAGAAAGCTAGAGGGTTGGTGCCTGCATATATTTTCAAAGAATATTCATGTAACATGACTTTTAATTTCATTAAAAACTTTTCAAGAATAAAAAGTAAAAATATTAAAAAACTTAGAAGGCTTATATCGGAGATTGTGAACGTCAAGCCCTTCAAGGACAACTCCGGTTGGTTCAGGAATCTGACTGACACTCAGATTCCTGAGGACATCAGCAACTTCTTGTCACTGGGTCCTAAATTTAGTTTGAGTACTAGTCCTGTTGATGTCCCCATTTCTGTTTTATTATCACAAATAGAGAACATCGTGCAGGCACTACCTTCTGACCGTTAAGATTTCTACAGGGCGCGGGCCACCAACTTGATCACCAACTCTTATCTTTCCGATGCTTCACATCGTTCGTACTCTTCACCATTTGACTTAATTTACACCTCATTAAGGACCCTACTATCACGGTCCAAAAAAAGAACAATGAGTTTGTTAATGTGTTGAAAGATGGTAAGTTCATTGATAGTGACACAGCTAGAGCTCTCATCATATACAATTCTATTCCTTCCAAATTTTATAGCCTACCTAAGATCCACAAACTTAACGTTCCCCTCCGCCCTATAGTCTCTTCCATAGGCTCACCAACGTAAGCTCTCTCAAAATTCTTGGCTGAAATTTTACAGACATCCCTCCAGGACAATTAAAAATATAACATCAAAGACACTTTCACCTTTTGTAACCTAATGGAACATAAGATTCTGCCGCCTAATTATGTGTTGATTTCATTAGATGTCGTCTCGCTTTACACTAATATCCCGCTCGATTTGGTGCTGCAAACTATTGAGGATGCCTGGGTGATCGTTGGGTCTTGTTGCGGTATTTTGCTTAAATTGTTTTTAGATCTTGTCAGATTTGTCTATACAAGTTGTTATTTCACCTTTCAAGACAGATTTTACAAGCAGATCCTTGGCACTCCGATGGGTTCTCTTCTTAGTCCTGTACTAGCACAGCTTGTTATGGATCACCTGCTAGACAGTTGCATAAATAAATTATCTTTTACCATCCCTTTCCTATTCAAGTATGTTGACGACATCATTTGTGCGGTACCAGACAATAAGAGTGAGGAGACTTTGACTATTTTCAACAACTACAACCCTCATTTGCAATTTACTGTGGAAAGGCAAGTAAACTACGGTGTCCCCTTCTTAGATACTAAAGTCATCCGGAATCCTACTTCCAATGCTATTATCTTGGACTGGTATAAGAAGCCCACTGCGTCCGGTAGATATATTAACTTTTTTTCAAACCACTCTATAAGGCAAAAGATCAACACTGTTTTAGCGATGAGGAATAGAGTTGTCTATATCAGTGATCCGTCATTCATTGACGGTAAGTTGCGGGACTTGAGCGAGACGTTCGTGAACAATGGGTACCCGAGATCACTGGTTCATAAACTAATTTTTAACAGCCCTTTTCGCGAACATGCGACAGATGATGGTTGCACTGTTTCCCATGTTAGGTATAAAAAGCTAACACAGATTGATGGTCTTTCCTCCAAGCTGGTTGGTTTATTCAAAAATGAGAATTTTCGTGTTGTTGTCGGTGATAAAAAGTCTATTAATAGTATTTTTTCAAATATCAAAGACCAAACCCCTCAATTATTAAAGTCAAATGTTATTTATTGCATTCCGTGCGGTGGGTGCTCCCTGAAATACTATGGTCAGACCAGTCAATGGCTCAAGTCGCGTATTTCCTTACACAAAAGTGACACAAAATTACGGAGGAAAAATTGTGCAGTAGCACAACATGCCATTGACTGCAACCATGTAATGAAGTGGGCCGAAACTGAAATTATAACCACGGAAAATAATTACAAATCCAGACTTTTTCTGGAAATGTATTACATTCAATCTAATAGAAACATTTGCCTAAATTTTAAATCCGACACAAGTAAATTAAGCACCATTTACTCCTTTTTAATTAACCATAACTTCAAGAATTCACACGACGCGGTTGGTATTAATGTTGGTGACCCTATCGCTTAAAGTTGATGTGTTTCGTTTTTGCTTTGACTGGTTTCTCACAACCTGTTGTCATTCGTGCAGAGGACATGTGTCTTCGTGGTTTTAACTTGTTTATCGTGTGTTACATCGTTCTCATTATTTATAAATGTGTTATTCAGACGGGTGCGTTGGTGTTGCCTATGATTGTGTCGAGTTCTACTAGCAAGCTTTTGTCCTACTCTATGTGTAAGTAGAAACTATGTTTGTTCACTATTTATAAGCGTGTAGACCTCTACTCTGACTGAAGCCTCTGTTTTATTCTTATTAGCTTGTTCCTGAAGAAGTCTTTAATAAAGACGAAAATTTTAACGCAGACTAAAGGAGTTTCTTTTATATCGCCCAACTGACCATATTTCCCACAATATCACATACGTTTTGATTCCAAACTAAGCTGGTCATTATTTCCATTCAACTATATATATATATATATATATATATATATATATATATATATATATATATATATATATATATATATATACAGGGTCCTGCAGCTCCCGTTGTAACCACCCGGGTTACGGATTATTATAAAGTATGGGAAATTAGGCGCTGGGTATTTGTTAGTAATAATTATTTCTGACTCTAATAATTAAGAATCTTACGAACGGGCACAGCTGCAGCTTACCGCGAGTTATCAGCGGATGTTTGGTAACCGTTTTGCAAATCTCGCGACTAGTTTATTAATCGTTGGGACTTTCTCTGTGGGTGCCTTTGTCATCGACGGACCTAAGCTATGAAATTGAAACTTGGTTTATGTTAACTGATAGCGTTCGCCGCGCTAGCTGACGGTCTTTGTTCTATGGGTCGTGGGAAACGCTGATTGTTGTTACAGTCAAATTCTTGAGGGTTGACCACGCCCGATCGTGGATTGGTGGAAAAGCCATGATGGCCGAATGTAGACTTAACGTGGGAGAAAACTAGGAGAACAATTATTGGTGGGACATTTTTTAAGTGTGGACTTTGTGGGCCGGCTTGACAAACTTTCCACGGTGGGGATGGATGTAAAAAAGGAAAATACAGGCTGGGAGAGGTCATTAAAAATTCAAATTCAGATTGTGATTCTAATTCAGAACCGGGGGTTTGAAGTTCGAGTAGAATATTCGTGAGCTTCTTGTGGCGCGTCGGTTTACTCCGGGTGTGTTAAATTCGGTCGTGTTTGAATTTGGACTTTCGCCCCAGTCGGAATGGGGACTTGGTGTAATTTTGGGTATGGTTTCGTTCGGTGAATCGGGTTCTGGTGCCTAAAGCGGTGCCCCAATCTTTGGTGTTGCTGTACCTATTGCAGAGATTACTGGTAGGATTTTAGATTGACATTGTACTGTTACTTTTGTGTATTGCTAAAGATTGTCCAACTCTTTTCGGGTCTGTTGTGTGATGGATTAATGTGTTGATTGAGAGAGAATTGCCGTTGCCGGTTAAACAAACAGGATTTAATGATTATTAATAGAAACGTTAGTTAGAGTATATTGGGAACTTAACAGGTACTAAGTTGAGTCTGTAGTAAGAAAAGTTGAAGTATTTTATCGAGTTCATGATGGAATAATTAACTTGGTGCACGTTATTGTTCGGGGGGTTAAGTATAATAAACTTGAAATAGTATTAGATATCACTCGTAGGTCGTAGTGGAACTTTTACTGCTTACTGCATTAATTGTTAGGGACATGAACTGTGTAGGGATTTGACTGGGTGACATTTTTGGATGTTTATAATATAATTAATTTTATTTGAATAAGTGTTGGACCCTGTAATTCTTTTGATATGGTGACATTTGATATAAGTTGAACCTTTGTCTCAATTTAGATTTCTTGTTACTCTATTTCATTTAAATTGTATCCTTGATGCAGTTTATATTTTGGCGTTACGATATTTGATTTATGCTTTATTTGAATGTACTCAAATTAATTTGAATCTGCCTTATTTGTTTTTGAATTTATTTTAATATATTTACTTTAATCTGAACCTCGCCTTAGCTGTTTTATTTTTATTAATGAAAGTTGAATTTACCTGTTTACCCAGTGAAAGAGTTCTATTATCTCGAATAAAAACATCAAAATTCGCAAGAGATAAATCTTCCAACCCCTTTTGCTCCACTTTAAGTCACCTGTTTATTTAACATCTAAAAATTAGCTAACCGCTCGGCTAACCTTTCACTACCCGGTGTTCTGGGTGGTAACACCGTCTTCTGTAGCTCAGTTACTAATTAAGCTAAGAGTTTGACATTTTGCAAGCTTACCCTGTACTTATTAAGTTAGATCTAGTAGTCTCGTTAAGCAAGTGTCATTGATCCAAATTATACAGGATGACCAAAATCTAGTGTCAAACTTGTCAAACTTCAAAGCGTGTTATTGTTCTTATTTTAAATTGGAACCCATACATTTTTTTAGGTGAAACGATGCAGAATTAAAAAATAAACATTGTTTCTAAATACAACCCCATCACAATTCCCAATATTTTAAAAGTTATTCGCCAAAAACTCATTTTTCAACGTTTCCAACGGCAATTGTAGGTAATAAATATCGTGCGTTGAAAAACAATTTATTTCATAAAATATAACGCAGAGAAATATTTTAGATTTGAGTGTACTTAATTAAGTAGTTCTTCAATTGCCAAATTTACTTAAAAATTTACCTATAACGGTAAGGGTGGAAATGTGGCTGCAACATGATGGAGCTCCAGCACATTACTTGTTACGTGTCCAAAACGTTTTAAGCAAACCGGCAGTGGGAGTGATTATGCAACTTTTTCCAATTTGCGAGCAGGATGTACCGCTTTGAGTAGGCAGTGTTATCAGTCGTATGTTCAGGGGGTTGAACTTGACATCACACATGATCCAAAATCTTTTTGGAGACATGTAAGTAACATCACTAGAAGCAAAGAATTTCCAAGCTATCGGTGCTTTGGTGAGAGATCTTGTTGTAGGGGTGAGGGAATTGTTAACCTGTTTGCCGACTCCTTTTCTAAGGTGTATCGGTCCAGTTCAGTTGGCCTTGCCGAATTTAGAGACCGATTTTGAGGTTGATTTGAGGGCCTTTTCGATTGGTGATGTGTTTGATGGACTCAATAAGTTGAAGTCTAAATTTTCTTGTGGACCTGACGGAATTCCATCGTCCATACTGAAAAGCTGTTGCTTTTCCTCGTCAGTACCCGTGCACATGCTTTTTGATAAGTCACTGAGGTCTGGTGTGTTTCCTGAGGTATGGAAACAGAGCTTTATAACACCCATTCACAAGTCAGGGGACAGAAGCGATGTTGAAAACTATAGGGGGGTGTGCATTCAGTCCGAGATTCCGAAGTTACTGGACTGTCTAGTGGCAAACCAATTATCTTTTGCAGTCAAGCATTTGTTAACTGATGCTCAGCACGGTTTTTCGGGGGGCAAATCTACGGCTACTAACCTGCTGAGTTATGAGAGCTATCTGCTGGACGCCTTGGAGGGAGGTGGCCAGGTGGACTCTGTCTACACTGACTTTTCCAAGGCGTTCGATAGAGTTAACCACGAGATACTGATTCATAAAATGAGAGTCTACGGTTTTGGGCCTGGGGTTGTTGGTTGGATTGGCGGTTACTTGGGGGGTCGCACACAGAGAGTTAAGATTAGTGATTATATCTCTCATGAGATTCCAGTATTGTCGGGTGTGCCTCAGGGATCACATTGTGGGCCTGTCCTATTTAATATATTTGTGAAGGGTATTGAGAACTCCCAGATTTTGCTGTTTGCGGACGATGTTAAGCTATACAGGACAGTCAGGTGTAGGGGTGATTCTGTTTTGTTGCAGGGCGATTTGGATAGAGTGGTTGCCTGGAGCATGCCAAATAATTTGCATTTAAATGTAAAAAAGTGCTGTTCAATAAGCTTTCAAAGAAATAAATTTGGTATCGATTTTGTGTATAGCATTGATGCTACTGACTTAGAATCTGTAAATAGCATACGTGATTTGGGGGTCACATTTGATTCCAGGCTCAACTTCAATGGTCACTGTAATAGAGTGGCATCGGAAGCTTACAGAACATTGGGGTTCATAATTAGAAACAGCAAGTATTTTTCCATTGACACTTTTATTCGACTGTATTGCTCTCTTGTGAGGCCGTCGTTGGAATATGCCTCACCAGTTTGGTCACCTTACTATCAGGTTCATATAGGTACTCTTGAGCGGGTACAAAGAAAGTTTGCACGATGCTGTGGTCGAAGATTGACAAAAATTTATCCTGGATTATAATTATAGTTATACGCGGTTCGTGGCTCAATTGAACTTGGATACATTGCAGTTGAGACGTGAGAGGATTGATTTGTGCTTATTATACAAATTAGTAAATGGGGTGTACAGCTGCCCGTCAGTCCTCGCATCGATCGACTTCAATGTTTGCCGGAGAACGAGGAGTCCTGATCTCTTTTGTGTCAGAGCTCCGAGAACAAATTATGCTTGTAATGGGCCTTTGCACAGGTTACTGCTCAATTGTAATAGGCGGGGACTGGATGTCTTCATGTCCTTCAGACAGTTTAGGTCTGAGCTGAATAGGGTGGTTGTGTAAACGGACGGTAGTGTCATTGTACCAGAGCCTGCTGTATTGTGGCTACACGTTGTTTAGTTGTTTAATTGTGTGATTATTGTTGTTATATTTTGTGGTATGTATTAGTGAAGATGTAATATGTTTATATGTATTTAGTGTTATTGCACCTTGGGTCTGATGATATATATTTTTTTTTTAGATTGTATTTTTGTACAAGAGATGTATATCGTTTAATAAATATTATTATTATTATTATGTCAGGCACCAGCTCAACGAAATCTTCCCAAATCGGTGGATTGGAAGAGGAGGACCAGGAGGAGGACCAGGACCAGAGGAGACCAGCCGCCTCGATCACCGGACTTAACGAAACTGGATTTTTTCCTGTGGGGCTACGTTAAGGACATCGTTTATGCTGAACCTCCAACAACACCAGAAAACATGCAAGAAAGATGCATTTCTAACTATTACGACCGACCTATTAAGAGCAGTGGCGAGGTCATTTCATACTTGTTTGTGCCTCGAAGAGCACAGAAGACATTTCGAACAACTACTTAATTAAGTACACTCAAATCTAAAATACTTCTGTGTGTTATATGTTATGAAATAAATTGTTTTTCAACGCCACGATATTTATTACCTACAATTGCCGTTGCAAACGTTGAAACATGAGTTTTTGGCGGATAACTTTTAAAATATTGGGAATTGTGATGGGGCTGTATTTAGAAACAATGTTATTTTTTTAATTGTGTATCGTTTCATCTAAAAAAATGTATGGGTTCCAATTTAAAATAAGAACAATAACACGCTTTGAAGTTTGACAAGTTTGACACTAGATTTTGGTCATCCTGTATAATTTGGATCAATGACACTTGGTTAACGAGACTACTAGATCTAACTTAATAAGGACGTCGCAAAATTTTATTAACAAGGTGCAATTTGTGGTTTTTATTGATTTTTAAAGCCAACGATGCAAAATCAATTTTCTTTTGTTTTTATTCTTTTGCGCTGCAGTCACTCAACCGATTTCAATAAAGTTTTGGTGGTATGTAGGCAACCATAACAGGCTTCCAAATGTGTAAAAAAATATAAAGCATGCAATTTAAAAAAATATATCACGTTGGCGTCGCACATTTTTGGGACATCCTGTATAATCAAAAATAATTTCTTGAACCTTGTACCTTGAAGTACAGGGTAAGCTTGCAAAATGTCAAACTCCTAGCTTAATTAGTAACTGAGCTACAGAAGACGGGAGCTGAGCTGCCGGACCCTGTATATATATATATATATATATATATATATATATATATATATATATATATATATATATATATATAATGGATGTTAATTAATTTGTGTATTAACTATTTCAAAGTTTTATATATATATATATATATATATATATATATATATATATCTATATATATATATATATCTATATATATATATAAATTAAAGGAAAGATGGTTAATGGACGGTTAGATATAAAGGAGAAAGGTATTTGTCGGGCAATTCCGTCATACGAAGATCGAAGATCGAAGAAGCATACACGTGTTTCGGACTATTAGTCCTCATCAGTACGGTATAGCCAAGGAGCAAGATGGACACTCAATTGAGTGTTTTGAGTGTTTTTTCCATTGAGTGTCCATCTTGCTCCTTGGCTATACCGTACTGATGAGGACTAATAGTCCGAAACACGTGTATACGGTTGCTTCTTCGATCTTCGTATGACGGAATTGCCCGACAAATACCTTTCTCCTATATATATATATATATATATATATATATATATATATATATATATATATATATATATATATATATATATTTGATCAGCATTGAAAACTGAATCGATTTAGCTATGTCCGTCTGTCTGTGTACACGATAACTGCCGTAATTTTGAAGTAATTGTTCTGAAACTTGGTATACAAGCTTCTCTCTTAAAAAGAAGTTTGTGAATGGGCAAAATCAGTTAACTCCTTTTTTCAAATTCTACAGCAAAAATATTTTGCGGTGGGGGTATTTTAACTTCGGCCCGGCTGAAGATAATTTTCTTACTAATTTAGCTTCAGAATGTCCTAAAATCTATGTTATTATTGTACTTTCTGGCCAAGTGTGATATACAAATTTAGCAAAATGGGGATAAAAGTGGGATAAGGTTCAGAGGGGTTTCACTTCCTTTCCCCCTCTAATTTCGTTATTTGCAGTGGTCACGTGGTCTACCAAGTTGGATGGCGCTGTTCTGACGTGGTCGGTATTATCGCAAGCAGTCAGATCGCCGGTAAATTGTCGATGACACGATGACAGGCGGCTGTCTATCCGGTATCTGTCATATTTGTTGCGCATAGTTCACTAGCTTTCGCTGTTTTGACACGTTTTTGCAGTTGTTCGTACGTATCTACATTTTTTCTACTTTGCGTTCGTTAAAACTCATAACGAAACTGCTTTCAGTGTCGTTATGAAAACACTAGATCACCAACTTTTAGTAACTTTTAGTTTTCCAACATTGATGATATTGACGTCAAGTGTCAAATAAGGCTGACATCTCAATTGCCATTGGCTGGCCTAATGGAGGAAGATGGAGTCGCTATACGCTATACACTTAGCAGCGAGAAAATGACCCCGGGGGGCGGGGCTAACGTGACACTAAACTACCCTGACAATTGGCCGCCTGCCAGGTCCGGATTAACTATGAAATTGGTCAGAAATTTCAAGAAATTTTTCCTGTAGTATATTGTAATGTGTCGAGTCGGTACATAAAAACACGCTGATATGAACACTTTTCCGAATTTATTTAGTCATTTCTCTCATTTCACGTAACAAACATATTTCAAAAAATGTTCGTGCGTGCGGCCAGTACAAGCCTGTACATTATTGACATATATAGTCACTTACCGATGAAATGTTACCCCGGTCGAAATCTGGTTTATAGCTGATTTTCTGCTGTTGCAGCTGCGAACAGCACAATTAGACGTTATTTTTTTATGTATATCTTCATACAAATTCACTACAATATCTTTAAACAAACTGAAATAAGCGAAATAAATAAAATAGTAACACGTCAACGTTGCGAATGTCACTTTAACATTAAAGATCCTCCGGAGTGGGGATAGTGGTGCCATATCCGAGCGCTTATGACGACTCCTCCTTCCTCCATGGGTCGCCTCAATCGGATTTGTGAATTTTACCAGAACAACCAACCGTTGAAGCTAAAACTACTCTAGATTGTAAGATGACAACCGCAATTTTCGAAATTTATGTAAAATTAATGTCAATGTAAATTAAAAGTAGAAAAAATAGTATATAACACTCGTTTTATAAGACGTATTGGCGCACTCGTTCCATTTGGAACAAAACAACTCGTGCGCCATTTTTTGTCTTATAAAACTTGTATTATAATATACTATTGTGGTTGTCAGCGTTTATAAACGCAGCGATTGTGTTTTCCTGCTCTGTTTTGTAAGTTATATGGTTTGGCCGGAACAATGCCGGGACAGTCCAGGTTTGAGACAACGGGCCCGGCGCACAGTGGGGCAAAAATGACCTTTCGGGGACAAAATTCTGTAACTTTGACATTTTTAGATGAATTCTTATAAAATTTTGAGTGCATAACAAGAAAGAACTAAGGTTTTAATGAGTAAAAAAAACATTAAATTGTTTATAATTTATTTATTATAAAATAACAAAGTCGCAAGCTTGGTTTTGTGTCAATTATAATAAAACTGTATATTTAAGGTGTTTTTGTGTCACTAATTATAAATCCGATGTCAGATTTTAAAAATTCAAAATGGTGGATGAAATATGGCAAACTCAAAATCCAAAATGTAAACAATTATCGGAAATCTACGCGGGACATTAAATCAAAAATGATATTAATTCTACGATTATATTAAAAAAAATGTTAAACATTGATTAACATCATAAAAACTGCTTCAAAATATTGTAGGAAGTAATAATTTTAATCTTCTAGTAAATCGATAACTTCTTCACCGACATCTATGTGTTTTTGTGAAGGTTGGTTTCTAATGCTCGTTATAAATGGATCTGATGTGCACAGCAAATGAAGAAAAACAACTTCATTGGTCGCTGATCTAGAACATTTCCTAGAATGACGAAGTCTAAATTTTTTATAATCTTTATTTCTAGCTTCTTGTGCATTTTCAGATAGCTGTCCAAGAGGCAGAATAGAATTGTATCTGATTATATTCTCTCCGTGAACAAGAACTTTATTAACTGAAAAGGGCATGTAGTACCAACTATATTTGCTAACGTACCGTAAAACGGGGTGAGATTGACCGCACGGGGTGAGAATGATCACTCGTTGTATTCCTAAACAAATTTAAAGTATCGCCCCATTTTAACACTTTAAACCGCCATTTTCAGGCATTTGATTGTGCTAATATATATAATGTTTTGAATCGGTACCATCATTGAACCGCACACAGATAGGGTGTCATTTTTTGTGACTGAAAATAAACCATGAAAAAGAGCGAATTTCTATATGCCACAAACTTTTAGTTACTGGACCACTAATGAGCTATATTCAAATATACTTAAGAATGTACTTAAGAATTATACTTAAGAATAAGTTGCACAAACACTACACGAAGGTGGACAGATCTTCCTACGATATATTAATAATACACAGAAAACTTTCACAAATATTGCACCACATAGAAATGGAAGAAATCATCACAAAAACAAAAACGAGGAGACATACTACCGAACAACAAGAGAGGCACAGGTGAAGATGAATAAACTAAGAAGCCTGAGAAAGGGAAAAAGCACACTTAAAACCCACAACCGGAAGGAGACGGACCGGATATTTGATTTTCATACGAATTTAAAAAATCTCACTGAAATAGAAATCACACAAGCTGAACAACAGCTATTAAACAAAGGATACAAATATGCGACACACAACTAAATGAATTCACAGAGAATAGCAATAGAGGTGGAAAGTGCAATACAGGGGCATCCTGATGAAAGAAAAATCAGAGGCGAATGCATACAACTGCTAAAAAATGAAGAACGTAAAGATAAACAACACCTAGTGAACAAATCCAAGAGAGAAATTAAAAGTAAAACCACAGAGGAAAACATAATTAAAAACTTAAGAACAAACATTAAGCAGGAGAATGCAATCATGGTAAAAGCCGACAAAGGGGCAGGTATGGTACTAATGTACTATGCTCGCCAAAAAAAAGTCGTACACCTTGTAGCTTTGTAAATGGTTCTTTTATAACCTACATGCTGTCATTCTGACATTCGTCACAGGGATGAAACACGCACCATGGAATAATTAACTTGGTGCACGTTATTGTTCGGGGGGTTAAGTATAATAAACTTGAAATAGTATTAGATATCACTCGTAGGTCGTAGTGGAACTTTTACTGCTTACTGCATTAATTGTTAGGGACATGAACTGTGTAGGGATTTGACTGGGTGACATTTTTGGATGTTTATAATATAATTAATTTTATTTGAATAAGTGTTGGACCCTGTAATTCTTTTGATATGGTGACATTTGATATAAGTTGAACCTTTGTCTCAATTTAGATTTCTTGTTACTCTATTTCATTTAAATTGTATCCTTGATGCAGTTTATATTTTGGCGTTACGATATTTGATTTATGCTTTATTTGAATGTACTCAAATTAATTTGAATCTGCCTTATTTGTTTTTGAATTTATTTTAATATATTTACTTTAATCTGAACCTCGCCTTAGCTGTTTTATTTTTATTAATGAAAGTTGAATTTACCTGTTTACCCAGTGAAAGAGTTCTATTATCTCGAATAAAAACATCAAAATTCGCAAGAGATAAATCTTCCAACCCCTTTTGCTCCACTTTAAGTCACCTGTTTATTTAACATCTAAAAATTAGCTAACCGCTCGGCTAACCTTTCACTACCCGGTGTTCTGGGTGGTAACACCGTCTTCTGTAGCTCAGTTACTAATTAAGCTAAGAGTTTGACATTTTGCAAGCTTACCCTGTACTTATTAAGTTAGATCTAGTAGTCTCGTTAAGCAAGTGTCATTGATCCAAATTATACAGGATGACCAAAATCTAGTGTCAAACTTGTCAAACTTCAAAGCGTGTTATTGTTCTTATTTTAAATTGGAACCCATACATTTTTTTAGGTGAAACGATGCAGAATTAAAAAATAAACATTGTTTCTAAATACAACCCCATCACAATTCCCAATATTTTAAAAGTTATTCGCCAAAAACTCATTTTTCAACGTTTCCAACGGCAATTGTAGGTAATAAATATCGTGCGTTGAAAAACAATTTATTTCATAAAATATAACGCAGAGAAATATTTTAGATTTGAGTGTACTTAATTAAGTAGTTCTTCAATTGCCAAATTTACTTAAAAATTTACCTATAACGGTAAGGGTGGAAATGTGGCTGCAACATGATGGAGCTCCAGCACATTACTTGTTACGTGTCCAAAACGTTTTAAGCAAACCGGCAGTGGGAATGATTATGCAACTTTTTCCAATTTGCGAGCAGGATGTACCGCTTTGAGTAGGCAGTGTTATCAGTCGTATGTTCAGGGGGTTGAACTTGACATCACACATGATCCAAAATCTTTTTGGAGACATGTAAGTAACATCACTAGAAGCAAAGAATTTCCAAGCTATCGGTGCTTTGGTGAGAGATCTTGTTGTAGGGGTGAGGGAATTGTTAACCTGTTTGCCGACTCCTTTTCTAAGGTGTATCGGTCCAGTTCAGTTGGCCTTGCCGAATTTAGAGACCGATTTTGAGGTTGATTTGAGGGCCTTTTCGATTGGTGATGTGTTTGATGGACTCAATAAGTTGAAGTCTAAATTTTCTTGTGGACCTGACGGAATTCCATCGTCCATACTGAAAAGCTGTTGCTTTTCCTCGTCAGTACCCGTGCACATGCTTTTTGATAAGTCACTGAGGTCTGGTGTGTTTCCTGAGGTATGGAAACAGAGCTTTATAACACCCATTCACAAGTCAGGGGACAGAAGCGATGTTGAAAACTATAGGGGGGTGTGCATTCAGTCCGAGATTCCGAAGTTACTGGACTGTCTAGTGGCAAACCAATTATCTTTTGCAGTCAAGCATTTGTTAACTGATGCTCAGCACGGTTTTTCGGGGGGCAAATCTACGGCTACTAACCTGCTGAGTTATGAGAGCTATCTGCTGGACGCCTTGGAGGGAGGTGGCCAGGTGGACTCTGTCTACACTGACTTTTCCAAGGCGTTCGATAGAGTTAACCACGAGATACTGATTCATAAAATGAGAGTCTACGGTTTTGGGCCTGGGGTTGTTGGTTGGATTGGCGGTTACTTGGGGGGTCGCACACAGAGAGTTAAGATTAGTGATTATATCTCTCATGAGATTCCAGTATTGTCGGGTGTGCCTCAGGGATCACATTGTGGGCCTGTCCTATTTAATATATTTGTGAAGGGTATTGAGAACTCCCAGATTTTGCTGTTTGCGGACGATGTTAAGCTATACAGGACAGTCAGGTGTAGGGGTGATTCTGTTTTGTTGCAGGGCGATTTGGATAGAGTGGTTGCCTGGAGCATGCCAAATAATTTGCATTTAAATGTAAAAAAGTGCTGTTCAATAAGCTTTCAAAGAAATAAATTTGGTATCGATTTTGTGTATAGCATTGATGCTACTGACTTAGAATCTGTAAATAGCATACGTGATTTGGGGGTCACATTTGATTCCAGGCTCAACTTCAATGGTCACTGTAATAGAGTGGCATCGGAAGCTTACAGAACATTGGGGTTCATAATTAGAAACAGCAAGTATTTTTCCATTGACACTTTTATTCGACTGTATTGCTCTCTTGTGAGGCCGTCGTTGGAATATGCCTCACCAGTTTGGTCACCTTACTATCAGGTTCATATAGGTACTCTTGAGCGGGTACAAAGAAAGTTTGCACGATGCTGTGGTCGAAGATTGACAAAAATTTATCCTGGATTATAATTATAGTTATACGCGGTTCGTGGCTCAATTGAACTTGGATACATTGCAGTTGAGACGTGAGAGGATTGATTTGTGCTTATTATACAAATTAGTAAATGGGGTGTACAGCTGCCCGTCAGTCCTCGCATCGATCGACTTCAATGTTTGCCGGAGAACGAGGAGTCCTGATCTCTTTTGTGTCAGAGCTCCGAGAACAAATTATGCTTGTAATGGGCCTTTGCACAGGTTACTGCTCAATTGTAATAGGCGGGGACTGGATGTCTTCATGTCCTTCAGACAGTTTAGGTCTGAGCTGAATAGGGTGGTTGTGTAAACGGACGGTAGTGTCATTGTACCAGAGCCTGCTGTATTGTGGCTACACGTTGTTTAGTTGTTTAATTGTGTGATTATTGTTGTTATATTTTGTGGTATGTATTAGTGAAGATGTAATATGTTTATATGTATTTAGTGTTATTGCACCTTGGGTCTGATGATATATATTTTTTTTTTAGATTGTATTTTTGTACAAGAGATGTATATCGTTTAATAGATATTATTATTATTATTATGTCAGGCACCAGCTCAACGAAATCTTCCCAAATCGGTGGATTGGAAGAGGAGGACCAGGAGGAGGACCAGGACCAGAGGAGACCAGCCGCCTCGATCACCGGACTTAACGAAACTGGATTTTTTCCTGTGGGGCTACGTTAAGGACATCGTTTATGCTGAACCTCCAACAACACCAGAAAACATGCAAGAAAGATGCATTTCTAACTATTACGACCGACCTATTAAGAGCAGTGGCGAGGTCATTTCATACTTGTTTGTGCCTCGAAGAGCACAGAAGACATTTCGAACAACTACTTAATTAAGTACACTCAAATCTAAAATACTTCTGTGTGTTATATGTTATGAAATAAATTGTTTTTCAACGCCACGATATTTATTACCTACAATTGCCGTTGCAAACGTTGAAACATGAGTTTTTGGCGGATAACTTTTAAAATATTGGGAATTGTGATGGGGCTGTATTTAGAAACAATGTTATTTTTTTAATTGTGTATCGTTTCATCTAAAAAAATGTATGGGTTCCAATTTAAAATAAGAACAATAACACGCTTTGAAGTTTGACAAGTTTGACACTAGATTTTGGTCATCCTGTATAATTTGGATCAATGACACTTGGTTAACGAGACTACTAGATCTAACTTAATAAGGACGTCGCAAAATTTTATTAACAAGGTGCAATTTGTGGTTTTTATTGATTTTTAAAGCCAACGATGCAAAATCAATTTTCTTTTGTTTTTATTCTTTTGCGCTGCAGTCACTCAACCGATTTCAATAAAGTTTTGGTGGTATGTAGGCAACCATAACAGGCTTCCAAATGTGTAAAAAAATATAAAGCATGCAATTTAAAAAAATATATCACGTTGGCGTCGCACATTTTTGGGACATCCTGTATAATCAAAAATAATTTCTTGAACCTTGTACCTTGAAGTACAGGGTAAGCTTGCAAAATGTCAAACTCCTAGCTTAATTAGTAACTGAGCTACAGAAGACGGGAGCTGAGCTGCCGGACCCTGTATATATATATATATATATATATAATGGATGTTAATTAATTTGTGTATTAACTATTTCAAAGTTTTATATATATATATATATATATATATATATATCTATATATATATATATCTATATATATATATAAATTAAAGGAAAGATGGTTAATGGACGGTTAGATATAAAGGAGAAAGGTATTTGTCGGGCAATTCCGTCATACGAAGATCGAAGATCGAAGAAGCATACACGTGTTTCGGACTATTAGTCCTCATCAGTACGGTATAGCCAAGGAGCAAGATGGACACTCAATTGAGTGTTTTGAGTGTTTTTTCCATTGAGTGTCCATCTTGCTCCTTGGCTATACCGTACTGATGAGGACTAATAGTCCGAAACACGTGTATACGGTTGCTTCTTCGATCTTCGTATGACGGAATTGCCCGACAAATACCTTTCTCCTATATATATATATATATATATATATATATATATATATATATATTTGATCAGCATTGAAAACTGAATCGATTTAGCTATGTCCGTCTGTCTGTGTACACGATAACTGCCGTAATTTTGAAGTAATTGTTCTGAAACTTGGTATACAAGCTTCTCTCTTAAAAAGAAGTTTGTGAATGGGCAAAATCAGTTAACTCCTTTTTTTCAAATTCTACAGCAAAAATATTTTGCGGTGGGGGTATTTTAACTTCGGCCCGGCTGAAGATAATTTTCTTACTAATTTAGCTTCAGAATGTCCTAAAATCTATGTTATTATTGTACTTTCTGGCCAAGTGTGATATACAAATTTAGCAAAATGGGGATAAAAGTGGGATAAGGTTCAGAGGGGTTTCACTTCCTTTCCCCCTCTAATTTCGTTATTTGCAGTGGTCACGTGGTCTACCAAGTTGGATGGCGCTGTTCTGACGTGGTCGGTATTATCGCAAGCAGTCAGATCGCCGGTAAATTGTCGATGACACGATGACAGGCGGCTGTCTATCCGGTATCTGTCATATTTGTTGCGCATAGTTCACTAGCTTTCGCTGTTTTGACACGTTTTTGCAGTTGTTCGTACGTATCTACATTTTTTCTACTTTGCGTTCGTTAAAACTCATAACGAAACTGCTTTCAGTGTCGTTATGAAAACACTAGATCACCAACTTTTAGTAACTTTTAGTTTTCCAACATTGATGATATTGACGTCAAGTGTCAAATAAGGCTGACATCTCAATTGCCATTGGCTGGCCTAATGGAGGAAGATGGAGTCGCTATACGCTATACACTTAGCAGCGAGAAAATGACCCCGGGGGGCGGGGCTAACGTGACACTAAACTACCCTGACAATTGGCCGCCTGCCAGGTCCGGATTAACTATGAAATTGGTCAGAAATTTCAAGAAACTTTTCCTGTAGTATATTGTAATGTGTCGAGTCGGTACATAAAAACACGCTGATATGAACACTTTTCCGAATTTATTTAGTCATTTCTCTCATTTCACGTAACAAACATATTTCAAAAAATGTTCGTGCGTGCGGCCAGTACAAGCCTGTACATTATTGACATATATAGTCACTTACCGATGAAATGTTACCCCGGTCGAAATCTGGTTTATAGCTGATTTTCTGCTGTTGCAGCTGCGAACAGCACAATTAGACGTTATTTTTTATGTATATCTTCATACAAATTCACTACAATATCTTTAAACAAACTGAAATAAGCGAAATAAATAAAATAGTAACACGTCAACGTTGCGAATGTCACTTTAACATTAAAGATCCTCCGGAGTGGGGATAGTGGTGCCATATCCGAGCGCTTATGACGACTCCTCCTTCCTCCATGGGTCGCCTCAATCGGATTTGTGAATTTTACCAGAACAACCAACCGTTGAAGCTAAAACTACTCTAGATTGTAAGATGACAACCGCAATTTTCGAAATTTATGTAAAATTAATGTCAATGTAAATTAAAAGTAGAAAAAATAGTATATAACACTCGTTTTATAAGACGTATTGGCGCACTCGTTCCATTTGGAACAAAACAACTCGTGCGCCATTTTTTGTCTTATAAAACTTGTATTATAATATACTATTGTGGTTGTCAGCGTTTATAAACGCAGCGATTGTGTTTTCCTGCTCTGTTTTGTAAGTTATATGGTTTGGCCGGAACAATGCCGGGACAGTCCAGGTTTGAGACAACGGGCCCGGCGCACAGTGGGGCAAAAATGACCTTTCGGGGACAAAATTCTGTAACTTTGACATTTTTAGATGAATTCTTATAAAATTTTGAGTGCATAACAAGAAAGAACTAAGGTTTTAATGAGTAAAAAAAACATTAAATTGTTTATAATTTATTTATTATAAAATAACAAAGTCGCAAGCTTGGTTTTGTGTCAATTATAATAAAACTGTATATTTAAGGTGTTTTTGTGTCACTAATTATAAATCCGATGTCAGATTTTAAAAATTCAAAATGGTGGATGAAATATGGCAAACTCAAAATCCAAAATGTAAACAATTATCGGAAATCTACGCGGGACATTAAATCAAAAATGATATTAATTCTACGATTATATTAAAAAAAATGTTAAACATTGATTAACATCATAAAAACTGCTTCAAAATATTGTAGGAAGTAATAATTTTAATCTTCTAGTAAATCGATAACTTCTTCACCGACATCTATGTGTTTTTGTGAAGGTTGGTTTCTAATGCTCGTTATAAATGGATCTGATGTGCACAGCAAATGAAGAAAAACAACTTCATTGGTCGCTGATCTAGAACATTTCCTAGAATGACGAAGTCTAAATTTTTTATAATCTTTATTTCTAGCTTCTTGTGCATTTTCAGATAGCTGTCCAAGAGGCAGAATAGAATTGTATCTGATTATATTCTCTCCGTGAACAAGAACTTTATTAACTGAAAAGGGCATGTAGTACCAACTATATTTGCTAACGTACCGTAAAACGGGGTGAGATTGACCGCACGGGGTGAGAATGATCACTCGTTGTATTCCTAAACAAATTTAAAGTATCGCCCCATTTTAACACTTTAAACCGCCATTTTCAGGCATTTGATTGTGCTAATATATATAATGTTTTGAATCGGTACCATCATTGAACCGCACACAGATAGGGTGTCATTTTTTGTGACTGAAAATAAACCATGAAAAAGAGCCAATTTCTATATGCCACAAACTTTTAGTTACTGGACCACTAATGAGCTATATTCAAATATACTTAAGAATGTACTTAAGAATTATACTTAAGAATGAGTTGCACAAACACTACACGAAGGTGGACAGATCTTCCTACGATATATTAATAATACACAGAAAACTTTCACAAATATTGCACCACATAGAAATGGAAGAAATCATCACAAAAACAAAAACGAGGAGACATACTACCGAACAACAAGAGAGGCACAGGTGAAGATGAATAAACTAAGAAGCCTGAGAAAGGGAAAAAGCACACTTAAAACCCACAACCGGAAGGAGACGGACCGGATATTTGATTTTCATACGAATTTAAAAAATCTCACTGAAATAGAAATCACACAAGCTGAACAACAGCTATTAAACAAAGGATACAAATATGCGACACACAACTAAATGAATTCACAGAGAATAGCAATAGAGGTGGAAAGTGCAATACAGGGGCATCCTGATGAAAGAAAAATCAGAGGCGAATGCATACAACTGCTAAAAAATGAAGAACGTAAAGATAAACAACACCTAGTGAACAAATCCAAGAGAGAAATTAAAAGTAAAACCACAGAGGAAAACATAATTAAAAACTTAAGAACAAACATTAAGCAGGAGAATGCAATCATGGTAAAAGCCGACAAAGGGGCAGGTATGGTACTAATGTACTATGCTCGCCAAAAAAAAGTCGTACACCTTGTAGCTTTGTAAATGGTTCTTTTATAACCTACATGCTGTCATTCTGACATTCGTCACAGGGATGAAACACGCACCATCTGTCAAGTTGACAAGCCAGACCTATGAGCCAGACTTACATGATGTCAAACTTAGCTGTACGACTTTTTTTTGGCGCGGATAGTACAAGTCAGAATACAACGAAAAGACAGAAAAATTCCTTGATGAAAATGGTTACATAAAAATCAGTAAGAATCCTTTAACAAAAATTATATAAACAACGAAGGAATGCATCAATAAAAATAGAGAAACACTAGACACCTCATTCCAATGAACCCTACCATCCCAAAACTGTATTGCCAACCAAAACTACATAAAGAAAACATACCCATCAGACCTATTGTGTCATTTGTAAATACACCTACTGACAAAATCGCAAAAGAACTAGTTCGAATATTTCACAATATAGAGAATAAAGCACAGTTCACAGAATAGGGTATTTGACTGTATTAAAAATATGGCATGTATTATAGTCATCCTAATAGATTACAGTTTAAGAAAACTATTTGTTATTACTTTTCAAAAAAAATATGCTTTATTTCTATGAAAAACCAAAATTAAAATTGAATTTTATTCACGTCCTATCACGTGATTGAAAACGCTCTGTAATTGGCTCAGTCTCCAGTGATGTCATTCGTTAGTCCGATTAGAGCGCGTTCGGTTTGTCAGGGTAGGGTATGGGGAGAGCAATGCTCAGACAACTTGGGTCGGCTGTCTCTCTCTTATATGCAGAAAAACGCCGTATGACGTTAGTCCGCCTATTATGCAGCGCGTCACTCTCACCGTACAATACCGGGTTATCCGAACGCGCTCTAATGCTTCTCCCGTTTGAATTTAATAGCACGAAAGCACCATGGAAGCATAACTTTGTAGGTTAGGATAGCCCTAACCTTAAGCTGTCAGATCAGATAATACCTGGTTCGAAAATACGATAGATAACTTATTCTAGTCAGTTTTACTTATGTCGAAGTAATCTTCACAACAGAAAACACTTGTATTGGCGGCTATTTATTTCATTTGGATTTCTACGAGCCAACCACTTTCTTCGCAGTTTCAAATCTTGAGGAACAGCTACAAATAGTTTATCCAGAGTTTTTCTTGACGTATCTCTGCATTGTGGATTTATACACCATTTATAACCCATTTTTATGTAGAAATTTGAAAACAACACATCATACAACACTATTACCAAACGGCGACGATGCCGATGCTGGCCGATGCTGACAGACCATATGGGCCGATTTGACATCTACTAACCGGTGACGTCACACAACAGAAAGTATCGTTTTGGCGGGACTTTTTGTGATTCAATTTTTAACGCTGATTTTTATGAAATATTGAGGAATTAATTACGAAAAATAATGCATTTACAATGTAGAGTGAAGGAATAAACACACTAAGATGGTTTTCCAATAATAGTCAAATACCCTATTACTACAAGGACAGGACACTAAATGGGTTGTAATGATATCCTTCGACGTCACAAACCTGTATGCTAACGTACCCAAAGATCAGATTATAAAAATAGTAAGACATATTACAGCAGGAAAACCTACCACGGAATGACATAGACAATCTCGCTAACATAATAAAACACAACATCAACACTAATTACTGCACGTTCAATGAGCAGAATTACATAATAAAGGAAGGGCTACCAATGGGATTACCTCTCTTTGGACTCTTGGCAAACTTGTACCTGGATCATATAGTACAGAAATACATATGAACGAGAACAATCCACAACATCAAAACAGACGGTTTTGGAGGAGATACATGGACGACGTATTCTGTTTATGGAGGGGCACAGAAAGACAACTTACTAAATTTCACGACTTAGTAAACAACATACACAGTAATTTAAAGTTTACAATAGAGAGGGAGGACAACAACAGCCTAAATTATCTTGACCTCACAATCCGTAGGAACACAACAGGATTTAACTTTGAGATTTTCAGAAAACCAACCACATGCTCTGCAATTATACCTACCAACTCACACCATCACCACACACAGAAATTACCCTCCTGATTCGTGGTCAAGATGATGGAGAAAGAGCCCGTTCGACCGAGTAAGCCAGAGGGACTGCGGCAGAGTGGTTCTCCACAAACCGTCTGCTCCTGAACCTTGGAAAAACAGCAGAGTTGCACCATTCAATCAGAAATAGTTAGATTATCGTATTGGAGGAATATCATGTTAACTTATCACGATTATGAGTCTTTCGTTTGTTCACAAAATAGTCATAAAGATGATATACATAAAGATATGTATGTAATAATAAGCATAAAAGCATGTTGTATACCTATTCCATCAAAATGTAAGCACATTTGTTTTTGTCTACTAAATTGGGGTTTTAAATAAAACTTTGCTTTTTCGGGCGTTCGAAGAGAGTTTCTTTATAATGCATTTTATTAGATAGAAGTATTTAAAAACTAAACTAACCAATGGATACGTATGCAACTATTTTTGGCTGCATACCTTGCCACAATTTCGAATTGTTTGTGGTTCCCGTGGTTGACAGTATGATTCTTGGGAGTGTTCATAGATGGCGTTTATGACAGTCGAAAATAAATGTAATATACGTAGTAATATAAAAATAAAAGCAATAAATAAATATATTAAATTTATAATTTTAATATTGCAAGACTATGAACAAAATAGGTCCCATTTATGGAAAGAGAAGTTTTTAAATGCGTTAATTCTAAAGGTAATTTTAAAAATTTGCTTAAAATTCAAAAGTGGGGGGCCAACTTGACAGTACAAAAAACAATTTTCATTTTCTCAAAAGCCATGTACTCCCAAACGAAAAAAGTGTACTCCCAAACCCTCCCTAACGATTCCCAAACGATTTGCATAAAAATTTACTTAAAAATCAAACGTGGGGGCTAACTAGACGGTACAAAAAACAATTTTCATTTTCTCAAAAGCCATGTACTCCCAAACGAAACAAGTGTACTCCCAAACGAAACAAGTGTACTCCCAAACCCTCCCTAACGATTCCCAAACGATTTGCATAAAAATTTGCTTAAAATTCAAAAGTGGGGGGGCTAACTTGACAGTACAAAAAACAATTTTCATTTTCTCAAAAGCCTTGTACTCCCAAACGAAAAAAGTGTACTCCCAAACCCTCCCTAACGATTCCCAAACGATTTGCATAAAAATTTACTTAAAATTCAAAAGTGGTGGGGCTAACTTGACAACGGTCAGAGTTGCATATCACCAGCAGCAGAAGGGACCAGATAGTTCCAACCAGTGTACAATTTCTTGGAGTGAGAGTAGACTCGCGTTTAACCTGGTTGCAACATGTAGTAGATCTATCAGCTAAGCTGTCCTCCGGAGTGTACGCCATAAGGCGCATAGCGTTAACAATAAATAAAGAGGCAGCCAAAGCCACATACTATGCCTTGTTCTATTCACGGATGACCTACGGGTTGATGGCCTGGGGTTCATCGACACACGTAACAAAAATCTTTCTGATGCAGAAGAAGGCAGTTCGTGCCCTAGAGGGAGCGGCTAGCACAGACACGGCAAGGCCACTCTTTAAGAAACATGGGATAGTAACCATCTACGGCGAATACATAAAGCTGCATCTACTGGACACAAGAACGAACCTACAAACAAAAATATTGAGAAACCAGATTCATAACTACAACACCCGAGGACAAAATAAATTACAACTACCTTTTGGTAGGCTTTGCACAACAGATGCTCAGTACGATGATATTCGTCTATTCAATAATGATATCAACATCGTGGAAACACCTACCAGTAGCCCTTTTCAAAAGAACTATAATACGTCACTTAGCCGACACCTATTTACAGCATGAATGAATTCAAGGAATCTCTAAAGTGATATCTCTTGTTTAAGAACTTATTGTACACATACTTCATGTTATTGTATTATCATTGTATATTTGCTATATTATCCTTATTATTGTAGCTCTCTGAATGAAGTATTTTGTTCCTGTTCTGACTTGTTTCAGCAACCAATAAAGATTATTATTATTATTATTATACAGTTTGAAATGCGACGAATGCGATAGCATTTACATGGATCAGGACGTAAGTTGCGATTGAGAATTAATGAACATAGAAAGGCTAAACTCACATCTAATTTCGGAAAACACATGCTAGAAACAGGACACAGAAGCACAAACGACAACAACATCAAATTGATTCACAGCGCAGAAAAGGGAAGAATGTTAGATCTTTTGGAGGCTTTTCAAATAGAGAAACATGAGCGTGAACGGAAGCACACTATTCTAAACGATCAACTCCAGCTCACTGTGCCTCCCCTCTATCGGTACCTGTGGAAATGAACATTAGTAACCAAACATGATCTGTAGTGTGCCACTTTAACAACATTCGAAATTGTTTATTCGTTATTCCAGTACGTTCTTAGTGATTGTCCCTTATACAATTTTAACTATTTATTTCTAAATTATTATTTTATATTTACAACAATTTTATAGTGTTTGTGAGTTTTAACATGTGTGAGTGTATACCAACAGTTTTATTTTATCTTTTTGACACGTGTGATTTTTACTTCTTAATGTTAGGTTAATTGAGTTTGTATGTGTAATTTGCAGGAGAGTCTGATGATGCGTAAGCGAAACTAGTCACTCTTAAATATAAATAAAACCTTACACAAAAAAACAGTGTCTATTGAGTACTTAATACAATTTCACGTGTAAATAATGGAAATCCAAGCTTTTAAAAATTGTTTGTTGTTGGTCTTTGTTCCTATTCATTATCTGTTAAAATGGCCTCACTTACTGCTGGTTTCGTTTAGCGTGCTATCGTCTAGGAATGCATCCAAAGCGCTAACCGGGGTATTACTGTACTCTGCTTATAATAGTTTCAACACATTTAGTTCCGATTTATTCAAAAGGAAACGTTGTGCATTACAAAGAATGTCCCCGTCCTCAAAGTAACCAGTCAGTCGTGTTAACATGCTAAATATGATTAAAGTAATCAGTAATTATCTTCTTTTCCGCTCCTGACAATGTTTAACAGTATCTCCCTTTGTTTTGGCTTTAAGGGAGCTGTGATATTAAAAGATGCTTTACTTCATTGCTGACGTTTCGGTTGTAAGGTTATAAATACAACCGAAACGTCAGCAATGAAGTAAAGCATCTTTTAATATCACAGCTCCCTTAAAGCCAAAACAAAGAGAGATACTGGTAATCAGTAATACGACTTAATATGCTAAACAGTACCTGGGGCGTTCGGATTACGATATAGTGCAGAGTTAGAGGTTGTTTCGGTTACGGGGTAGTATGGATTAGACCGTATTTGGAATCACAAGAATATACTTATTTAGAAGAACTAGGTCAAAAAGTATAAACAAAAAACTAAAAACCTAATTTATAAAACGTACCATAGTGATTTTTATATAAATCCTCCGGCCTATGACCGTACTTGTTATCCTTATTATGCGTGCACCTTACTTTCAATTCGAATTCCAAGTAGTCTCTCTCAGAATATTCCGTGTTGGGCTCGTGAAATTCCAATAAACTTGGATTTGCTTTTAATGGAATTAAGCCAAGTCGGTGAGCCAAAACTTCGTCCTGTATCACAGAAGTATTGTTGTAAAAGTGGACTTTTTCGATGGCGATGCTTGGCACGTCACTTAGGATCAATCTCCGGAATGTGTTTGCTAGAAAAGGCTGAATTCCGATGATGTCAAACTCCATTTCGTAGTGGTTGTATTTAGCAATAACAATTCGGGAGTCTTCTTTGAATTCTTTCAGGTTGAACAGTTCTTCTCGATCTTTATAATAACTTTGTCTCATCTACAAATGTTGCCATTCAATAATCAGCAATTTACAAAAATAACAAATATTTTTTTAAATTTACTGCACAATTAATTACTCACTTCTGTTACTCTATATTCTCCTAATTCTAACTTAGGTTTATCACTAATTTTCAATGCCATATTCGTGTGATTAAATACAAGAAAGGTTTCAAAATACACACGGAACCAATATATTTTGTACTACAAAATATAAGCCAAGTTAGAAGTTAGGTATTCCAATATATTAACTAAAATCTTTGCACGGAACACGTTTTGAACATCTAAAAGTACGGTTATGTTCACAGATTAGCCCAAATGACCCACTTGTGTTCGGTTGCTGTCCGCGATTAGTTCAGTTCAATCTGAATAGCGATCAGTTGGCTACAGTCAAGTTATGGCACAGAATAGGGAAACGCTTCGCTTAGAAGTCGCACTTCAATCTAAATACATAGAAATTTTTGTAGCAAAGTTTCGCCCGCGCAGCCTCGGTACGCATAACAGTTTTGCCAACCCTTTTGCGTGACTTTATCCTTTTATCACTATCAAAATAGTCCGTTCAAAGTACAAAATACCTTTTGTAACTCTGTATTGGGCAATAGATGAATGCTGTTTTGTAATAAGAAGAATGGAATAAATCTTATACGTACAAACAATATTAAAAGTTTTAGCTGGTGGGAGAAGTGTTGCCAACTGCTCAAACACCATTTAATTTATTTAGAAAAGTCGCTTTCCATTTGCACATTTCTGAGCTGATCTTAGCTGAGGTAATCTATCTCCGAGCTCAGGACCGGGATTTTATAAAAATGGCGAGTTTGATGTGAGTGACGTCATTACGAGTGACATCACGATTCTCGTTTTCTCCATGTGGGAACACTGATGCATCTGCTTTGAAATTGTGGGGTTATGCGGAGTTAGGTTATGAACTTGTGTTCAGTTTATATCGTTAGCCACGCAAACATACGGTTCCGGTAATTATTAAACCATGTTCTCTCGTAAACAAACAATGAGTTGCCATTGTTTGTTTTAGATTATTTTATATTTTTTTTAGGAAAAAGGGTTTCCGAACCATTTAACAAGCAAGCAAGTACTGAAAAGTATGGAGCTGAATTTGGTGTTAGCTCGTAACCAGTTGATCGGTTCGAATGGAGTTCACAAACAAAGTAAAAACCACCTTTTATGTGTTACGTTTGTTTTTGATTGCTTGAATTACTTTTAGTTATAGGCCCTGCGAAATAAGGCAACCGTTGAAGAAACGTATCCTATGACAAAATTACCCATTCTGTTGCATTGACGGTTACAGCATGCTGAAATACTTTTACGTGTAGTTTGTCCGTTACTGATCGATAAAAATATAAGGAAGTTGGAGAACGTTCAACAAAATAATGGAACGGCAGAACATAATCTGTAAGGTTGCAATCCTTCACGTCTAAGGTACAGATATTTTTTCTATTTACTTGAAATACAGTCAGGACCGGATATAACAAACACTCAAGAGGACACGAAAATAGGTTATTATAATTGATCTTTCGTTGTTACCCAATAAACTAGGCGGTCGTGAATTCATCATGCTACAACATTCACATCACCGGAACGCTGGGTATAAACCAACAAAAATGTATCCGGTGTTTGTTATACCGGTCTCGACTGTTGTGTTGAATATTTCACACTATGTTAATATTAACGTTTACAGTATGGTACACGTTACGTTTTTATAAAAGTTAATGTTAACTTACCTCATTTTAGAATTCACCATGCCAAAACATGGAAATGAAAAACAAAATTCAAGAAAAAGGAACTTTATTCATGTTACAAAGTTACAAAATTGATTAACTCAACTCAAGGGACCAATGAAATAACAGCAGTCTTGTTGACAGTGGATAAAACGTAGTGGAGGACCCACACCATTTTAGTAGACAGCTGTAGGAAATGGGCACGCAATCTACAAAACCATAGAAAACATCGTTCACATTATCACTTGTTATTATCACCTGTTATGTAATGATTTCTTTTACACAATAAAATTGTATTTTTAAAATGTAATCTTGGTTTTAGTTTTTCCTCACAAACGGAACTACAAAGTGCTCCTGTCAAAATCAATGCAACTGTTTCTGTTAGAAACCGATCGCTTGTTCAACTCCGGTTGCGGTGGTCAATAATAATAATTCCAATTGGATGTACTTTTACTTCATCAGCACCCCATACTCAGCCATTGTTTGCCAGCACTGCTAACTTATACGATACGGCAACGTAATTGCAAATGACGCTTAACCACCCTACCTTCGGGTTATTATTCAAAAGTAGGTAAAACAACATTGTGTTTGGGCGACGATAGCGGACGTATCACGTACGTTCGTATGGGTAGGGCGGTTAATAATGAAATGTCGTTGGTTAGTCGGTCGTTGGTAGGTTCCCGTTACAAAGTACGAACAGAAGAACTATTGGCACAGAATTCTTGTTTGTCTTTTATGTTCAGAGTGGCGCAAGTTTATCATCCCTTCAAGTGGAAATGGAAATAACTCCGTAAACCTATAAAATTATTGTATAATGTACTGTATCAATCATTTGTACAGACATAAGTACCAAACTTGTAGCAATTTGAATGGGTTAAGGGTGATTACAAGGGTTCCGTTGGATATCGGTTGTAGCTACCGTGTCCTATAGCCTCTGCCAAACTTCAGCGCCACATATTCACCAAATTTCTTAGTATAATAGCTTCCTAATGTTATTCAGTGTAGTAGAAGTATAAATTCTAAACACGGAACTGCACGGAAGGTATAATTGGAAGTACGTTTAATAGGCGCATAACCTCAAATATTTAAAATTACAATCATCTGTCAGGAATGTAGTATTACAACATTGGCAATCCTGCTCGCCGTGGTCTCGTCAACATCTCGCCGACTGAGAGCTGCCGAGTTTGTTTGACGCTTCGATACGAGAAAGGCGGAGTTTAGACCGGCTGTTTTGATACTCGAGAGCCTATCGACAAATCAAATCGCTTAGAACCCAATGACATCACTCGTATGTGTCGTCACTCACATCAAACTCGCCATTCTTATAAAATCCCACTCCAGATGAACTCAGTCAACTCAGTTACCCTTGCGCACGACTAGCCAAGGGCAAGGGGGAGGTGACGCTTCTGACTTCGTCTGAGCTTGCCAAAACAAAAGGAACGCTACACGTAAGTAAGATTAGATTAGCTCAGCCCAGATCAACACAGAAATGTGCAAATGGAAAGCGACTATTGTACATGAGAATTATGTCCACTAAATTCAGCCAAACTTGGAGACAGAACTGTTTTTCATTGTCTCGTTTATTGTTATTTCTCACGCTTTCTGAAAAAAAAGAAAGAAAGGCACCGCCGAGAAGTACTCGTTAATTAATTGTAAAAGCATATTTAAAGAAAAGACAGTTTTTTGTCTTTACTATTATTTCTGCAATTGTGCACACAACAATAATTAACCATCCTCGACATACGTTCGTTAAAACACTCGTTAAAAACGCAGGTTGTTTATAGCAACAAGCAATACAGTAATATAACTTCACAATCCGCTTTTTCTTTGTCCACCTCCACTTCATATGTCCACATGGTCCAATCACATTTCAGTTGCGCGCTTGCAGACTTGCTACATAATTTTACGAGAGTGCGACTTCTGCTGGCGAAGCGTTTCCTTATTCTGTGGTTATGGCTACAGTACCGTTCCATCAGTGTTGCCAACCCTACTGATTTTTCGGTAGATCTACCGTTGGACGACTCAATGTTCACTGTCGATTACTCGATTGTGCCCATATTGTGCCGTTGGTGGCGAGGTATATCTACAGAGTGATCTAAAATGGCGAAGGACAGGTTGAATTTCCCGCCACAAAAAGTAATTGTACTGTTGGTAATGGTTGCAAATGACAGCTGTTATTTTTGTTCAGTGGCGTAGGTATTCCTTCTTGTATAGGGATTCATTCTCTGATTATAATTAGGGAATGTTTTATTCATGTTCAATGTTCATTAACAAGACAGCATAATTTAAAACTTAATAATAAATTTTCAAATATAATATGAAAATAATAAAATCCTCATCTCATCATCATCTCTCATAATCTTAAATCAAATAAAATAAATATAGTATTTATAACAAATTAAATCTCGAACAGATAAAATATTGTTCCAGAGGAACGTAACCCTTAGGGTACTTACAGACACGGCTGCACAATAATTATTGTTTAAATTGTGAAACTATATAGCAACTATTCAATTGAATAGGTCCTTACGCAACTGCGTCCACAAAGAATTTCAATATTTATGCAAATTATACTTGCAAATTTTAGCGTTAAAAAAACTAAACTACAACAAACTTTCCAACAAAGATGTAATTATTCCTATATAATTACATCTTTGTTGGAATTAATTATTTCCTTTTTGCTCAATTGCAAATAAAATTCAAATAATTTAATTAATTTGTAAATCCAACTCTACTCAGGGCAACAAACACCTTGCAGCGTCCAATGTTTGGTATGTTGTGTGATGCTGCACTTATTGATACTTATATAATATAAGTTATATAATACATGATGCAAAATACCAAGGTCGAGTCACTATTAGTAGAGCGCTGAAAACATACTATGTTTCTCTCAGATTTTAAGAAATAACCGATGCAGTCTATCCGTCTCAGCGCTCTACTACTAGTGATTCAACCTTACTAAAAGTGTTGTGACGATGGAAGGTTTTTGCAGCATGGTGTAGCGCCTGCTTTAGAATGAATAAAACTCGATACACCCAATACAAGTTACATTTATTGGTTTCTTTTCAGATTACAATTTTACTTTATTTTATTTTTGAAAATTCAACTCGTGTCTTCTCTGGCCATGCGTCATGCTGGATGATCCCACCTCACATCTCTTGTCAGCAACAACGGCAACCAAGCACCTAAATATTACAACATTATATCAGTAATAATCTTTATCCAATTATGAAAGGAGATAAAGTTCAGATACCATTTCAAAGCCATTAAATCATCAGGTTAAAGGTAAAAGTTACTAACATTTCGTCAGTCGTTCAAGTGTATCAGATAAACGGTATCAGCAGCGGTGCGGAGAACGTGTCACCAATATCTAATATTCATGTTCTGCGCACATTTAACGGTTAATCTCCTTATTTGATAGACTAGGGCCACAAACCTGACAGATCCTTCAGATAGCTCCCCAGGACTTATAGCTAGATGAAAATACTAGTCGTAAGAGAATTATTATGTGAAAGTAAATCACAATAATATTGAAATGATTTCAATGTAAGTTTGAGCGTTACTATTTGAAACTTAAAATTGACCTACAAGTTATCAAAATAAAGTTATTTTCTACAAACCTTTGTTGTTTTTCTTGACGTATAACCAGACGTTGTAAGAGATGTAAACAGCATCGTTTGTTGTCCACAACCCTGCTCTACACAATTGAGCTTCGTAATTAATTCTACTGGAAGAAATGAAACATAAATAATAATTTGTTATCTACAGTAACAAAATAAACCTTACGGTTGGTCTAGTAAGTGGTCTTCTTCCTATCTTCTGACTTCGACATAAGTAAAACTGACTAGAATAAGTTATCTATCGTATTTTCGAACCAGGTGTTATCTGATCTGACAGCTTAAGGTTAGGGCTATCCTAACCTACAAAGTTATGCTTCCATGGTGCTTTCGTGCTATTAAATTCAAACGGGAGAAGCATTAGAGCGCGTTCGGATAACCCGGTATTGTACGGTGAGAGTGACGCGCTGCATAATAGGCGGACTAACGTCATACGGCGTTTTTCTGCATATAAGAGAGAGACAGCCGACCCAAGTTGTCTGAGCATTGCTCTCCCCATACCCTACCCTGACAAACCGAACGCGCTCTAATCGGACTAACGAATGACATCACTGGAGACTGAGCCAATTACAGAGCGTTTTCAATCACGTGATAGGACGTGAATAAAATTCAATTTTAATTTTGGTTTTTCATAGAAATAAAGCATATTTTTTTTGAAAAGTAATAACAAATAGTTTTCTTAAACTGTAATCTATTAGGATGACTATAATACATGCCATATTTTTAATACAGTCAAATACCCTATTCTGTGAACTGTGCTTTATTCTCTATATTGTATTTCATTTTATACTCCATGTGGTCCTTCAGTATTCGAACTAGTTCTTTTGCGATTTTGTCAGTAGGTGTATTTACAAATGACACAATAGGTCTGATGGGTATGTTTTCTTTATGTAGTTTTGGTTGGCAATACAGTTTTGGGATGGTAGGGTTCATTGGAATGAGGTGTCTAGAGCCTAGTGTTTCTTTATTTTTATTGATGTATTCCTTCGTTGTTTATATAATTTTTGAGGATTCTTACTGATTTCTATGTAACCATTATCATCAAAGAATTTTTCTGTCTTTTCGTTGTATTCTGACTTGTAACATTAGTACCCTTGATTATATTATATACAATCAAGGTTAGTACCATACCTGCCCCTTTGTCGGCTTTTACCATGATTGCATTCTCCTGCTGAATCTTTGTTCTTAAGTTTTTAATTATGTTTTCCTCTGTGGTTTTACTTTTAATTTCTCTCTTGGATTTGTTCACTAGGTGTTGTTTATCTTTACGTTCTTCATTTTTTAGCAGTTGTATGCATTCGCCTCTGATTTTTCTTTCATCAGGATGCCCCTGTATTGCACTTTCCACCTCTATTGCTATTCTCTGTGAATTCATTTAGTTGTGTGTCGCATATTTGTATCCTTTGTTTAATAGCTGTTGTTCAGCTTGTGTGATTTCTATTTCAGTGAGATTTTTTAAATTCGTATGAAAATCAAATATCCGGTCCGTCTCCTTCCGGTTGTGGGTTTTAAGTGTGCTTTTTCCCTTTCTCAGGCTTCTTAGTTTATTCATCTTCACCTGTACCTCTCTTGTTGTTCGGTAGTATGTCTCCCCGTTTTTGTGATGATTTCTTCCATTTCTATGTGGTGCAATATTTGTGAAAGTTTTCTGTGTATTATTAATATATCGTAGGAAGATCTGTCCACCTTCGTGTAGTGTTTGTGCAACTCATTCTTAAGTACATTCTTAAGTATATTTGAATATAGCTCATTAGTGGTCCAGTAACTAAAAGTTTGTGGCGTATAGAAATTGGCTCTTTTTCATGGTTTATTTTCAGTCACAAAAAATGACACCCTATCTGTGTGCGGTTCAATGATGGTACCGATTCAAAACATTATATATATTAGCACAATCAAATGCCTGAAAATGGCGGTTTAAAGTGTTAAAATGGGGCGATACTTTAAATTTGTTTAGGAATACAACGAGTGATCATTCTCACCCCGTGAAGTCAATCTCACCCCGTTTTACTATTTCTCTGCGTTATATTTTATGAAATAAATTGTTTTTCAACGCCACGTACGATATTTATTACCTCAATTGCCGTTGGAAACGTTGAAAAATGAGTTTTTGGCGAATAACTTTTAAAATATTGGGAATTGTGATGGGGTTGTATTTAGTGGGCGAAGGGCAGTCTACTGGTGGACGGAGGATATTGCGGAATTGCGGAAGGAGAGCAACAGCGCCAGAAGAGCAGTCCAGAGGACGAGAGGAGACGAGGCCAGAAGGGCGATCCTCTCCCTCGTATACGGTGAGGCCAGAAGAGCACTTAAGAAAGCGATCTCCAAGTCGAAGGAGGGGAAATGGGCGGCGGTACTTCAAGAGGTGGAGGTCAACGTTTGGTGGGAGGGTTACAAGATCGTAACCAAAAGGCTGAGAGCCAGGTGACCACCTCCAAATCTGACGCTGACCGAGATGAAAGAAGCGGCGGAGACCCTGTTCCCGGAGTATGAGCCTGTGGATGAGGATGCTCTCGAACCGCACGAAGAAGCCCCAACTTTCTCGATAGAGGAAGTAAGAAGAGCAGCGGGCAGAGTCGCACCAAAGAAGGCGCCGGGACCCGACGGCATTCCACCGGAAGCGGTAAGGGAGATGGTGGCGGTGGCGGGGGGCTACGTGAAGGACGTTCTGAACGGTGTCATCAGGTCCGGAAATTACCCCGCTCAATGGAAGATGGCAAATCTCGTACTGCTGGCGAAGAAAGCAGCCACTGAAGGAGAGGCGCCAAAGTACAGGCCCATCTGCCTCCTGAACACCGTCAGCAAGCTGATGGAGCACCTGCTCGTGGACAGGCTAAAGGCGGAACTGGAAGAAAAAGCGCCCCTAGCGGACAATCAGTTCGGATTTCGAGAAGGAAGGTCAACGGTAGACGCGGTGAGAAGTGTTATGGAGATGGCAGAGAGGGCAAATCAGGGAACGCGGAGGACAAAAAAGTTCTGCATGCTGGTTGCTCTTGACGTAAAGAACGACTTTAACACCGTGCCGTGGAAGCATCTCATCGCAGAACTGCAACGGAGAAGTGTGAGTCCATACCTGTTGGACATGATCCGGAGTTACCTGCGGGATAGATGGCTGATCCTCAGGCATAACAATGGCGAAGAGGACCGACGGAGAGTTAGCAGCGGCGTCCCTCAGGGGTCCGTCCTGGGCCCAACGCTTTGGAATGTCCTCTATGATGGAGTGTTGCGACTCAGACTGCGCGGGGTCAAGCTGGTGGCATACGCGGACGATCTCGCGTTGGTCGTCACGGCATCCACATGTGCAGAGCTTGAGGTGAACGCGAATCTCGCCATCCACAGAATAACCGAGTGGATGGAGGAAAGAAACCTTGAACTTGCGGCCGAGAAGACAGAAGCGGTGCTCCTCACCGGAAAGAGAAAATGTCAACCGGTGACGCTGGCGGTAGGAACCAAGAGAATCCAACCAGGAGACAGCGTTAAGTACCTGGGGGTGAGGATCGAAAGAAACCGCAGGTACCGAAGGTACGTCGAGGAGGTGGCAGCCAGAGCGGAGAGAACCACCGGGGCCCTGCTAAGACTTATGCCTAGAATGGAGGGACCGTCGGCGGCTAAGAGAAGAGTATTGGCGTCGGTTGCGGAATCAGTGATGCTATTTGCAGCACCAGTCTGGGCAGACGACATGCAGCTGGAAAACCGGAAAGGCTCCTGCGAGTACAGCGAAGGGCTGCCGTCGGTGTCGCGTCGGCATACAGAAGTGTCCTCGGGCGCTGCTTTGGTGGTAGCGTCAATGGTGCCGGTGCACCTAAAAAGCAGACGAAAGAAGGAGGATATATGACGGACGCGGACAGGATGGCGCCTCCAGACAAGAACATCGTCGACGCACGATGGAAGCCTGGCAGAAGGAATGGGACGAGGACAACAACGGTCGGTGGACGCACCGACTGATACCGGATTTGGATGAGTGGACGAGTAGGAAGCACGGAGACGTGACCTACGAGCTCACCCAAGCCCTAACTGGGCACGGATGCTTTGGAGCCTACCTCTACAAATTTAAGAGGAGGGACGGCCCCGAATGCAGACACTGTGAAGAGGAAGAGGACACCCCGGAGCACACGCTATTTGTATGTCCCCGCTGGGAAGTCTATAGAAGGGAGTGCCCATGCGGGGATGACCTCAGTGTAGGAGGAATGGTACGGAGAATGCTGCAAAGCACGGAAGCGTGGGAGCAGATTACCCGTACCATAGGAACGATACTCCGACGAAAGGACGAGGAAGACAGGCGACGAGGAGAGAGAGAACCTCCCGCCCCTTAGTTATAAGGGACAGGGACGGTCTACGGGACAGGCGGAAAGGAAAGCAAACAGGAATGAAAGCGACCGGAAAACAGCGCGGGAATGCTCCCGGAAAACCGGAGTATGAGAGAAAAGGGTCCTGGAAACACCGGACCACTGACTTCTGGATACACCGTAGTCTGGGGAGGAGCCGCAGGAAAAAAACCGCTGCTTCGGAAAATAGCTCAGGATGTGTCCCAGTGAGTGCGCGAGGACGCCTGCAAGTAGGGTAAAGTGCATAGACGCTTAGAACTGTAGGGTAGTTAAGTAGGTTGTATGTTATATGTTACTTTTATTGGTAATTATGTAAACCTCTTAAGGTGTCAGCTCCAGCTGGGTTTAGTTGTAATTTGTTTTTTTTGAAATAAAGTCACTAGAGCATAAGAGCGAAGGGGCCCAGATTTTTATAATTCAAATTGTTGTTGTGGTAAGGAAGGAAGATGCCGCTGCACTGCAGAATGCCTCACGGCGATACCAGGCAGCGGGGTGGAGGTGGGTTCTTCCTGGGCCCCTTCGCCCTTTAAAAAAAAAAGTTCTTTTTCAGTAATTTTCTCAGAAATTAGAATTTCTCTCTCAATTCAGAATTTCTGCCTTCAGGTTTATATTCATTATAACGAATACCAATCTTCGCTAAACATAAAGTTAATTGAGTAATATTTTTATTAAGTTAATAACTGTGATATGTAAATTTATTGAAGTGAAACACAAAAATGTTTTATTCGTATTTGAAGGTGGTTAATTTAAACGTATTCTGTATTTTGAACCGCTCCGCTTGGAGTACGAGGTAATATGTATTGATAGATCTCAAGTCTCACAGCAATTCAGTGTGGATATAAAGGCAGCATCAAAGAGACCTGCATAAAAAACACCCCTATATAAAAATAAGAATTAAATCAAAAACGTATCAAAATTTATCAGGCAAGCACGCATATTTTATTAAATGTAGTCAATATCAAGATCTACATCACTGTTGCTTACCGAGCTCTCAAAAAGAAAATTTAACAAGAATTTCTACTTTACTTCCATTTTACATTATTTTTGTTTTATACTTAACCAAGAATATATACTTCAACTATGACAAGCCAAATTGCGTTCGTTCGGTTCTGCCAATTCTGCTCCAAGCAGCTTGCTCTCACTTTACTCTAAGTTGCTCGTGACGTCAATCTGCCTTAACCTGAGTAATGTCTAGTGAACCCAACGAACAAAGCTATTGTTTGGCATTGTCGTGTTTTCTTGCGTAAGCACGTTGAAAATGTAAAACGTTGTGACGATGTTGCGTTCCTCGCCAACAAACAGTGGCCCTACGTACGCATTTGAAAAAGAAATTAACATTATACATTTAATTAAAATGATTTTATTCGTAGACGTGAAACCATTTGACAATAGTCACAAGAAAATTTGCTGTAGCGTCGGTGGATAACAAATTCATGCTCTAATTTGTAGAACCAACGCAGTCCTTTGTGCAAAATTATCCCGCTGGGGTTCAAAAGAAAATCCGTGCAAAAGATGCGTACGGAGTACAAACATATGAACTACTAGAACGTATAAACAAATTGGGCATCCCAACTTTAGTATCTACAATTCCAGGGTGCATAGATTACTGAGACGTTGTTGTACATATTTTAGCAATGATATCACCCACAATTTTTTAAACAATAGTAAGGGTTTCTTTGCCGAGGACCTCAGGGTTGGGTTGGGTTGGGTTGCATATAGCGCATATAATTTGGGAATTTTGATGTAAAAAAAAAACAGTTCTAATAACACTGGCACAATCATGCTGTGCACCTAGGGTTGCCAAATTTTAGTATTCGAAATATATGACCACTAGCTAAAAAAAATATGTGATAAAGAATATGGGATATTTGCTTTACCTTTTCTCATCGTGAAATCCTATCATAGCGCAAGTTGATTTAAATCCTTATAGTTTCAAAATAGCTTAGAAATCATAGTGACTATCACCTTGAAAGTTTTAAATATCAATGATCGAAATAAAGTCAATTATATAAAATCTCCGTATCAATGATATAAGATAAAAGCTAATTGCAGTGAAGATAAATCGCATTGAGATCCTTCTGCAGGATTTTTTATTACTCAGTTTTAAGTTATATTTAAATTAAAGTATTATCACCGAAATCAAACCAGTTGGATAGTTATTAAGAACCTTAATAAAGTTGTACTTCCAAATAATAAAATAATAAGTTGTACTTTATGACATTTGTAATTTGTTGCCTAATCTTGAAATTGAATTTGGGTCAGAAAATTCAAAACATATTTTTGTCTTTAAGTTTTTTAATAAAAGCTATTTTATTTTAGAGTTGTCAAAATTAAAATTTTAAATTATACAGTATACACCTCCATAAAATTATATAATTATATAATAATTTTATTATAATCCATCTACGTAGTTTTTCTTTTGAATTTCGTAACTAAATATGTATGAGGTCTGGCAACCTATGTGCAGTAGCTAATTTTACAGTCACATTTTCAAACATCTATAAAATTCCCACATAATCTATATTACAAATTATCTTTTTATATCACAATCAATAATTCTAATTAATTAATTAAATTCTAAAATTATTAATTTTAGAACAGATTTTAACAAATAAATGGATTTTCCAGTTTCACCTTTGAACTCAACCCTTTGAAAGTCAAATTACTTGATTTTCGATTATTACTATATAAATATTATATTATTGTTTTACATTATTGAAAAGTTCAACATTTAAAATTCGACAATTTTAATAGCATCAAAAGATGTGTGATACTAATTGCCGATAAATGATTTCATGCAAATTTATATATTTTTTATTTTGAATCCTTAATGTCATAATAATGGCTGCAATATTGATTGATTACATCTACTGGATAACAGAAGAAAAAGGCATAATATTTATTTAAAAAAACTTTAATTAGGTAGATATAACTTAGTTTTTAAGAACATTTATATTTAATTATGCTATAATTGTATTATTATTGTATTTATATCATAAACATACATCTACCTATCGTACTATTTATATCATATACATGTGGGTGCATCAAAAAAACGATTTTTTCAAAATTAAAAATTTTAATTTGATAAAAGTTGTCCCTATGGACCCACATATAAGACAAAAAATGGCCCAATTGAAAAATATTTAGGTCTGCCGCAGGAGACCTAAAGTTTATAATTTTCTTTAAAAATTCGAATTTTTTCATATATTTTTTTAATTTGTTGAAATATTAATTTGATTTTTGTAATTTTTCTTTTTCAAAACCCACATTGACGCACATAATAAAATAGTTAATAACAAATAAACTTTTCTCAACATTTAAGCACATTTTTTACATTATACGAAAGTGATCGGATCTTTTTTCTAAATGTTCTATCGAATCTAAATAAACAGCAGGCGATCTAAATGTTGCATTAGTGTAATATATTTTTGCATACGTTAATTTCACACCTCATTGTTAAACTGTTTCTACTTGAACAAGAAAAATCACTTAATTTTTCAGTAAAAAAATCTAATTATTAAAGAAAATTATAAACTTTAGGCCTCCTGATGGAGACCTAAATATGTTACAGTTGAGCCAATTTTTTTTTGTGGTCACTTAATTTTTCAGTAAAAAAATCTAATTATTAAAGAAAATTATAAACTTTAGGCCTCCTGATGGAGACCTAAATATGTTACAGTTGGGCCATTTTTTTTTTGTGGTATATGTGGGTCCCTAGGGACCCACATATTCAACTTTTTATCAAATTGAAATTTTGAAGTTCGAAAAAAACGTCTTTTTGATACACCCAAATATACATGTTATGATGTTTGGCCTGGTTTGATAAATTAGTAAATATTTTATAATATTCTGCTACATCTACATTTATTTGTATATTGTCATACATGAAATAAATTTATAACATTAAAATGAGTTGTTTTTGTGGGTTTGATAAAATATCCGTAATAAATTGTTCAAATGGGAATAATGGGTTGCATAAGTACACGCTACTTGTAGTCAAACGCCTGTAGTTATGCAACTTATTCTACTCAGCAAAAATTACGAGGAAAGCTTTGGCTGAATACCGTAAGAGGACTTGCGTCTGTCTTACCAAGATTTTAGCACGCTTGTTTCCTTTCTACAAATGTATTTTCTATGAAAGGCACTTCGTCGATATGGTAGGTTGGTATTGGTACGCGCACAAGAATGATCGAAACAGAGATTACGCCCATCGGCGTACCAAAATCGGTTCGTTCTGCGCATCTACGTCACACCAGAATTGCTGTCAAAACTAAGTGTCAAAGTGGCGTATATTTTGTCAACGAACATATGGCGGAGATGTCAACATAATGTGAAATATTAAACAGTGCTTAGTTAGGTTAGGTATATAAAAAAAATCGGTGTAAGCGATTGGGGAACTAAATTGTAATAATGTCATCGTCAGCAGGATGATGATTTATAGGTCAAGTGCGAATAAAATGATTATTAATCTTTACTAGTGATCTAATTTACCATTTGGCCACACTTATAAAATGCTCCATACAAATGACGCTGATCTTGTAATTGAAATTATTACTTCGCCGGCAGAAAGTTATCCATTTTTTTAAAACGTCGGCTTTGGACGGAAATGAAATAAACTGCATTTTGATGCTTTATGCTTTGCTTTCATTTCTCTTTGAGCAACCCGCCACCGCACATTTCATTTTCGATATTTTTAATTTTTTTTCAAAGTGGTAATGTATTTGGTGATGTGTCAACGTGTTGTCAAAGTAATTTGTATTTTGTTATGATTCGTATGTAGTCAAGGTGTTATCAATGTTTGGTCTAGTGTGACGTCACAGCAATCAGCTGATTGTCAAACTCGCTCAAAATTGAATGACAACCTGCGCAATGCGTAATCTTGTATTCTATCATTCTTGGTACACGCATGCTTATTGGCACCAGTATTTTTGAGCCGAGTAGAGCGGAAACCTATACAAAATTCAAGTATTTGTTGTGCGCGTAGTAAAATGAACGAAAACATAATTTTTCTCATTGCGGAAGAGGAAAATAGAGTAGGTAATGTAAATTTATTACAAAATTTAATAAGTATAACCTATACTGAGGTTAAAATGGATTCACTTGTTGACATTTATTTACCTGTCGGCATCCGTTCGTGAATTTCACGACCATATTGTATATATAATATTGTTATGACAATAAACTCTTTCTTCCATTTTAATTATTTTAAATTTAAAATGACAGTTGTCGAAGCAACACCGGTTGGCACTGGTACAATCCACCGCTACCGCTAACCGTAAAAATTATATGATACCAAAAATGGCGTCTGATCCACGGTCTGATCCACCTCCCGGTACCTACCGGTCAACAAAAGTGACATATAGCAGATTTTCGCTAACCTGTTACTTCACAGTTACCAACCGGAGTGATCTGCTGAATGCACCCAATATTAAACAGCAATATTCATTTAAGAAACTATAGTACATACTATATTTTAAACAAAAGTAAGAATAAAATATACTTTCAGATACTTCATTGAGAACTGCCTTGGAAATGACATAAACAACAGTCAAGACGACACAGAAAAGGAGGATAAAGGGACTCTGGTTCAATTATTAGATGAACAGGTACAACATTATCGCTCACTGCTTGGCTTTCATTTGCAGTCTATATGCCGTGAATCGTGATACGACAACTCGGAGTTCGATAGAAACTGAGAACGAGGCCCTTAAACTGCAAACGCAGAAATAGAGAATCTGAAGAGTATCGTGCATGATCTCCAAGTAAATTGCAAGTTCTAAACATTATCTTATATACTTTTGAAAAAAAAATTATTTAAATATAACTATTAGTGGTAAAGTTTCTTATGTGATATTTATTTATAGGAAATATGGAGTTGCAGAGACGTTAAGGTGGACGTTTATATGCACAGACCACTTCAACCCTGAGGTCCTCGGCAAAGGAACCCTTACTATTGTTTAAAAAATTGTAGGTGATATCATTGCTAAAATATGTACAACAACGTCTCAGTAATCTATACACCCTGGAATTGTAGATACTAAAGTTGGGATGCCCAATTTGTTTATACGTTCTAGTAGTTCATATGTTTGTACTCCGTACGCATCTTTTGCACGGATTTTCTTTTGAAGCCCAGTGGGATAATTTTGCACAAAGGACTGCGTTGGTTCTACAAATTAGAGCATGAATTTGTTATCCACCAACGCTACAGCAAATTTTCTTGTGACTATTGTCAAATGGTTTCACATCTACGAATAAAATCATTTAAATTAAATGTATAATGTTAATTTCTTTTTCAAATGCGTACGTAGGGCCACTGTTTGTTGGCGAGGAACGCAACATCGTCACAACGTTTTACATTTTCAACGTGCTTACGCAAGAAAACACGACAATGCCAAACAATAGCTTTGTTCGTTGGATTCACTAGACATTACTCAGGTTACGGCAGATTGACGTCACGAGCAACTTAGAGTAAAGTGAGAGTGAGCTGTTTGGAGCAGAATTGGCAGAACCGAACGAACGCAATTTGGCTTGTCATAGTTGAAGTATATATTCTTGGTTAAGTATAAAACAACTTGTAAAATGGAAGTAAAGGAGAAATTCTTGTTAAATTTTCTTTTTGAGAGCTCGGTAAGCAACAGTGATGTAGATCTTGATATTGACTACATTTAATAAGATATGCGTGCTTGCCTGATAAATTTTGATACGTTTTTGATTTAATTCTTATTTTTATATAGGTGTGTTTTTTATGCAGGTCTCTTTAATACTGCCTTTATATCCACACTGAATTGCTGTGAGACTTGAGATCTATCAATACATATTACCTCGTACTCCAAGCGGAGCGGTTCAAAATACAGAATACGTTTAAATTAACCACCTTCAAATACGAATAAAAACATTTTTGTGTTTCACTTCAATAAATTTACATATCACAGTTATTAACTTAATAAAAATATTACTCAATTAACTTTATGTTTAGTGAAGAGTGGTATTCGTTATAATGAATATAAACCTGAAGGCAGAAATTCTGAATTGAGAGTGAAATTCTAATTTCTGAGAAAATTACTGAAAAAGAACTTTTTTTTTTAAGGGCGAAGGGGCCCAGGAAGAACCCACCTCCACCCCGCTGCCTGGTATCGCCGTGAGGCATTCTGCAGTGCAGCGGCATCTTCCTTCCTTACCACAACAACAATTTGAATTATAAAAATCTGGGCCCCTTCGCTCTTATGCTCTAGTGACTTTATTTAAAAAAAAAACAAATTACAACTAAACCCAGCTGGAGCTGACACCTTAAGAGGTTTACATAATTACCCTTAAAAGTAACATATAACATACAACCTACTTAACTACCCTACAGTTCTAAGCGTCTATGCACTTTACCCTACTTGCAGGCGTCCTCGCGCACTCACTGGGACACATCCTGAGCTATTTTCCGAAGCAGCGGTTTTTTTCCTGCGGCTCCTCCCCAGACTACGGTGTATCCAGAAGTCAGTGGTCCGGTGTTTCCAGGACCCTTTTCTCTCATACTCCGGTTTTCCGGGAGCATTCCCGCGTCGTTTTCCGGTCGCTTTCATTCCTGTTTGCTTTCCTTTCCGCCTGTCCCGTAGACCGTCCCTGTCCCTTATAACTAAGGGGCGGGAGGTTCTCTCTCTCCTCGTCGCCTGTCTTCCTCGTCCTTTCGTCGGAGTATCGTTCCTATGGTACGGGTAATCTGCTCCCACGCTTCCGTGCTTTGCAGCATTCTCCGTACCATTCCTCCTACACTGAGGTCATCCCCGCATGGGCACTCCCTTCTATAGACTTCCCAGCGGGGACATACAAATAGCGTGTGCTCCGGGGTGTCCTCTTCCTCTTCACAGTGTCTGCATTCGGGGCCGTCCCTCCTCTTAAATTTGTAGAGGTAGGCTCCAAAGCATCCGTGCCCAGTTAGGGCTTGGGTGAGCTCGTAGGTCACGTCTACGTGCTTCCTACTCGTCCACTCATCCAAATCCGGTATCAGTCGGTGCGTCCACCGACCGTTGTTGTCCTCGTCCCATTCCTTCTGCCAGGCTTCCATCGTGCGTCGACGATGTTCTTGTCTGGAGGCGCCATCCTGTCCGCGTCCGTCATATATCCTCCTTCTTTCGTCTGCTTTTTAGGTGCACCGGCACCATTGACGCTACCACCAAAGCAGCGCCCGAGGACACTTCTGTATGCCGACGCGACACCGACGGCAGCCCTTCGCTGTACTCGCAGGAGCCTTTGTTTCCGGTTTTCCAGCTGCATGTCGTCTGCCCAGACTGGTGCTGCATATAGCATCACTGATTCCGCAACCGACGCCAATACTCTTCTCTTAGCCGCCGACGGTCCCTCCATTCTAGGCATAAGTCTTAGCAGGGCCCCGGTGGTTCTCTCCGCTCTGGCTGCCACCTCCTCGACGTACCTTCGGTACCTGCGGTTTCTTTCGATCCTCACCCCCAGGTACTTAACGCTGTCTCCTGGTTGGATTCTCTTGGTTCCTACCGCCAGCGTCACCGGTTGACATTTTCTCTTTCCGGTGAGGAGCACCGCTTCTGTCTTCTCGACCGCAAGTTCAAGGTTTCTTTCCTCCATCCACTCGGTTATTCTGTGGATGGCGAGATTCGCGTTCACCTCAAGCTCTGCACATGTGGATGCCGTGACGACCAACGCGAGATCGTCCGCGTATGCCACCAGCTTGACCCCGCGCAGTCTGAGTCGCAACACTCCATCATAGAGGACATTCCAAAGCGTTGGGCCCAGGACGGACCCCTGAGGGACGCCGCTGCTAACTCTCCGTCGGTCCTCTTCGCCATTGTTATGCCTGAGGATCAGCCATCTATCCCGCAGGTAACTCCGGATCATGTCCAACAGGTATGGACTCACACTTCTCCGTTGCAGTTCTGCGATGAGATGCTTCCACGGCACGGTGTTAAAGTCGTTCTTTACGTCAAGAGCAACCAGCATGCAGAACTTTTTGTCCTCCGCGTTCCCTGATTTGCCCTCTCTGCCATCTCCATAACACTTCTCACCGCGTCTACCGTTGACCTTCCTTCTCGAAATCCGAACTGATTGTCCGCTAGGGGCGCTTTTTCTTCCAGTTCCGCCTTTAGCCTGTCCACGAGCAGGTGCTCCATCAGCTTGCTGACGGTGTTCAGGAGGCAGATGGGCCTGTACTTTGGCGCCTCTCCTTCAGTGGCTGCTTTCTTCGCCAGCAGTACGAGATTTGCCATCTTCCATTGAGCGGGGTAATTTCCGGACCTGATGACACCGTTCAGAACGTCCTTCACGTAGCCCCCCGCCACCGCCACCATCTCCCTTACCGCTTCCGGTGGAATGCCGTCGGGTCCCGGCGCCTTCTTTGGTGCGACTCTGCCCGCTGCTCTTCTTACTTCCTCTATCGAGAAAGTTGGGGCTTCTTCGTGCGGTTCGAGAGCATCCTCATCCACAGGCTCATACTCCGGGAACAGGGTCTCCGCCGCTTCTTTCATCTCGGTCAGCGTCAGATTTGGAGGTGGTAACCTGGCTCTCAGCCTTTTGATTACGATCTTGTAACCCTCCCCCCAAACGTTGGCTTCCACCTCTTGAAGTACCGCCGCCCATTTCCCCTCCTTCGACTTGGAGATCGCTTTCTTAAGTGCTCTTCTGGCCTCACCGTATACGAGGGAGAGGATCGCCCTTCTGGCCTCGTCTCCTCTCGTCCTCTGGACTGCTCTTCTGGCGCTGTTGCTCTCCTTCCGCAATTCCGCAATCTCCTCCGTCCACCAGTAGACTGCCCTTCGCCCACTTCCTCCGTTTTTGGGCATTGCTTCTTCGCAGGCTTTAGAGGGAGCCGCTTCGCATGCTTCCACATTAGGCAACCCTCCTCGCGTCTCAATTGCATCCTCGAAGGCGTCACTAAACACTGCGCGGTCCATTTTTTTTACGTTATACCGCCGTGGAATTTCGTTGCGCCCCTCTGTTTTCGCGGCGACCAGGTCCCTCAGTCTATACTCAATGTATATGTGGTCGCTGAGGGTTTCCTCTTCGACCACACTCCATCCGTCGATCTTCCTGGCTACCCTGTCAGTGGCGAACGAAACGTCACCGATCTCCTCCTCCCCTCCTTCTGAAGGTGTTTGAGTCTCCCTCATTCAGAGGTACAAGTCCACCTCTCGCCGCCCATTCGCCCAGCGCCTCTCCTTTTCGGCAGGTTGTTGTCGATCCCCACCCCTGAGACTTAGCGTTGAAGTCGCCTGCGACAAGACACTTTCCTTACGATCGTTGGAGGATTCCTTCCAACCTATCGAGGAAGTCTTGGAACTCTCTCAGCTCCATCGCCGGGGAGGCGTAACAACTAATCATTGTTACCCCACCGACAACCATCCAGGCAAAACCCTCTCCCGATCCTTGTCTGGTAACGTTTACCTTGCGGCCTCTCACTCCAATGGCAGCTTTCCTGTCACGGTCCATCAGCCATCCCAGGTTCGCGGTCATGGCCTTGTTAGGCTCCGATGACGTCGATCTTCTTTCTTGCTGCCGTGGCTATCAGTAGCTCTTGAGCAGCCCGCCCTCTTCCTAGGTTTATTTGTAGGATGGAGGTGGACATGGAGTCATGTAGCGCCTCTCGCAATCCCTAATGGACTGTAACCTCATTATCCGGGCCGTTCTTAGGTACGACTCCACGCGTTCTAGGTCCTTGATCGCCTCGTTCTCGGACACCCCCATTCCTCTTAGGAAATCGAGATACACTGATCTCAGTTCTTTCCCGCACGGCATGCCCTCCGACTGTATTTTGATCTCGGAAGAGAGTTTGCTCTCGCCTCCTACTATTTCTCCGTCATCGGTACGTTCGAAGTAGCCCAGGTGGTTTCGGACTAAGTCGAACAGCGTTCTCTCTCTCAACCTCTGTGTGGCATAACTGGTGCTCTGTCTCGTTAATCGCACCATCGGAGGGACCGCGGAGTACCATCCTGGCTTCTTTTCGCTTCTGTCTTCCTTGGGCCTTTCCGGTTCCGCTACGTTCGCTCGCAGGCTGTCCTGTTCAGTTGTCTCTTCCTCTCTTATCATCCCGGTATCTTTGGGTGGCTTCGGTTTCAAGACCTCTATCCTCCCACACGCGTACTGAATGCACGCGCGTGTCTCCGATCGGATGATTCCACCACTGATGAATGCTTTGCCGGTCCGCATCTTCTCGATGTGGATCTGCATCCTCTTCCGGTCTCTTGTGACTTTCGACGGCGGTTAGGCATTATGGACTGAGCTTTTCTCCTTCTGGATCCCTTCTAGTGCTTTGGCATACGTTGGGCATCTTAGGCTGTTCGCCCTGTGCCCATCTTTTTTGCACACTGGGCAATGAGTTCCTTGCTTCTTGCAGTCTTTAGCAAAGTGCCCTTCTTCCCCACCGTTCCTGCACAGATTTGTCCTGTTCGGGCCTTCACATTTGGCTACCAGGTGACCGGTCTCCCAGCACCTAAAACAACCCGCCATCTGTTGCCGCTCCCGTACTTGCCCTTCGGCCCATCCTACTTTGAGAGCTCTTCTTCGTTGGAGCGCTCTCGCTGTATCTTCTGAAGCCTCCAACACTGCAGTTTTTGTTCCGTGGTGCGCATCGTTCAGAGATTTTACTGTGACCTCTGAGCTAAGATCTCCCAGCGCTTCCCTGATGGCGACTGCAATTTCCTCCTTGGTGTTGGTTGCCTCCAGTTCTTTAAGCAGCAGGGTTTCCGTCTTACCAGCCACTCTAGCCTCAAAAAGAACTGCAAAAAACAAAAATCCATTTTGCTCTTGCAACACCCCCTCCCTCCTGCGGTCAACCCTCTTCGGTGGGGAACCTGAACCGACACACAGATATACAAACCACGTTAGCGCTTTATTGCTTTATTTGGAGTACGATGATAATTTTTTTAAATATATTTTGAAAAACTATTATATTATAACATTAGAAGAATGCCTGGAATATGGAACCTATACTACAATATGCTTTTGCGAATTCTTTGCAATCTTCTTCTATATTTTAGCTTTAATAGATGGAACAATCAATCATTCCATCTTTAGATTTGATCGGAAAAGGTAAAGTGCTAACAAATTGTCAGATACGACCTTTTAGCTTAGCGCGGCAGTATCAGTACACGGTCATCAAAATGGAGCGTCTATGAAAACAATACTGTTTTCCGCTAATCGCATACCAAAACTTCGTCCATTTGCGATCCGGACGGAGCGACTCGTCTCTAGGGGCACTGAAGCAAAAGTGTGTAGTATATGCAGCCGAATGTACATACGCGTAAATATAGTTCCCTATACAAAAATAAAATTTTTCCCATAAAGTTCAGAAATGAATAAAATGAAAACGCATGTTCAAAAGAAAATACACTATTACTGATCAATACATTTATTAACAAGATATAACCAATATAACAAAAAATAATGAAATTGATGTAACCGCTTAAATGAAACCACGCTTCATCCGAAAAAAAGGAGCAGTTAAGAACATCATCTTCCAGAGTCTCCCTAGCCCAATTGCAAAAATGCACTCCTCGACCGAAATCAAGGGGATACAGTTCCTGGACAACCGATATTTTGTACGGATGCATCTTCAGCTTTTTTCGCACTGCAGTATGCATCGTTCCTTAAGATATTCCTACAAAACAACATTAATTATTAAACATTAGTAAAAACCTCATGGTGATATTAACCAACAAAAACTAAAGACTGCCGTCCATTGTTTCCGATGCTATACAACGCTCTGCTATGCTATGCCAGCAAGCATGTTAAAATTTATGTTTCAATAAGCATCTACTTATGCCATGCTGTGTTTACAACAAAAGGAGTCACACAGCGTAGCATAGCACCGCAAGCAGTGGGTGCCAGGCTTTAGCCAGGAAATGTGCTATACAATTATCGTTATTATAATTTAGCCAGCAATAAATGTGTGCCTACCCGCTTGTTGCGCTCTCCTATGCACTGATTTGTTAGGGCTGCGTACAACATCAGCTCTAATATTTTGTAGCACTTCTTCGGTTAATTTTTGTGGTGGTCACCTGCCTGGCCTCCTATCTATTGACCCTGTCAATCGAAATTTGTTTACAAGACGATTTATATGTCGTCGTAACGAAGAAACATTGAACTGCCCCGGAAACTTTTGAATAAGCTCTTCGGCGCACAACGTAACCGAAAAGGACCATTCCCCATTCTCCATTTTGTGGCAATTTCGGAAGTAGGCCTCCACAATAAACGTGTCTTGTTCATTTGTGTAGGGCATCCTGAAGAACAATCATTCACAAACACAGCACAATGAACTGCAACGAACTAAAATAACAGCCCCTTAAATCAGCTGACTTGCACGCATGATACGCCAATGGCGTGATCAGTGTTGCCAAATCCTGCGGATGCTTATCTACTAGAACGCCTACCTTTTTCTACTAAAATTCCACTAGATTTTCATTACTTCTACTAAAATGTTCTACTCGATTTTAGTAGTGGACAAAAACTTCATATTTCATTATTTAATAATTCAAAATATTTTTTTATTAGTGATTTTAATATTTCAGTTTGTTTTTATACTTTCACTCGACTGAATTCAGCTGGGTTCTTTTTATTTAAATTCTATATTATATTTAAAAAGTATATAAATGTGTATGTATGTATGTGTGTATGTGTATGTATTAATTACAGTTCAGGAGTTTTGATTAATTGCTTATAACTCAAAAATGATGCGCTAAAATAAAATGATTTCTTACAAAAGAATCTTAGATTCATTTTAGATTGAACAAATATAAAAACATAGTGTTCATTAGAAAAAGAAAAGGTTACCAAATTTCCATAATAAAATGAAAATATATTTAAAATATATTTAAATGAAAGATTGTTTAAAGCCAAAAGACTTTTGTTGAATTTTTTTTATCGTTGGAAGATAGAATTATTTAGGTGTTCCGGTAATTTTGACTAATTTTGAATAATTTCTTATATATAAAAATGAAACATTTTATAAAAAAAATAATTAATACAGAAAATGCTTAGAATTGAAAAAATTGAACATATAGGGTGTTCAATTTAAAAAAGAAAAGGTTACCAAATTTCCATGAAAAAATTAACACCAATTAAACGATAGCTTGTTTAAATACAAAACAGTTTTGTTTGAACATTTTTTGAAATTGTTAATGATTGGAGAATTATTTAGGTGTTCCAATAATTTTGACTAACCCTGCATAATCTGATCCAAAAATTTATCAACAATCGACACGACTATCTATTAAAAATTCCACTAGCCACTAGTCTAGTTTTCTCGCCTAGGGTTACAGAAATTCTACTAACTACCAACATTACCATCACCTATGCATATCCTACATTGCGGTATAATGTATATACGTAGTATAAAACAAATATTTGTTGTAGAAATACTAAAGATGGTATAGAACAGAACATTAGTAAGAAATTCTGTACTTATATTAGTTTATGTTAAGTAATATAACTATAACTATAGAACAGAAAACTACTAAACAAAATATGTCAATCTACCAGATTTTCCACTATCTACTAGATTCAAAATTAGGCCACCAGATCAATGTTTCATTCTACCAGATTTAGTAGAAATTGTACTAAATTGGCAACCCTGGCCGTGTGATGCTAGTAGGAAGAGGATAAGCAGACAGCCAATAAGATCGCTCATAGCATATGAATTTGTTTCGCGCCCCAAGTGGAAGTAAATTTTGATATGCGCTTAGCGAAAGAAAGGTTTTTTTTTCCATAGACGCTCCATTTTGATGACCCTGTATTCATTGATGTATAGTGGATTATGATCGGTATACTGACATATTGCAATAGCGCGTTGTCAAATCGCAATCTGATTACAACTTGCTCTAAGCTGCTCTAAATACACTCCTACTATTGAGCAGGGTCAAGAAAAACTGCTCCGAGCTGCTTAGGTTAAGCTGCCCGTAGTTGCTCGAACTCCAACGAACAGAGTGCAAATGCCCAACGAACGCTATATGCATACTCTAAGCTGCCCCAAGATGGCCCCAAGCTGCCCTAACTCACCCAACGAACGAAGGTATAGCTTGGAAACCAGACTGTAGATTGCATTTGAAAAAAGCGCAAAATTTTACTTTTTGGGTTGGTATTCCAGGAAAAGTATGGAATGCGAGTTTTAAGAGGCTGGTTGGGTTCAGCCTAACTTCAGGTCTGTTCTGCTCAGCTCTGGTGGTCCCCTATTGGTCCAATTATGCAAACAGTTCAATGCTCCTGTGGGTTAATTATTGAATAATGATAGCATCTTATAAGATTACAACAATCTGAATTAACTATTCTAGTGGGCCACATCTCCATATTTATTATACCCATGCCCAATTTTAAACAATTGCTGCTCAAAGATAGACGTATAATTGGAGGACGGGTGATATCCTGATTTCAGGAATAACAATTCAATTATGTATTTTTGCGACGAGCCGCAGTAGTTCCACTTTATGTCAATGTACAATTTGAAAAAAATTCAATAAATGAAAAGAAATAAAGCCACACCTTTGACGAATCGGCGTCGTATTTTCCCAATTTTTCCATCCATGTTCGAGTCTGAACAGTGTGTCCATCTACGATGTTCTCGAGAACTAGTCGTCATTAGACGAAGATAATAGTAATGGGTCTATCTCTATCTACCATATACCACAAAAAAAGGCTGTTACTCGCTAAAATTCACATTTATATTTACTGGGACAGATTTCGAGAGTTCTAACCTACAAATCCGATATAATCTGAAAATGTAGAAAACTTGGGGACACTGCACAAAGAGGTATTCTAATCGAAATTAGGAGATTACATAAAAATTCTACTATTATATCAGACATCAATCAGGTTTGTGCCTAAAGAAGTATACTATTGTCTTTTAAAATTTCCTTTTCAATTGATAGGTTAGTTAGCAGAATATACATATAAACAGTGCTGTTTTATCCATTCTACTACCAGAGAATTCAAGCTCCAAGTATGATATGATGCAGAAGATCATTACGGGTTTTGTAATTGGATTCAAATCACATTACGAGGAATCAAAATCCTTACGTACTATTTTGTTGATCGAAGAGGATTTCTAGACAAGAGATGTGATTACTAATTTTCATAATTTCCATGAACTGACAATAAAATTATCGAGGTATGCTGAAGATTACCGATTTCTTATCAAATTTTTTGGTAATATTACTGGAAGACGTCTATAACATTATTATATGAGAAATGTATAATGGGACATAGTCGACTTATCAACCACTGACTCCAGATGTTTTTCTCCTCAAGTGCAAAGTGTATGGAGGATTACGTTTAACACAACAAACCGCAGATAGTATTGCAATTAGCCCCGAAGAACCGAACAAGCATTACGACCAGTATGCGTGTGGTCTCATGATAGCGAGGATCAACATTTTTGTGATTTTGATATTATAATATAATATTAATAAAGCTTATGTTGTCTATTTGTCTTTTATAAATCATATATGAATTACAAATTGGTAAATAAAGAATAACTTATTAACTGTTTTGTTTTTCTTATACGTTATCAGATCCCTGTGCTGTGGATGTACATACGTATGTAATATCGACCCGTGCAACAGAGACTAATAACTACATTTAGTTTGTTAGTTACGATAGTCTTCGTTGCATGGGTCGATATGTATTTGTTTTTCAGTAGCTAGGCATAAGTGTATTATCGGCTGAGAAATGAGTGCATAATCTATCGTACCAAGAGTAAGTAATCTGTGACCAAAGTTGGTACGGGGTTTGTTTTTTAGGAGGTATAAATGTATATGGGCGCATAATCTCAATACGCTTTCAAATATTCCACATATTCATAGTACGTGTGCGTGTATTCATAGTACGTGTGTTTTTGCATATATCACTTCATAAACCGTAGACAAATGTTGAAGTTATTTATCATATAAATATATGATAAATATCTCACATACTCCACATAGGTTATGTCACGGTCATGTCAACAATTTATCACAGTAATTTTTAGAGCTACCAAGTTATGTTGGTAACGTTGTAAAATCACTAGACAGCCTGCTTACGTGTGCAAAAATAAATTGAAACAGCGTTAAAGACGTTAGATCATATAATGTTGACCGCACGTCGGCAAAGTCTATCTTGTTCCAAAGTAGCTTTAGCGAAAACGTCGACATCCCCACGCAAAGACCAATTCTCGACTGATTTCTCTAAACTTATCAAAAATAGCCAAGCCTCTGTCGATCAGCTGTTGGACCCGCCACTTAAGAGGCTAGTTCAGCCTAACTTCAGGTCTGTTCTGCTTAGCTCTGGTGGTCCCCTATTGGTCCAATTATTCAAACAGTTCAATGCTCCTGTGGGTTAATTATTGAATAATGATATCATATTATAAGATTACAACAATCTGAATTAACTATTCTAGTGCGCCACATCTCCATATTTATTATACCCATGCCCAATTTTAAACAATTGCTGCTCAAAGATAGACGTATAATTGGAGGACGGGTGATATCCTGATTTCAGGAATAACATTTCAATTATGTATTTTTGCGATGAGCCGCAGTAGTTCCACTTTATGTCTATGTACAATTTGAAAAAATCCAATAAATGAAAAGAAATAAAGCCACACCTTTGAAGAATCGGCGTCGTATTTTCCCAATTTTTCCATTCATGTTCCAGTCTGAACAGTGTGTCCATCTACGGTGTTCTCGAGAACTAGTCGTCATTAGACGAAGATAATAGTAATGGGTCTATCTCTATCTACCATATACCACAAAAAAAGGCTGTTACTCGCTAAAATTCACATTTATATTTACTAGGACAGATTTCGAGAGTTCTAACCTACAAATCCGATATAATCTGAAAATGTAGAAAACTTGGGGACACTGCACAAAGAAGTATTCTAATCGAAATTAGGAGATTACATAAAAATTCTACTATTATATCAGACATCAATCAGGTTTGTGCCTAAAGAAGTATACTATTGTTTTTTAAAATTTCCTTTTCAATTGTTAGGTTAGTTAGCAGAATATACATATAAACAGTGCTGTTTTATCCATTCTACTACCAGGGAATTCAAGCTCCAAGTATGGTATGATGCAGATAGCTCATTACGGGGTTTGTAATTGGATTCAAATCACATTACGAGTAATCAAAATCCTTACGTACTATTTTGTTGATCGAAGAAGATTTCTAGACAAGAGATGTGGTTACTAATTTTCATAATTTCCATGAACTGACAATAAAATTATCGAGGTATGCTGAAGATTACCGATTTTTTATCAAATTTTTTGGTAATATTACTGGAAGACGACTATAACATTATTATATGAGAAATGTATAATGGGACATAGTCGACTTGTCAACCACTGACTCCAGATGTTTTTCTTCTCAAGTGCAAAGTGTATGGAGAATTACGTTTAACACAACAAACCGCAGATAGTATTGCAATTAGCCCCGAAGAACCGAACAAGCATTACGACCTGTATGCGTGTGGTCTCATGATAGCGAGGATCAACATTTTTGTGATTTTGATATTATAATATAATATTAATAAAGCTATATAATATTATAAAGCTTATGTTGTCTAATTGTCTTTTAGAAATAATATATGAATTACAAATTGGTAAATAAAGAATAACTTATTAACTGTTTTGTTTTTCTTATACGTCATCAGATCCCTGTGCTGTGGATGTACATATGTATGTAATATCGACCCATGCAACAAAGACTATAGTAACTACATTTAGTTTGTTAGTTACGATAGTCATCGTTGCATGGGTCGATATGTATATGTTTTTCAGTAGCTAGGCATAAGTGTATTATCGGCTGAGAAATGAGTGCATAATCTATCGTACCAAGAGTAAGTAATCTGTGACCAAAGTTATTGGTACGGGGTTTGTTTTTTAGGAGGTATAAATGTATATGGGCGCATAATCTCAATACGCTTTCAAATATTCCACATATTCATAGTACGTGTGCGTGCATATATCACTTCATAAACCGTAGACAAATGTTGAAGTTATTTATCATATAAATATATGATAAATATCTCACATACTCCACATAGGTTATGTCACGGTCATGTCAACAATTTATCACAGTAATTTTTAGAGCTACCATGTTATGTTGGTAACGTTGTAAAATCACTAGACAGCCTGCTTACGTGTGCAAAAATAAATTGAAACAGCGTTAAAGACGTTAGATCATATAATGTTGACCGCACGTCGGCAAAGTCTATCTTGTTCCAAAGTAGCTTTAGCGAAAACGTCGACATCCCCACGCAAAGACCAATTCTCGACTGAATTCTCTAAACTTATCAAAAATAGCCAAGCCTCTGTCGATCAGCTGTTGGACCCGCCACTTAAGCACATTATCTATAATTACATCATCCTATGAACAAACACAGGTACCCAAACACAAACCAAGAACAAATCAAACTTAATGTCCAGTTTACGTCCTAAGACGCAAACGCAAACGCGAACGCGAACGCAAAACGCAGAAAGTTACCACATACAGTCCGCGTGTATGGGTTTACGTTCCATGTGACGCGAATGCCAACACGGGACGCAGACGCGAAAAGTTCACCAACTTCAACTTTTCGCGTTTGCGTCCCGTGTGGAGGGTGGCGTCTGGCCAATCCCAGGCAAGCGCGCTTGCACGTGACACTGACACTGACAGGTTACTAATACAAAACGCAGAAGAAAATAGGTACATTTGCATAATTATGAAGATAGACGACGAGAAGCTAGTGAACAGCGTACAGCTGTACTCAGGAATAAACAAACACGGCGATTTGCCGCCAATGGTTTACCGGGTACGTTCGCGTGACGTTAGTTACTCAACCTCTAAAATATAAAATCCCTACTAATGTTGAACTGCCAACCTCTAAATAGAAAATGTATTTCTTTGCGTTTGTGTTTGCGTCTAGTGGAACATAAACTGCATTATTTATGTTGGCGTTTTCTGTTGGCGTCGCGTCTGCGTTTGCGTTTGCGTTCGCGTTTGCGACTTAGAACGTAAACTGGACTTAATTTATTCATGTTAGACATTTCAACGAAGGGGGCAATATTTTACTTTTTCGTGTTGGTACCGTAGTTAATTTCGAGTGAATTTGAGGTGTATTGGAGGGGAAGGGGCAGAGTTTTGCAAACACCAACCATCATGGTTGGCACGGTCGGGTACGGTTGGCAGCGTTGGTAGATTGGTAGTTGATTGATGGTTGATTGGTGGAGTAAATTGAGAATATTGAGATGTAATTGAGTCGCGCGTGGTCCGATATTATTGGGAGAAACTTTTGAAAATAATTCTAATAAGCTTTTATATAATTTTGAAAAATACTGTGATTGGGGGTGAAGGAGCCCGAGTTGGCTCGAAACCCAGTTATTTCCCTGCACATTAAGAAGAAGAAGAGTTATTGAGGTTATAAATAATAAATTTATACTCAAACTGACTCAAACATTTTCAATAAGTTATAATTCCAAAATATACACCAACGATTTTATTCAGAGCAACATGTCCGTAAAGAAATTACTGAAGGATGCTAGAGAGGCAATTAACAGCAAAGATTATCAACTTTGCCAAAAACTATGCAAGGTATAAACCTTAAAATGTTTGAAGATATTTCTAACGTAGCTTTTCAGGATGTTTTAAAAGAAGACAAGACCAACTATATGGGTTTGGTTTTCTTCGGGATATCTTTACAAGAAGTGGGACCTATCGAACAAGCAGCAAACGCATTTAAGAAGGCAATTGAGTTGAATCCGTCAAATATTTTAGGTTATAACGGCCTGTGTAGCTTTTACGAACAGCACGGCAATGCAGGGGAAAAACAAGAATTACCTAATTTGTACAAGACTATATTACATTTAGATTGGTTAGAGGAATGAATGTATGGTTAATGATTTGTTTTTAAAGGATATTTTTTTATTTATTTTTAGTACTGATAAAAAAATATTGGAATGTGCTGGTAAAATTTTTAAACTTCAAGATTCTTTAGCAATCGAGGATATTGTTAAGGCAACTCAAGACTTGCTTGGTAATGAGTCTGCAGATACAAATACACTTCGTGTCATAAGGGTTATGTTGAATGAATTTTTATCCAAAAATTCTAATAATTTATCTGAACCAATGTTACTATTTGTGAGTATATTTTAAAGAATTAACACGTCAGAAATAATCATTTATGTTAATAATTACACATTTTTGCTTTAAATTTTCTATTTGCTGAAGTTTTTGGCTGCTTATTGGAGGTTAATTTCCAGTTAAAGGAAAGGGCTTGTAATAGTAGTAGTAGTAGTAATTTATTAACGAATTTCATCATTCTTTACAAAGATTAATATTCAACATATTTCATACAATTTTCACTTATAACAACTAATCACACAGTAATTCCAATAACAATAAAACTAACAAAAACATTAAAAACATCACATGCCCTATCCTCCAATCACTAATAGTGATTGGATTAATGACCCAATTCGGTTCAATAACATTTGCTGGTTAAGATAACTGTCTCCAAGAAGAGTTTTTGCTGCATTTTATTTATAATTGTTGATTTTCAAAATTTCAGATATCATTTTTAATTTCGAAAAGTGGCTGTAAAAGTCACATTCTCCCAGTACCCGCTAAACAAGCAATATCGCGACAACTTTCTGTAATATTGTAAGAAGGTAACTTCTGTAAATGTATTTATGTTATGTTATTACGATGTTTGTCTAACATTATCAATACAATATTTCAATGACAACATTTTAGCTATATACATGGAACATATTTCTACAAGCTTGAGGCAACATTTCATTGACATCTTATCTACATTATATGTTTACAATATGGAGATAACATTACATTGAAACATTTTATCTACATATATGCATCATATTTATACAATATCGAGACAAAATTGTATTGACAATATTTTATCTACATAAGTGCATAATATTTTTACAAACTCGAGACAACATTTCATTGACAACATTTTATCTACATAAATGCATGACATGTTTACAATATGGAGATAATATTACATTGAAACATTTTATCTACATAAATGCATCGTGTTTGCACAATCTCAAGACATTTAATTGACAATATTTATCTACATAAGTTAAGTGCATCAGTTAGGTAGTACGTTTAGCGGCCGTTAGATGGCGCTGGCAAGTGCTGGTCGCAATTCACCTCATCTTCCAGTATAAATACTGTAGATGAAATTGTGGTGAAATGAGTGTTGTCATACGCGAGGGAAAATCCCTCCACTGTACGAGTAGGACATTTACGTATTACATACGACGTTCGTCCTGACACCGCTGGCTGAAATAGTCTGCTGCAAAATATTACAAAGAAAAATTATGGCTTGTAATTAAAATGTTGTTTAAATATTACACAAGATGTTACCGACTTATCACTGTGATGTTGAAATAATGTTTTTTATAATATTTCAACAACGCTATAAATGCAAGTTTACTACATTATTTGCAACATTAAAACAACTTTATAACGTTGTTTAAACATTACAAATAATGTATGTAATATATAACTTTGATGTACCAGTAACATTGACTGTTATGTATCCACGGTAGGACATAAGAGGTTGCCTAGATATAACAGATATATTAAATAATACATAAAACCAATATTACAAAATCACAGAAATATATTGTAGAAATGTTGCGGCTATATTTTTTGTTTAGCGGGTATAATGTGGATGTTTTTTTTAAAACCATTTTGATGTATTTAATTTACCTTGATTAAAAATTGTGGTTGGGTTTTTGTTGTTTTATTTTAAAATCTTGCGGTTACATGTTTTGAGGATGCATCCTCATCTTCAGACCGTGACTGTCTAAACCAGGGGTCCCCAAACTTCTCCCGCTATCCTTCTCTTGTTCACGGCCGTGTCATATGTCTACTCCGCTCAATGTGGCTCGCGGGCCGTAGTTTGGAGACCGCTGGTGTAAACGGTTAACAATACTAATCCACGGTGATGAGGATGTATCCTCAAAACATGTAACCGCAAGATTTTAACAAAACAGAAAAACCCAACCATGATTGTATCAAGGTACATTTAATACTCCCCAGTATAGTTTGTTTTGTCATGATAAAAACCAATCTCCTTTCTTGTTGATTTATTTCATTTATAAAAAATACTTCTAATTTTGAATTTATTTATATTTTTAGCAAAAAACTAACCTGGAATTATTGATTAAAAATTCAGCAACAGCTACATCAACTTTATACCTGGAATGTATATCAGTGTTATACAAATTAGAGGAGTATGAACTGCTTTTGAGTTATGCCGACAATTGCTATGAATCATTTGAGCATAATGAGCAAGCGGCAAAATGGATGTGCAAAGTGTTTAATATGCTCTACATTCAAGAAAATTCAATAACAGATTCCTACAAAGAAAAAATTTTCTACATAATTGAAAATTGTGAAGGTTGGGATACCATACTAGAATTTATGGTGACAAAGAGTATATTCTTGTACGAGTCATCAAACGTACAAGAGGCAAGACTTTTACTGCAAAATGGTGAGTTTTACACCTTAGCCTGTGTTCTGCTTCACCTTAGCCCCTATCCTTGAAATTTTGAACTTTTATTACACCATTGTTTCACCATTTGTTTAACCATCTTTTTATTTTATTGGCCCGCCGCCGTTTCGAAGATACATATAGATAGCGATGCCAATCATTACATAGCTTAAATAATAAATAAATAAAGATGTAGTAATTAGACAATTACACAAAGAATGCACAACAAAAAAATGCAATAAGAAGTAAGAAAACAACTGCTTATACTGCATATGCTTGTAAGAACGAAAAGTATTTTCCAAATAAGAAAACAAAGCAACAAACATTGGATTATTTTTTATCTAGTACAGTAGAGCGTCGATAATCCGAACTAATTGGGACCTAAGGTGGTTCGGATTATCAAATATTGCAGCGAAATAGTATAAAATACGAGTATGGGATACAAGATATAAAGCAAAAGCAATATATCTGTAACCAGGAATCGCCAAAAATGGCTTTTTATTTGGTTACTTCAGTGATTTATTTTTTTATTGATTGATTGAATTATTGCTTTATTTTAGTATCAAACCAAGTGCTAAGAAGATCATCATCTTCTTAGCACTTGGTTTGATACTTAGTCCTGAAGATGCTTCTTGCAACAGAGCGTGAAACGTCGACTGCTTTAAAGTCCGCAACGCGGTTCCCAGCCGGAAATCAATATATCATTTACTTTGTATAGTTTTAAAAAAAACGTTTATATGTATTCTTTTACCAAACTGAAATAAACAAAAACGTGTTCTGATTTCTAGTACACTAGCAATAGGTAACTGAGAGGTATCTACAGGGTGTCTCAACAGTGCGATCTCGGAAGATTGTGCCTCTGTTAATGAAGATATTTTAAAACTGATATCACTCATCTATACAGAACGCCGAGGCGCACATTTTAAAATTATTAGCCTGTATACAGGGTGTTCCATAACGTAGTACCAACCCAAACTTATGTTTTTTTAAATGGAACAATCTATATTTCGGCACAATTTTGAATTCCTTGCAAAATTTTACTAAAATGAAAAGTAACATTACCTACCCTAAACTTTATACTTTTTGATTTATTGACATTTTTAACAGCAGTATAAGAAAAATTGCATATCTCATGTTTAGTTTTATTGCGCACGCTTAGATTATGATTAAGTAAGACGCGTTCTATTAGCGTGATTACCTACCATATCCAAATTGTGTACAGGGTGGTCATAATCTGCAACAAAATATAGCAAACAGTTTTTCCTATTTATACCGAAAGTTATACCGAAAAGTAAAAATTACCGAAGGCAATCTGGAGTTAAGATTTTTCGTACCCAAAGGAAGTCGACTTGGCTTGCTCAAAATATACCACGACGAGCAATGTCACATCGGTCGGGAGAAGACGCTTGATAAAATATTGGAGATGTTTTGGTTCCCTAGAATTGCACCCTTTGTAAAAAAATACATCAGACATTGTCTTACCTGTCTATTAACGAAACGGCAATCTGGTCCTAAGCAAGGATTTTTGCACACAATCGACAAAATTGGGGTACCGTTTCAGACGATCCATGCCGATTGTGTTGGTCCATTCCCAGTCGATAAAGATGCGTTTAAACACGTCCTACTGATGGTCGATGGTTTTACAAAATACTTGTTACTTGTACCTCTGAAGACTTTAACAGGAGAAGAGACTTCAAAAGCGTTGGAACGTAATGTTATGCTATTTGGCACCCCGAAGAGACTAATAACTGACCGCGGAACTAATTTCACGGATTCGAAAACTCAAGGGCTATTAAAACGGCTAGGTATCGAACATCATCTGGTTGCCACTGGTGCTGCTCGAGCTAATGGACAAGCTGAACGTTATGTAGCCACTGTAACGAGTCTTTTGGCTATCGAAACTGAGGCTGGGTCAGAATGGTCGAGTTCCCTACCCAAGATACAGTTGACACTGAACACTACAGTTCAAAAATCAACCGGATTCTTACCACTACGACTTCTAGTAGGAATTAACGCAAACACACCCCCAGTACAAGCAGTTACTGAATTAAACGGTGAACCTGAGGAGGAACCTGCAATCGATGTTACCAAGGACCGAAAGATTGCTTACGCAAAGCTACAAGAGAATTCCATAAAACAGAAGGCCAACTTCGATAAGAAAAGACGACTTCCTACATCAATCAAACTAGGAGATTACGTGGTGATCCAGCAGCAGAATCCTAGACTCGGAAAGTTGGCTCCCAAATATAAAGGTCCCTATAGGATCACGAAGGTGCTGCCGAACGACAGGTTCGAGATCAATTCCAAACGGAAGCAGGTTGTTCCCATCGATAGAATTAAAGTTTACAATGGTGAACTCATGGAGGATGATCTGTTGCTTAGTGGAAATGGTGAGTTGATTTATTTTATTTTTGAGAAAACGTTGATGAAGTTATCTTGTTTGTGGGGCTCTGTCTACAGTGGCTGTAAGACATACCACGTATGAGTGAATATTGCTGATACTGTTATTGCTGTTGTACTCTGAATCTGACCCTTAGTTCATTTAGGCGGAACATGTCAGCGCGTTTCTGACCTCTGACTTCCCCTTAATGGAACATCTGAATCTGACCCTAAGTTCATTCAGGTGGAACATGTCAGCGCGTTTCTGACCTCTGACGTCCTCTTAATGGAACATCTGAATCTGACCGTTAGTTCATTCAGGCGGAACGTGTCAGCGTATTTCTGACCTCTGACGTCCCCTTAATGGAACATCTGAATCTGACCGTAAGTTCATTTTGGCGGAACATGTCAGCGCGTTTCTGACCTCTGACGTCCCCTTAATGGAACATCTGAATTTTACCCTTAGTTCATTCAGGCGGAACATGTCGGCGCGTTTCCGACCTCTGAGGTCCCCATAATGTAACATACCAAATGTGTTGTACAGGTTACTTATCGAATTAACATGTAACCTGCTGTAGTACGATGAATGTTGAATTTCGAAGTAGACTTTTGTCTAGTATTACCACCAGGTATTTTTGTCATAGAGAGTTCTGGAGAAGATTTGGAAGTATCCCGAGAACGTGATACAAGTCAGGATGACCGTGTGAGCGGCCTCCCCTAACGACAACTTGGACCGGTCGGATATGTTTCCGCAGCGCCAGTCGAGTTCAGACTATTATGGCAAAAGGTCACTTGTGCGGCGATCGGGAAATATATCATTAGTAGTTTTTGAGTTTACCTTTGTTTGTTATATTAATATAAAGTTCATTAAATATTGTGAATTACTCTAATAGTTTGGTGTTAAACTATATCATATATATAATATTAACTTGACCCCCTATTACAGCAGAATTAAATTTAATTTATTATTTATTGATGATAATTTTATTTTTCGTTAGATGTACAGCATATTGTTTTTTTTTCGAAAATATGTTTTTCTATTTAGTATTTCTGATTTTTATTGGAGACATCCGTTTAAAATACTTCAGAATAATTTTTAAATACATTTTCTTCTTTTTGAAGGCAAAAAAACATCTAGAATGTTTCGGTCTCACAGACCGGTGTTAGCATTGATGCTTCAAAAATTCATGTTAGTACTGCAGGATTAAATTTGATTTTAGCGATTTTTGTGAGCATCGGTCTTTATTTATGATGATAACCCATTTAAAAATGTTAAAGATCGCACACAGCTAGTACAGTAGAGCGTCAATAATCAGAACCCCGGTAAGCCGAACGTTCGCTAATCCGGACGCCCAAAAAACAAGTAATAAAAAAATAAATCACTGAAGTAACCAAATAAAAAGCAATTTTTGTCAATTCCTGGTTACAGATATATTGCTTTTGTTTTATATCTTGTATCCAATACTCGTATTATCTACTATTTCCGTATTTGCATCCAGGGCTGTGGAGTCGGTAAAAATACTTTCGACTCCGACTCCAGATAATTTTCGTAGTCCGACTCCGACTCCAACTCCGGAAAAATTTTAATTGTTTACAGCGAATTTGTTGGCGAAAAAAATAAACTGACATAATCTAATTGTAAATAAATTCAAAAAGACCTGTTGATCGGACTACAAAGTTATGACCATATTTTAAAATTACTCTTTTTTATTTTTCAAAAGAAAAATATCCCTGAAATCAATAGAAATTCAACTGTTTTCTCATTAGAGAGCACATAATTCTGACCTAGTTTGTCAATTTAACCGATTTTCTATCTCTAATAATAACAAAAGTAATGGCAAACCACTATATAGTACAAAGTACAATTCATTCCAATGAATACAAATTTAAGTGCAAAATAAGCCGAAAATAATTTCAACTCTTACTTCTGTTAGTGGCAATGACGCCACAATTCTGGCTGCAACGAGTATGACTTGCATACATGGATATTCCTATATGTACATTCAAGTTAAATAAACGGTCCTATTTCACAATCGCACTAACCAATCCCTTATAATCCCTTATATACCTAAATTTACACCTCACTGCGCACATCTGGAGCCACCGCTCCCATGTGCATTTCCACCTGACCGCATTAGGATCGATTTCCAGACCCTACTAATGTCAGTACCGTCCTCGCGATTGATGTTGTCAGGATGGTTGTAAATTTCGATGCCTTCTCTAATAAGCCTTCGATGATAATTACCCACCGTTGCCAACATCTTCACGTCATCGAAATTCATTGTGTGTCCCGAATCGTGGCAATGTTGAGCAACAGCGGACTGTTGAATCTTGCGTAGCCGGGTGTCTCTACTGTGCTCCTTGACTCGACATTCGATACTTCGTCCTGTCTGTCCTACATAGCATGTTCCACACTCACATGTTATCTTGTAAACCCCTTCGTTCTTCAGGGGTGGTGTGATATCCTTTGGGTTAGGCAAAAGATCCTTTACCTTTGCTGGTGCTCTGTACCTTACCGTGATACCCGATTTCTTCAGTAATCTACCGATTCTTTCTGATACTCCACTTACGTATGGTAAGCAAGCGAACCCCTTTGACTCTTGCCGCTCCTCTGACACTTGCGGTTTTCTTTGTGTGACACCCCGTATGTCAGACTTGGTGTATCCATTCTGACGTAGGGCCCACTCCAAGTGTTTCCGTTCGTCGTCCAAGAAGCTGGAGTCACACACCTTCTCGGCTCTGTTGAACAGAGTGTTAATAACACTTCTCTTCTGTTGGGGGTGGTGGTGTGATTTGGCGTTCAAGTATCGATCGGTATGTGTCTTCTTACGGCAGACTATATGTCCAAGCGTACCCGTTGACGTTCTGTATACCAGCACATCCAAGAATGGCAGCTGATTATCCTATTCTATTTCCATCGTGAATTTGATAGGGGAAGGACTGACATTGTTTAGGTGGCTAAGGAACTCAGTAAGTTTATCTCTACCGTGTGGCCAAACCACAAAGGTATCATCAACATATCTGACCCAATGCTTGGGTTTGTAAGGACTTGACCTAATGGCTTTTTCTTCAAACAATTCCATGAAGAAATTGGCGACTACCGGTGAAAGAGGTGATCCCATCGCAGCACTCTCTACTTGCTCATACATCGCTCCCGCCCACTTGAAGTATGTGGTGGAGAGACAATACTCTACAAGATCCGGTACATCGCTAGGTAAACCTAGGGGCACAAGTGTTGTCCGAAGGCCTTCGACTGCCTCCTTAACCGGAACACACGTAAAGAGGGGTGTTACGTCGAAACTTACGAGCATATCCTGCGGGTCAATAACAGCTTCCTTCAGAATCTGAATAAAATGTTCAGAGTTCTTGACAAAAGATGTAGTTTGTCCTATAAACGGTTGGATGCTTTTCGACCAGTATTTTGCCAGCAAATAGGTTGGGGAGCCTATTGCGCTGACGATTGGTCTCAAAGGTACGTTATCCTTGTGGATCTTTGGCAAACCGTAGATCCTCGGTGCCCTAGGGGCTTGAACAAAAAGGCTTCTTTGTCGTGTTCGGGAATCGATGATGATTTAACCAATTCCTTCACTCGCCTTGCTATCTTATCTGTTGGGTCCTTCGCAATTTTACGGTACGTATTTGGGTCCAATAGATCATTCGTTTGCCGGTTGTAGTCATCCTTGTTCAATATGTTGCATTCCCTTTGTCCGCTGGTAGTACTGTGATATCCTTGTTGTCCTTGATGGTCTTCAGAGAGTACTTCTCTTCTTTGGTAATATTGCTCTTCGGCGGAGTAGCTTTCCTAATTACCCTGGAAACCTCTTGACGAATGTCCTCTGCTTGTACACCTGGAATTTTGTACAATGCGGCTTCTACTTCCGTAATAATTTCCTCCTTAGGTATTCTTATAGGTGCGATTACAAAGTTCAATTCTTTGCCTAGGACCGACAATTCACCAGTGGAGAGTTGGTGATTAGACATATTTATAACTACTTTGTCCACAGCAGTAGATTTGGTCACAATCTTCTTAGCCTCTGACTTAACAAACTTCTTCTTTTGAGATTCAGTTGCTTCGTCAAACTGGAACTCCGCCTTTCTCCATGTGGTGGAATCAAGCTTACTCCAATCTTCGGCTGACAATCTATTTGCTAATATGAGATGAAGTTTTAGCAATTTATCTGTAGTGTTCTGTAAAGATCGGTACGTAAAATGTACCCTTTGTACCCTCAAATCGATTTGAGTTGATGCGGACTCTGAGTAAATCTACTCAAATTGGGTTGAGTAGAATACTCCAGAGTATTACTTTTACTCAGTACTCACGTACTCAATACTCAAATTTATGAAATCTACTCAAGTAGTGCCCCACTCTGCTAAGCACCATATCAACACCGCTGCCGCCAAGAAGATTTTGAGGAGAACGGAGAATGCCTTATTACGTGAAGGGGTACATTTTACGTACCGATCTTTACAGAACACTACTGATAAATTGCTAAAACTTCATCTCATATTAGCAAATAGATTGTCAGCCGAAGATTGGAGTAAGCTTGATTCCACCACATGGAGAAAGGCGGAGTTCCAGTTTGACGAAGCAACTGAATCTCAAAAGAAGAAGTTTGTTAAGTCAGAGGCTAAGAAGATTGTGACCAAATCTACTACTGTGGACAAAGTAGTTATAAATATGTCTAATCACCAACTCTCCACTGGTGAATGGTCGGTCCTAGGCAAAGGATTGAACTTTGTAATCGCACCTATAAGAATACCTAAGGAGGAAATTATTACGGAAGTAGAAGCCGCATTGTACAAAATTCCAGGTGTACAAGCAGAGGACATTCGTCAAGAGGTTTCCAGGGTAATTAGGAAAGCTACTCCGCCGAAGAGCAATATTACCAAAGAAGAGAAGTACTCTCTGAAGACCATCAAAGACAACAAGGATATCACAGTACTACCAGCGGACAAAGGGAATGCAACATATTGAACAAGGATGACTACAACCGGAAAATGAATGATCTATTGGACCCAAATACGTACCGTAAAATTGCGAAGGACCCAACAGATAAGATAGCAAGGCGAGTGAAGGAATTGGTTAAATCATCATCGATTCCCGAACACGACAAAGAAGCCTTTTTGTTCAAGCCCCTAGGGCACCGAGGATCTACAGTTTGCCAAAGATCCACAAGGATAACGTACCTTTGAGACCAATCGTCAGCGCAATAGGCTCCCCAACCTATTTGCTGGCAAAATACTGGTCGAAAAGCATCCAACCGTTTATAGGACAAACTACATCTTTTGTCAAGAACTCTGAACATTTTATTCAGATTCTGAAGGAAGCTGTTATTGACCCGCAGGATATGCTCGTGAGTTTCGACGTAACATCCCTCTTTACGTGTGTTCCGGTTAAGGAGGCAGTCGAAGGCCTTCGGCCAATACTTGTGCCCCTAGGTCTACCTAGCGATGTACCGGATCTTGTAGAGTATTGTCTCTCCACCACATACTTCAAGTGGGCGGGAGCGATGTATGAGCAAGTAGAGAGTGCTGCGATGGGATCACCTCTTTCACCGGTAGTCGCCAATTTCTTCATGGAATTGTTTGAAGAAAAAGCCATTAGGTCAAGTCCTTACAAACCCAAGCATTGGGTCAGATATGTTGATGATACCTTTGTGGTTTGGCCACACGGTAGAGATAAACTTCCTGAGTTCCTTAGCCACCTAAACAATGTCAGTCCTTCTATCAAATTCATGATGGAAATAGAAGAGGATAATCAGCTGCCATTCTTGGATGTGCTGGTATACAGAACGTCAACGGGTACGCTTGGACATACAGTCTACCGTAAGAAGACACATACCGATCGATACTTGAACGCCAAATCACACCACCATCCCCAACAGAAGAGAAGTGTTATTAACACTCTGTTCAACAGAGCCGAGAAGGTGTGCGACTCCAGCTTCTTGGACGACGAAGGGAAACACTTGGAGTGGGCCCTACGTCAGAATGGATACACCAAGTCTGACATACGGGGTGTCACACAAAGAAAACCGCAAGTCTCAGAGGAGCGGCAAGAGTCAAAGGGGTTCGCTTGCTTACCATACGTAAGTGGGGTATCAGAAAGAATCGGTAGATTACTGAAGAAATCGGGTATCACGGTAAGGTACAGAGCACCAGCAAAGGTAAAGGATCTTTTGCCTAACCCAAAGGATATCACACCACCCCTGAAGAACGAAGGGGTTTACAAGATAACATGTGAGTGTGGAACATGCTATGTAGGACAGACAGGACGAAGTATCGAATGTCGAGTCAATGAGCACAGTAGAGACACCCGGCTACGCAAGATTCAACAGTCCGCTGTTGCTCAACACTGCCACGCTTCGGGACACACAATGAATTTCGATGACGTGAAGATGTTGGCAACGGTGGGTAATTATCATCGAAGGCTTATTAGAGAAGGCATCGAAATTTACAAACATCCTGACAACATCAATCGCGAGGACGGTACTGACATTAGTAGGGTCTGGAAATCGATCCTAATGCGGTCAGGTGGAAATGCACATGGGAGCGGTAGCTCCAGATGTGCGCAGTGAGGTGTAAATTTAGGTATATAAGGGAGACTTTCTTGGTAGGTCTTCAGTATTCAATTAGCTTTGAAGAAGCGAGCAACATGGTTCGTGAAACGTCAGCATTTACAAATCTTGACACACGGCATAACCCGGAAGCAGTTTATTTTCTAAAAAATTCTGGCCGTGAAAGCCCACGTACTTACTTAATCTCACTACAGGGAGGATGTTTACCAAGGATTTTGACGCTTTACGAACAAAACGATGCAAGATGTTATCCAATCTCGCTTTTTTAAAAAGGTGTAGGGACAAAGGTTTAGTACCAACATTCCTGCGTACTAAGCACTTCTCGAACTCCTTTGACTCTTGCCGCTCCTCTGAGACTTGCGGTTTTCTTTGTGTGACACCCCGTATGTACATATTTAATAATGTTTTATTTTGTTTAAATGAAATAAACAAATACATTTTCAACTTTTCTTTCTAAAATTGGAACCGATCTATTAAATATTTGTGTTAATATGGAAAATTATGTTAGATTTGCTATATGGCCCAGTTTTTAGGAACATGGTGATAACTGTGGTCTATATTTATTGTAGTAAAACAAACAAATATATTTTTTGATTATTATTTTTTAAATTAAACTTATTCTCAATTTTAAGCACCTAGTAGCCCAGTGAAATTAGACAAATTAACAGGTATTCACTTCGGAAAAATTTAAACCCAGCGGGTCTTTTGCATACAAAATGGGCATTACAAAATACGTGCAAATTGTCCCCATTGATATCGCCTCTGCATGGCGAGTTATCGACGGTCAAATATGACCGTATCTTTATCCATTACGCATCCTAAGTATGTACTTGAAAACATGATTGTGCGTCGTATTTTATAATAAGAAAAAACAGTTGCATGTAGTTAAAACTTGACCATTTCCGAGACATGTCCATCGAAATATGAAATATTGATTTTCGGGTGGAAACCGCGTTGAGGACTTTGAAGCAGTCAACGTTTCGCGCTCTGTTGCAAGAGGCATCTTCAGGACTAAGTTATCAAATCAAGTGCTAAGAAGATGTCTACAATCTAGACATGTCCATCATTCACATCCTCCTTTAAAAGTCCCCAAGAAAATTTAAATTTACGGTATTTCGACAAAGCTGAAATTTACGGACATACCGTATCATACGGACTTACCACCGTAATGATGAAATAATCAATGTATAGAAGATGGTGATATCCAGGCAGGATGCACATTTTTAAATAAATCAAAAATTACAGCCACAACATGGATTAAAAATTTCTATTCGATCTTCTATATATTGAGTAATTATTATATTCTAAGCCTATATTTAGCACGACTGACATTTTTCACGGTTCTAACAGCCTGGCAGACCACCAAACGTTACCTCTGCCACAAGCATACGCATGTATTACGTATGTTAAAAGTATCTGCCATGAGATATAGAGGCAGTGATATGTAGGAACCACCGGCTGAACTAGCGAGTCCCCGTCTCATGTTCTACAGGTATAAGAGAGGGTTTAACAAAATACCGTAAGTCTGCCGACCACTGGCTCTTAGACTATTATAGCCTGCCAAGAGTTAAGGACCAAGTAGTGCCGCAAAAACGCAATCCGTAACGTGCCGTACCGCATGCCGTTCCGGACGACGAAATTAGTATTTATAGTGCCGCAAGGATCTCAAACAAATTGAGCGCCATCTAGCGGAGAAGTATATACACAACGGCCAACGGCACATAACCTCACATGTCAGTGTTATTGTTGATTGTATTAAGCAGTGGTAGATTGTGGTAGATATAATAAATTATGGACGAAGGGTTTGTTGCAGCAACAATTCATTCTGAAGTCGCTCTCGTTCTGTGTTCTCGTTGCCACAGACTATCGAAATGCTATCCGTTAACAGTTAACCTACAACTTACTGGAAACTGCTATTCACTCGCCGGTACACGTACAGATGGCGCCATGCGCCGGAAAACGTAAGACGTAACACGCAGGAGATGAAATTCGTTGCGGTCGAGAACGAACTTTACGGTTTACGGAGCGTCACTATAATCGCGGAGTGTAAATTATCTACATTGTACTTTTTACACTGCGTTATTACGGTGTGGCCACATCACTATACTTGGTCCCTTAAAGAAGGCTCAAATTGCTAAGGTTTCAATCTTCTGCATTAATAATGTCATATGCATGTTGTCCTTGCAAGCAACAATTCCTACCTAATACGGCTAAAAAGCATCACCCACACTTGAGAGTGCCATGGCACACATTGTATACAGAGTGTTACCGTCCGAGTCATGAAAATTTACAGGAAAATTTAAAGGAACGCATTTATAACAACTTTTTGACTAATTTTGCCATACATGAATTATACCTATCATTGTATTTTGTAAAATAGAACCTATTCTATTCTATTCTAACCTTCTGAAGGACATATCTTGGAAATAGTCAAATTTATCTACATGCTAATGTGTCTCTTATTCTCTATTATAAAACAAATCATATCGGACCTGGTGCTTAGCGCCTCAGCCCCGACACTCCCATATGATTCCCAATCACCAGTGTGGAGCATTCGTGGGATGTAGTTCTTAACTTTATCTCTTATTGGCTGAAGATTTTTCTTTGTGACCCTTTCATAAGTCAATATAGTCTATGTTGCTCTTGGCATCCTTGCTCTACATTATTCAAGTTATGTAATTTATAAATTTATTTCAGTTTTGAGTTTTTTCAAATAAGATTTTTAAAAATGCTTTAAGTAAACAGTGGTATGTTGTTTTAGGAAATAGAGATGGGCCAGGTCGTTCCTTCTGTGAACTCGTTCCTTTCGGTCCCGTTCCTTTAGAGGAACGAATCCAGCGGATTCGTTCCTTTGCACCTACCAGTCCGCACCCACTCCGGACCGAACCTACTGTGGTCCTTAGGTGCGGACCGAACCGCTGAACCTACTGCGAGTGCCGGCCTGCAATATCCGTGTTTTCTAGTCGGCTAAACTGTCGCCAACTGCGTTTGTTATTCATACTTGTTTATAAAACGATTTATACGATTAGTACAACCGCGAATAGACCTGTCACCCAAAAGATGCCCAAACATAAACAATAATAACACGCAGGGAATTGGGGGTTCACACACGAAGCTAACCGAAAATGCGGGTTGGATGCAAGCGGTACTCTCCCACTGGGTAACTACCACTTCAGTCATTTCGCAACGAGACCCTTTGAGAGACACATTACACCGCGTCCGCACCCACCGTTCGGCTTGGCGCTAGGTTAGTTGGGTAGGTTCGTGATAGGTTCAAAGGAACGAATCCGGGTAGCCGTCCGGATTCGCTCCTTTTGATTCCGAAGGTGGATTCGTCCCTTTGGAACGAATCGTTCCGGACCGGCACATCACTATTAGGAAACACAATGCATCTGGCGTTGTGTTTCACAAAAATCTGAAGATTTACCTCAGGTTTCAAGGTTTTACTATTTTATGTAAATGTTTACATGGTTTGATTGATTTTATTATAATTACTTTTTATTTTATAGACTTTAGGCACAGGTTCTAAAGTTGAACTGTTGTCTTTTACCCCATTTTACCTTAATATTTATTTACCTTAGTTGGCTATTTATGTCTTACTTTTTATTTGATGTCTTATTTAGTTTTAATTGTAATTTATAAACTATAAGATACTTTATTTTAGTAACATCTTCATCGAGTGATGTACATGCTTGGATTTTATTATCACGATATGAGTATTTATTATCGTTACTTCCCGAAGCGCTGAACTCTGCTAATTACGCCTTGGAATTGCTATCAAAAAGAAAATTGCTTGCAAACACGTTAACTGAGCAAGTCAATAAATTAATTCTTGACATACTGTCGCAAAGCGATAGACAGTCGGACTGGATGAAAGCTGTAGATCTCTACGCAAATGTAACATATAGAAATTTCATAGAAATTTGTTTATAAACTGATATTTTAGGAATCGGACCTACGATGTGACAAGAACGCGATAATATCTATAATTCGATCTAACATCAAATTGGGTCGACTTGAGTTTGCCGAGAATTTAATAAAGGACTTTGACCATGTTGGTTTTGAGCAAGAGATTCGATTGTTTCGAGCTCAGATCTTTGCGGCAAAGGGGGATTTTGAAAATGCCATATTGCTCATTGAACCTCTTATCGAACAAAGTTGGGAAGCCTGCTTAGAAATTGGCAATATATATTGGAACATGCAGATATATGATAAGTCTGTGTTATACTATTTGAAGGTACTTGACTTTGTAATAATGTTTTTAATTGTATAACTTAGTTATAGTAGATTTCACGAGTGCTGCAAATTACTCATCGAATTGCTGCTATTTTCCGCATACGTTACAGATCATTCCTATAAATTGACGTGTGTTAGAACAGAACTCAATAGCATTATTTTTATACCTCTTCTGTATAAACTAAAAGCGCCCAGTGAAAAACCACGTCTTTTCTGAGAATGAAATTTCTGACCTAGAATACTAAATGTAAATATTGATAATGTTGTGAAATATTTTGTGCAGTTAAACAGTTTACGGTTTTAACATGGGGGTTTCATTTTTTTTTACATATTCTCTGATGTTTAAAGCATATTTTTGGTTGAGAGTATAGTAATATTAATTTAATTCCGATATTATCCACCTCGGTAGGCAACGGCATTTACCGTGATCAATGTTCGGTTGCTTATCAACCGAACAAGCTGTGAGCAAATTTCAAATCTTGCACTTTTTAACGATGAATCATTTGCAGCACTCGTGAAATCTACTATATAAATAATTCTTAAATCTGCTGGTTGACCAGAATCAAGATTATTTTGCCCTGTTTTATCTCAAAACTTACCGTAGAGTTGAGTGACTCTACGGCATATTCTTGTGCCTTTGTGCCTAAAGCAAGTTCATACTTGCAGTAAACATACAGTTTTTGAGGACCGATTTACTTCTGGTAGCCTACTCTAACCGGGGCCAAGTTTTGTGGCAGACAGCACTTTCCACCACTAAACTTGCCTTGTTTAAATGGTGCTTAAGGGACTTGACTAATACATAGAAGGTTCCGGATTCAAATACCGCCGAGCACAGAACTGCAATCCCTGATGCACAAATGAATGCCTTTGGCACACACAATCAGATTTTTTATGATGTTTTTTTTTGTGATGAGTGATGATACATCATAATGTACGATACTTTACCCATAGTACATAACACTTATATGGACAGGCCTAAGCCACAACTACCACAAATTTACTAAGTTTCACTAAATTTATTACTAAAACGTCCGACAATTCGTATGTACTGTGAACTGGTTTTCCAACGTACGAAGAAATTTGTCCGATTCGTATATCGGATGTCGGATGCACTGTGAACTGCTATGAATCCTCCTTAAGAATAACAACAAGAATAATTTATTTTGCGCGATTTTACTGAGCAGCAATCTTCTGTGGACGTTTCCACAAATTTAATTTTTGCGTACATTGTTTCCACAATTCTTCGACGTTACGGGCTTTTAACGAAAGTTGTAAAATGCTTCAGCTTGGATTTTTTTCTGGGTGTGTGAACCTTATTGAATAAGTTTTGAAGCTGATTTTTGAATATTTAACGATGAGTATTATACAAATCGATGTTAAAAAGTGCCTTCAGAAAGTGAGGTTATGTTTCAAACGCGTGTTTTTTGCAGGTTTATTATGGAAAGTATTCAATTCAGTGAGTATTTTAAACAACTAGGACATGCTTATTCTTATCAAATTCAAATGCAGATGACACATCGACAATATTGACTTTGTTGTATGGTCCAAAAACGAATTTTTTCTGCATCGATTTTTTAGAGACGATCCATTCTGAGATTTTAATATTCAAATTTGTTTGCAGTACCACAAAACAATTGTCTTACCTGAAATTTGATGTAGATTTTTCTAAACCTGAAGGCAAGAGAGTAGTTGATGTAGATGAATAAATCAATAAAACAATGATTGTAAATTAATAGATTTATTATTTAAAAAATTTGAAATGTATGTAGAATATGAGTAGAATAATCAAGTAAGCAATATTACACTTTATTTCTTGATTTTTTGGACAGTTTTTGCACTGTCATGTAGGGCACTAGGGCTATTCGAGCACTCGCTTTTTTCGTACCGAACACAGGCCGTTTAGATTAACTGTCATTTTGTCACACTAAAATTTTGTTTCTATCATACCACTTCTTGGATACAACCAATGCTTTGACGTTATTCAAGCCAATATGCTCAATCACAAGCAAGCGTTCGCGTTTGATATTGAGATTCGAATTTGAACCGAACAAATGCGAGCCAACTCGAAAAATCGAGTGTTCGGTTCGGCAGTAAACGAGATTTACTTAGCCCGAAATTCGAGACTTGAAGTTTTAGATAACTCGAATAGCCCTACATGGCACCCAATCGGGATGGTCATCATCTTCGAGCCGGTTTACCTTAAAATGACACATAAACTAATATTTCATATAACTCTTACCTGTAATAAAATGCATACTGCAAACCCTACAATTTTGTAGTTGGCCTTCAGAAAAGTTTGGATCTCTCTTAATGGCCTATAGCCATCGCTCCCTTCTAAAATGCGACAACAAACTGTTCGTATAATTTGGCTTGAGGGCTTTTGGTAAGAATATGAAAGGAAATTTCCGTATCTCGGTGGCTTTCCGACCTGCAGTTAACCACTCAACAAATTTTGCCCGTTTTAAAACAAGCAAAAAGACTCGTTTGAAACATAACCTCGGTTTCTGAAGTCACTTTTTAACTTCGTTTTGTATAATACCCACCGTGAAATATTCAAAAATTAGCTGGAAAACTTATTCAATAAGGTTCACACACCCAGAAAAAATCCAAGCTGAAGCATTTTCGCACCAAACGGTTTATTTTAAGCTGATTTAGAAAGCGAGAAATACATGATCTCTTATGGCGCTTTTGCTTTGTTTGCCCCCAACGAAACTAAAGAGAGATGAAAGATGTCACCCCGTCTCTGTTTCTGTTAAACGTGAAAATGATGGATAGCGGAGATTAGACCTTGAACCGGGGTTTCTAAAGCTCTTACCAAGAGAAGTTAGCGGCGAAACTTGGTAACCTAATAAAACTAAAGCGTCAAAAGCATCACCAAATCCCCTGTTTTTAAGAAGAAGAAGTTGATGACAAAATGTAAATATTGTGGTAAACAACCCACAGATACATAACATAATTACTTATAGTACGATTTCCTGCACGGTTTGCTATTCAATTCATCGTTAAAGTTATACGAATCAGCAAATACTTCATCAAAGAAGAAGTCGATGAGGTGAAATGTAAATATCGTGGTAAACATACACACAGTAGAGGTGAATATAAAGTTTTAAAGAACTTAAATATAAACCATTGATTATGTATACATATAATAGGTACATATTCAAAGTATAAACTAAAGAAATAAACAAAAAACAACTAACCGCCGTTTTAACAATACATAAATAAATAACACTGCTCTTACTGATGGACGATTGCAGGTAGATTAAATTCCGCTGTCTGATTATAATCAAAATTATTAGCTAAGAAAACAGGGCAATGACGGTTCCCCACCTCCATTTTCTGGCCATTTTGGAAGTAGGCCTCCACAATAAACAAGACACGTTTCATTCACGTTCATTTGTGTAGGGCATCCTGAAGAACAATCATTCACAAACACACAGCACAATGAACTGCAACCGACTGCAACGAACTAAAACAACAGCCCCTTAAATCAGCTGACTTGCACGCATGATACGCCAATGGAGTGTTGCTAGTAGGAAGAGGATAAGCAGACAGCCAATCAGATCGCTCCTAGCATATGAATTTGTCTCGCACCCCAAGTGGAAGTAAATTTTGGTATGCACTTAGCGGAAAAATGTTTTTTTTTCCCATAGACGCTCCACTTTGATGACCCTGTATATTACTATAGGTGTGTTTTATTGCCACCCGTGTGCAGTTCGTATCTATTCGAAATGATTCTCTTTTGAAGTGAATTGAACACGAGTAATAAAACGCATTTGAGTGTACCTATCACGCGCGCGCATATGCATTCGTGTTACGTGTAGTTAGGCCGACAGGTTATGTTTGTATCGGACATTTTGCATAAGACTTATGCAAGGAGTTAAGTACGAATTGCATATGAAGCCGTCTTGCATCGTCTCACCAACGAAAACAAATACACATAACCTCTCCGAGATACAATCGTGACATGCATGTGACTGCAGACTGATACCTTCCTCCTATTGGCTGATTTAATTTCAATTCATTTTGAATACAACTGATCATCTTTTCCGGCTTGTCCTTCAGGGGTGAAGGGGGAACTGAATATGATCAGTTGAAATCTATTCACTTTCATTTTGAATGCGCAATAAAACGCTTTTTGAGACAAGTGAATACATTTCAAAATGAAATGAACTGATTACCAGTGGCAATAAAACACACCTATTATGTTTTCCTGGAAGGGGGGGGGGGCGCCAAAATAGTAGCGTGCCCCGGGCGCCAGTTTTGCTCGCTACGCCACTGCGATGACCTAACGTGTTAAAAGAAATAGATGAAATAGCAGCCCGTGCAGGAGGAAATCGTACTATAAATTATTAGGTTATGTCTGATGTTTACATTTCAATTCATAGACTTCTTCTTCTTTAAAAACAGAGAATTTGGTGGTACTTATGGTGCTTTTAGTTTTATTAGGCTACCAAGTTTCGCCGCAAACTTCTCTTGGTAAGAGTTTTAGAAACCCCGGTTCAAGGTCTAATCTCCGCTATTCTAAAGACACTAATTTTAGGCTGCAAAAATAAATCCGTTGAGCTATCAGGTGTTTATTAAATTGGGTACGTACTATGAAAAGTTTGGAATGTTGGACAAGGCAAGAAGGTGCTTTCAAAAAGGTTTCAAGTTGAACGGCCGTTCATTAGTAGCTGCATCAGAGCTGAACAAAATCTATAAATTGGAAGAGAATTGGGTAAGTAGTGTAACACAACATTACGGGTCTGCGAGATATTTGATATATGAATTATTTCGAGCTAGGTATGGATTTTCAGCTACGTTGTACTCGGCAGGGTTGGATCATTTTAACCAATGGTCTTGGATGACATGTAACCCGGACAGATGTTCAACTAGCTTTAATGTGATTTGTATATGAATATATGAATGTACTTATAGTACATTCAAATCATCAAAACAAAGGGAAGTAAATCCAATATAGTTGCCTTTTTGAGATCCGACACGGTTTCAGTATTCTATGGCGTCCGCAAATTTTACTAAAGCCCGGCACCCTAGAAACCACCTCTAACGTGCACGTTTGCGGTTTTTAACATTTTACCGCAAAACGGACACCATTACGCTATTTTAGCATCTGTACAAAATTAATCCTTATAAAATTCTGCACAAAAAAAGATAAATACCACTTTTTTTGCAAATACAGATCGTTGATTGTCCACGGATATAGATAGTTAGGCATGGGTTAGTTGAGGCCATGACATCTAGAGAGCAGGGGTTTGAGCAAGATTCATTCACAAATTATAGCGTTTTCGACTTATACGTACCTATTATATATTTTTGCTCGGACTCGATGCAGTTTGCACCGAGTGCGTGCTCAAACCCCTGCCCTCTGCATGTCAAAGCCCTAACTAACCCATGCCTAACTATCCATATCCGTTGACAATCAACGTACAGATATTCTTAAATTGAGGACCTTGGTGCAAGAAGGGGATACGTTATTGTTTGAAAAATTTTCAGGAGAAGCAAAAGAAAGAAAATAAAAAAATCGGCTTTTTGTGTCAGTTTATTGAGCACATATTGTTTTACCAAAAACTAAGACGTGGGGTAATTTATTAGAAAAACGCGTACATATACATTTTGAATTATTTATTATTTGGTGCAATAACTGGATGAGTCCCACAACAACGCAAAATATAAATTGCACAAAGAACAAGATCATTTTTGAAAAGTTTCCAAAACTTTTGAGAACCTTCCAAATTTTTGAAAATTGGCAAATAATTTTAAAAATATTTGAAAATTTTTCAGTCTTTTTATTGATCTAAATTTATTGTGACCGGAAATCTATTTTTTTCAGATTGTTTACATCCTTGAAATTTTCAACATTTTTTAAATTTTACTAAAATTTTTGATAATCTGCCGAATTTTTGAAAATTTGCCAAATTTTGAAACATTTTCTTATATTTTGAAAATTTTCCAAAATTTTTGAAACCTTACAAATTTTTGAAAATTTGCAAGGTTTTTAATATTTGCAAAATTTTTGAAACATTTCCAAATCTATATCAATTAATTCATTGTCACCGGAAATCTGCCTGCACATGTAAAACTTTAACTTAATTGGACAAATTTTCCTTTTTCATTGAATAATGCATTGTCACATTATATCTGCCCATATGCAAAATTTCAACATAATTTAACAAATTTTCCAAATTTTGAAATATTTTCCAATTTTTCCTAAATTTTTTAAAATTTGCAATGTTTTTGTAACTTTTCCAAATCTTTATCAATTAATTCATTGTCACCGGAAATCTGTCTCCACATGCAAAACTTCAACTTAGTTGGACAAATTTTCCAAATTTATGTAAATTTGCAATTTTTTTATTGACTCATGCATTGTCACATTATATCTTCCGATATGCATAATTGCAACATAAAGGGACAAATTTTCCAAATTTTGAAATTTTTTCCAATTTTGTATTGATTCATGCATTGTTACCGGAAATTTGTCCATATGCAAAATTTCAACTCGATTGGACATTGGGAGTAGGTATATCGAAGATTTGAACGCAACAAACAAACAGTGAAGTTAATTTATTATTTCGGTATTACCAAACTCATAATATGCCAGCAACCGCAATTTTGAGGCTTCATCATACAGAGGTATTCCAATATCAACCTTTCGTTAATGATACTATATGTATATTTAATTCCTTCAATAATTATAGTTCTGTATTAAATATTTAAAAAAAAAGATCTGTGCAACTCTTTTTGAGAACTCATAAACTTATTCCCGCGATAGTGGGCTAAAATTAGCAATAAAAGTACCTACCCATATATTGAGGCGCTCGTAGTTTAAGAACCACCTTGGACAAAATAATACCTTGTTTGATAATAATATGGTGACAAATTATATCGTTAAACATTTTCATTTATATATATATATGTATATATATTATATATGTATATATATATATATATATATATATATATATATATATATATATATATATATATATATATATAGGAAAGCTGGTTAATCGACGGTAAGATATAAAGGAGAAAGGTATTTGTCGGGCAATTCCGTCATACGAAGATCGAAGATCAAAGAAGCAACCGTATACACGTGTTTCGGACTATTAGTCCTCATCAGTACGGTATAGCCAAGGAGCAAGATGGACACTCAAATTGGCGACATTGGTCACCCCCTATAGGGAACCATTTGAGTGTTTTTCCATTGAGTGTCCATCTTGCTCCTTGGCTATACCGTACTGATGAGGACTAATAGTCCGAAACACGTGTATACGGTTGCTTCTTTGATCTTCGATCTTCGTATGACGGAATTGCCCGACAAATACCTTTCTCCTTTATATATATATATATATATATATATATATATATATATATATATATATATATATATATATATATAAAACTTTGAAATAGTTAATACAAGATGGCGGTAATTTTTTTATATACATATATATATATATATATATATATATATATATATATAGGAGCTAAAATTACGAAATCGTGACCGTTGCGGTAAAATGCGAACAACCGCTAACGTGCAAAGCACGTGCGCACACGTGGCTTTTATTACTGAACCCCGACGCGGAAAGTGTTCCCAAAAGCGCAACTTTTTACTATACACAGTGATTGTCAAACTACGAGCGCCCTAACATGGGGTACTTTTTTCTTTTTTTTTAAGTTTATGGATTCTCAAAAACAATTGGACAGATGTTTTTGTTGAATATTTAACACAAAACTATAGTTATTGACAGATATAAATGAGGTGGAATGTCCTGAGCGAAATCCGAACTGTTCGTCTGCTATGATCTCGAGTTCTTCGACGATATCTTGTAGCCTTGTTAGGATTATCCGTTCCGTGATCTTGCCGAGTGTTGGTAGTAGACTGATCGGTCGGTAGTTCTGCCGGAAAGTGCGGCTCTGACCGGGCTTGGGAATAGCAATCACATCCGCGCACTTCCACTTTTCAGGGAAATGGCGGAGGCGCAGTACTGCATTCACAATACCGGTCAGGGCGACAATAGCCTTCTTAGGCATAGCTTTCAGCGCAGCGTTCCCGATCCCGTCAGCTCCTGGAGACCTCCGTTTCTTGCACCTGGCGATGGCCTGTTTAACTTCGGTTGGACTGGCAGGGGCGATCGGTTGATCATCTTCTTCGGACATTCTCTGTCTTACTAGACGTTCAACGTTGTCGACGTGCTCGTCGTCGTCATCGTTGTCGTCGTTCAGGGTGAACTGTCTTTCGAAGGTATCAGCGAAGGCCTCCGCTTTATCCTCGTTAGTAAACGCCATACCGGCAGAACCGTGTATGGGTGGCATCGTTCGGGTGCCGCCTTTCAGCGATCGGATCAGTTTCCACGTCGAGTTTTGGTCCTCTTCGTTCAGGGCGTCCAGTTTGGCATCGAAAGCAGCGAATCGACATTCGTCCAGCTCCCGCCGGACTTGTCTTGTGAGACGCTCGTATGTTTCCCTCTCGACTGGGTCCCAATTTCGTTGCCACGCTCTTCTAGCCCTGTTTTTCTCGCGGATCAGTGTCCGTACTGCCGCTGGTAGGGCGCGCCGTTGGTTCCGTACGGGGATTCGGTTCGTTGCTGATCGAAGGGAGGCTTCTATCCGTTCCGTAAAGCTTTCTACAGCTTGTTCCAATTCCGGGATATCTTCTATGAGTCGAATCGGTCCAATCGTATCCTCCAGGTGTTCGGTGTAGGCTGGCCAAGCGATGACGTTCTTCATTACTGGAATGAGGTTGTCCTGGATATCTCCCAAATCAAGTAGAACCGGATTGTGGTCCGAGCTCAGCTCATACAGCGCTGTTAGTTGGTGCCCCAATCCAACATCACGCATGATGACCATGTCCAAAACATCCGGTCTTCCGTTGGTCGGGAAGTGCGTAGGTTCTGGTGTCGCGTCGGCTTGAATGTCCCAAGATTCTACAAGATCGTGAAGTATCTTACCATTGCGGTTCTGGTTTCGAGAGTTCCAAGATGGGTGCTTCGAGTTCAGGTCTCCGGCGATGATAACCCCTTTGTACGTATCCAAAACTGCCCTCAGGTCGTTCTCTAAGATGCTTCTCGCGGGGGCGTTGTAGGCCGCTACCAATCTCAAGAGACCGGCAGTAGTCTTCACAACGACGGCGTTCGCTTCTAGATGTTCGAGTTCTGGGAGTTGGTCCTCGTAGTGGTCCAAGCTTGTTCTCACGAAGATTGCAGTACCGCCTCCTCTCGCACCCTGTCGATCCTTTCTGTGCAATCGGTAGTTTGGCACGCGTGGATTGTCGCCAGCCCGCACGTGCGACTCGCAAATTAGGATTGCGTCGGGGTTAAACCTCTCCGCAAATTCGCGTAGTTCCGCAACACGGTTGACAACTGAGTTCGCGTTCCAAAATACCAACTGTAAGGAACATGGGATTCTTGGTCTTCTCTCCATTAACGTTTGAGGGCGGTCTGCAACTCCGATGCGTGTTTAACTAAAACCCCCAGAATGTCAGCGTTCGCGCTATAACATTCTTCGAAGATTTTAAACAACACCGTGAACAGCTTCAGAAGGTCCGGTCGGTCGGTGTTTGTCACTGGTTCACTTGTCACTTTTTCACTTGTCACTTTTCCACAAAACATTTGTTTACTTGGCACTTGTTTAACTGACACTTTTTCACTTGGCACTTGCTTTTTAGCACTGTTCTTCTTGCTTTTTGACTTCCTCTTCTTAGTAGTCGTATTTCCCGATGAACTGGCCGTTGGGGCCTCTGGTTTTTGTACCTACGAACACGACGGGATGGGTGTTAGGGATTGGCTAGGCAATTTCGGGCTTGCGCCGGTCGGTTGCTTTGCCGGGATTAGGTTTGAGGTTACTTTTGGTTTGTTTGGCGTGACGGCTGAACCGGGGCCCTTCTTATTCCTGTTGCCAGTCCGTTTTCAGGCCCCGCCCATTGCTGGTCCTGGCGCTACTATTGGTTGACGCGGTGAGCGCGGTAGTGGAGGCGTGCCGTGTTCGTGGCGGGCGTGTTGATTGGCGCGTCGTTGATGCCGCGGCGTCTACTGTCTACTGTACATCTTGTCATTTAACAAGCTAAAATAGCGCAACAAATCTGACAGATCTGATAGGTATGTACCACGTATGTACAAATATCAGCCCTAAGTGCAAAAAATCTGTACATTAGCGAAGTCTAACTCGATTTGATGTTTTGAGTATTGGTGGTGAGGAAAAACTTATCGTCCCGCTTTTACCAGGATGTGAAAACATACGTTATTTTGTGAGCTATCAAAATTTTAAGACAATAGGTGCATTATGCCAAGGCTGCTAAATTTCGGTTGGTAATTATATTTTTCGGTAAATTGCCGGGGAATGTAAAACTATTAATTTCAAATATTAATTTGCCATGTAATTAACCACGTATTTTGTAGATAACTACCAATCTCTGGTACTTTCCCTAATTTGATAGTAGTAATTCATTATAAAAATCAGACCAAAGACTATAAATAGGTACTAAAAATCCTATTTATAGCAGCAATTTAAAAAGGGGACTGTCAAACATCTTAATTATAGGAGGAGAAAGGTAATTTGTCGGGCAATTCCGTCATACGAAGAGAGCAATCGTAGACACGTGTTTCGGACTATTAGTCTTCATCAGTACGGTATAGCCAAGGAGCAAGATGGACACTCAAGGGAAAAAACACTCAAATGGAGACCATAAAGGGGGTGACCAATGTCGCCAATTTGGTGCTTCAGTCCCAACATCTTCAGGATTCGAAGACAAGAAGTGACGTCGCGCCGGAGGTTGCGTCACTTCGAAACACGTGTCTACGGTTGCTTTTTTTGTATGACGGAATTGCCCTACAAATTACCTTTCTCCTCGAATATCTCACTGTCGATTAACCAGCTTTCCATCATAATTATAGTAGGTATACAATACTTGAATTCTTTATCGACTCACAGAACAACAACGCCTGGTTTTACATACAATGAACATCTCTTTAACTCGTAAATTCAACTGAAGGTAAATGGGTTCTGATTTAAGATTTGTGTTATTAGCTTCGCTAAATCGATCTCCATGGCCTAATCCCCTTTCCATCTCCTATGCATTCAATATAAAAAGATTAGCTATGGTTTCTCAAATAATATCATTTGACAGGTGAATTGAGGAGTGGAAAGAAGCTTTGATAACAAGAAAACAGTAAACAAATATCCCGGTGTTAAATTAATATCCGGATAAAAATGATTATTGTTTGTCAAACCAAACACAAAATACAAATAAATAATAAAGAAACAAAAATAAAGTACATTGTTTAATGGTTAATTATTGTTCAGGCTTTTTTATTATTATAAATATCAGTAAATTATCAACGGTTATACATATTAACGGTAAACTGCCTTTGGTAATTTAAGCTGTAAATTATTGTAATAAAAAATCAAGATATCCCTACATGACACACATCTAGCTATGGGCCACAGATGTAGAACAAGAACTTTTAAGGAAGCTAACCGTAAATAAAAAAAAATCTATTGAATCGATTGTGCTATATCTGCAGTTGTGTCCGCCATGCCAAAGAAATTCCTTAAAAAATACATAAATATTATATTTTAAATATTATCGATTGCAAATAAAAAACAGTTATGTTTGGTTAATGTTACGCAATCTTTATTTTTATTTTAAGAATAGTGTGTTTATTGTGTGGTTATTAATAAAATAAAAGTACATACTTATATTTTCTTGCGGTAGGTACCCAGTCGTACCCACTTCACAGTGATAATGTAATTTACCTACTCATTATAGTACACAAACTCCTATCAAAACTATTTCCTCGAACAGAGCTAATAAAACATTTGCGGTATTTAACTTTTGGTTTGCTAAATTATTAAAACTAGCTTATACCAATACCATGAGGTAAATCCTAGGATTGACCAATGTAGGTTGGTAAAAGCCCAAAATTAAACGCATACTAGAATTTTTCGGACATTTAACAAATCAAATTGGTCAAACCTAGGACTAACGCGTTAATCCTAGGTTTGGCCGTATTTCGGGCTTTTACAGTAACATATACATCAGGTCTCAGACTACGAGCGCCCCAACTTAGGGGTACGTTTTTGCTAACTTTAGACTATCACGGGAATAATTGTATGAGTTTTCACAAAGAGTTGGTCAGTTCGTCAATTGTTTTTGTTGAATATTCAATACAAAACTATAATATTATTTACGGATTTAAATGTAAGTATAGAATTATTAACGGAAGAAAATGTTGTCATTAGAATACCGTTGTATTGAAGCCTGGAAATTGCGGCTGCTGGCGTTTTATGAGTTTAGAAATACTAAAGTTACAAAAGTATTATAATATTAGGTAAGTATATTAGAGTAGTTCTTAAACTGTAAACCCCTATCTTGGGGTGCTTGCAATTTAAAAAGTACTGTATTTAAGAAAAAGTGGAATATACCTTTTTGGTGCAGAATTTTAGAAAGATTAATTTTGTACGGAGGCAAAAATTGCAAAATCGTGAAAACTGAAAACGTGCACCTATCTTATGGTTCCTGGCTCTAGTAATATTTGCAGACACCATAGAATATTGAAACTCAACATATTTTGGGTCGGATCCCAAAAGGGCAAAATCGTATTGGTCTAATTTGAATGTACTATTACGACTACACTTCAGAAATATAACTGTATTACAGCATCTTTTTATGACCTAAATTTCGCAGTCCTGTGATAATTGATTTGTATTCATAGCAATGTATGTATGTTGTTTTTTCTTCGTTTTATAGGCAGGTAGTATTGGGATCTTGAAAAATTTTGTAAATGGAAAACCAAACGGCAACAATTTGTGGGCTTGGATGCAACTCGGATTGGCATATTATGAACACGGAGAGTTTTCCAACTCGATCAATACGTTGCGGATAGTCATTCGGTTGGATCCCGACAACATGTAAGATATTTTTTTCTGGTATATTTATATATATATATATATATATATATATATATATATATATATATATATATATATATATATCATAAACCTTAGTGGGAATTCAGTCAAAAAACTTTTTTTCTTTTTTATATTTTTTTATTCCATGTACCAATATTTCGGACTAATGTGTGTCTTTCTTCAGGGTTCGGAGAAAATTAGAATGTAAGTGTAAAAATCATGAAAGATGTCATGAAACAAAGTTTGAAAAAGTTTATAAACCTTTTTTTTTCAAACTTTGTTTCATGACATCTTTCATGATTTTTACACTTACATTCTAATTTTCTCCGAACCCTGAAGAAGGTCACACATTAGTGCGAAATATTGATACATGGAATAAAAAAATATAAAAAAGAGAAAACGTTTTTTGACTGAATTCCCACTAAGGTTTATGATATAATAACATACAGTCATTAAATTATCAACTTATATATGTATATATATATATATATATAACTTTGAAATAGTTAATACAAGATGGCGGTAATTTTTTAAGTTAAAAAACTACAGCCACGCCTGGGATTCGAACCCAGATATACGGCAATCCGTATATCTGGGTTCGAATCCCAGGCGTGGCTGTAGTTTTTTAACTTAAAAAATTACCGCCATCTTGTATTAACTATTTCAAAGTTTCATATCAATATATGCAGGTTTCTGCAAAGAATTAACATCCATTATATATATATATATATATATATATATATATATATATATAAAGGAGAAAGGTATTTGTCGGGCAATTCCGTCATACGAAGATCGAAGAAGCAACCGTATACACGTATATACGTGTATACGGTTGCTTCTTCGATCTTCGTATGACGGAATTGCCCGACAAATACCTTTCTCCTTTATATCTTACCGTCGATTAACCAGCTTTCCTATATATATATATAATTGTATAACTTGGCAGGTCATGTTTGGAAACACTTGGAGATGCATATCTGGCTAGAGGGGCTTATACTTCAGCTATTAAAACATTTCAGAGGGTATTGGAACTAAACTCAGCAAGTGCATATTCTCAAATACGAATTGCCTCTATTCAACAGGTATGTTCAACATGGTTCATCAATAGTATTTAAAACTCCAAATTCAAGACGATCTAAATATTTTTTTCCTGTTTACCTTTTACTCATCTAATAATCTGCAAAATATTTAATTATAATTTAATTTTATCACAGTTCAGTTCAAAATACTGTATAACGGAATGTACTCGCAAAACACGTAAACAAGATCTGAGGGGTTTTCTCAGCTATTAGTTAAAAGAATCGTAAAAGCAATACACCAAATTAAAGATAATAGGTATATAATGTTCCGTCTAGTGATAGATTTTTGATAATTTTGTCCTGTTTGACATATTACAAAATCTGACATAAAATTGACGGATTTTTTTATATTTTTACGAAGAACATAGGTTAAAATTGGAAAACGTACTCAAACGTACTACATAATAGGTCTTAGTTACACCTTCCTCTATAAGTGGTCGATTCTGTGCATATCTGTAACGTCTATAAGGTCAAACCTATAAGTCGGTATAGATCTATAAGGAATATTGCGATTCTGTGTGCCCTCATAGGCTATAGATACTCTTATAGATACTCGTAAATATCCTTATTGGGGTGTTACAGGGTATTCTGAGCGATTCTGAGCAGTTCTATAACGTCACTATGACAAAACCTGTAAACTGTTACGTGATATGCGATTCTGTGAACCCCAATAGACTATAGATCCTTTATAGATACTCTTAAATTTACGTGTGGTCCGACGGTGGCTGTAACTTCCTATAGATACTATAAGGATTGGAGATACTATATGTGGATACTCGATCACATATGAACATGGATCTGATCAATCGATTGATCATAATCGATCAGATCGAAGATATCGATCTTTTGTTAATTGATCTGATAAATTTTTTAAATAAAAAAATAATAAAAAAATAAAAATCGACGTAATTCAAATCGATCTGACCGATAAAACAATTTTCCCGCCCAGCACTGCAATCCTGCACTGCAAACGATTTACTGTAAGCAACTCTGGCTTTGTGAAAAATACTATTATGTAAATAAACATACCAGTAAATATTAAATATTTACTTTTATTGTGGGAATATGTCAATGAAGCGGGCACAGGTCCTGGTTCTTTTCCTTTGAAAAAAATTTCCCAGTTGTTAAAAATATTGTTATTTTTTTGTGTTCAGGTGATATCTATTATGGAGATGAAATATATAACAAAAGGACTTGCAAGCAGGGTTGTTATGTTTAAAACACTTTGTTTTAAAACAAATATATTTGTTTTAAACTATTTTGTGTTAAACATGTTTAAAACAGTTTGTTTTAAATGTTTAAAACACTTTGTTTTAAAACAAATATTTTGTTTTAAACATGTTTAAAGCAGTTTGTTTTAAATGTTTAAAACACTTTGTTTTAAAACATTGTTTTAAACATGTTTAAAACAGTTTGTTTTAAATGTTTAAAACACTTTGTTTTAAAACAAATATTTTGTTTTAAACATGTTTAAAGCAGTTTGTTTTAAATGTTTAAAACACTTTGTTTTAAAACAAATATATTTGTTTTAAACTATTTTGTGTTAAACATGTTTAAAACAGTTTGTTTTAAATGTTTAAAACACTTTGTTTTAAAACAAATATTTTGTTTTAAACATGTTTAAAACAGGTTTGATTCCTTATTTAAAATATTTTTTTCATGTTTAAAACATGTTTTTTACGAAGTGTTTATTAACATTGTTTTGTTAAGACACCATTTTATAAAAAAAAAAACAAGTTTGTTTTGTTTTAAATAAAAAAAAAGTTTTTTATAACAACCCTGCATGGAAGGCAAACGCTCTGGGTCGTTTCCTATGAAGAGGGATTTTTGGTAAAGTTATTTTTTGCAAGTTTTCCAATATTTACTTTTAATTAAAAAGTTAATTAAAAAAAAAGAAATAAATAATAAATATCTATCCATCAAAATCCCATTTATCACAAAAAAATTATAAAGTTAAATTTGTTATTATTATTATTATTTAATTGTATTATTATATTTACCATAAATTATGTACAATTTACAGTTTTACAGTTTTTAACAAAATTTTTATTTATTTTTTAATTGACACTATAAATATTCTGATTGCATTATATTTCCATATTTTTTCATTTGATCGTATACACATAAAGGAATAAGAATAAAATACAATATTTCTTTGTATTTTGTAAGTTTTATTTATAAATTTCAAACAGTTCAAGTGACATCCATGAACAAATAAAATCCTTAAACAATTATACGTAATGCGTGTTCTTAATAGTTTCACTTATAATACTAATGTATAATTTATCACAACTTTTACAATACCTTATTTTAATGACAATAAATATAATGATATTTTCCAGAGAATTAATGCTTTTGACAGAACTTAGAACACTTGATTGATCGCCTCCACATTTATAAGTATCTGTACCTACAAATAATTCGTGTTTCAATCAAATGTAACAAAATGTTAGTTAATGACTTTTACCTTTAAGCCAGGGCTGTCCAACCGAACCGGTTTCGCCTATTTCGGCACACTCCGCATGGCGGAGTGTGGCCCGTTTGGCCGCACTTTGGACAGGCCTGCTTTAAGCTGACAATATATTATTTACAAGAACTCTCTTCATATTTGATTTTGCCGGAGATGTTTGAATGCCTGCCGGAGACCTGAGATTAACCTCAAATGCCGCAGACTCCGGCGCAATGCCGGAGACCTGGCAACCCTGCTCTTGAATGAAGCTTCTAATCCAGTCCCAAAGCTTTGAAATCATAATATTTTGCGTAGAACATTTGCACACTTTTTAACAGTACAATTTGACTCGCCTACGTGAGTCTCAACGATTCATCCCGGTTATTTGATGATCAAGTGTCTTGCGTTACACCTTGATGTTTGTCCGAACACAATTGGCCTTTGCAATTGGCATAAGTTTTAACCGAGATTCACATCATAAATAATAATCGTCTGGTTCAATGATCGTGGCCTTTGCAATTGGCATAAGTTTTAACCGAGATACACATCATAAATAATAATCGTCTGGTTCAATTATATTGATTGATTCGTTCCCATATCTACAATTAATTCATAATAAAAAACATTCATTTACAATAAACTGTAGAAATATCGTACCTTCTTCAAACCAATGTTTTGATTGCTTGTTGTACCCGCAAACTGCCCTATCTCGGAAGCATATAACTATCACAGGTAGTTCCTATATGTGGATTCATTTTAACGATTGAATTCTTGTATTATATTGCCAGTAAAGTATTTATAACCTCAATCACAGCGCTAAACTAACCAAACTGTGAAATATGCCATCAGCATTGCCAACAGTTAATTTGATTTGGAGTCTAGTTTGCATGACTGCCAATCTATAAGTTTTAAATTAAACAAAATATATCAGTGAAGATACAAACTATTTTGGCGTACCCGATTGACCGATCATCTATTTTGCCGCACTGATACAAATCCAAAACTAGTCAACTGGTGAAATCAAACGGGGCGACGCTTTGTAAATCCCACCCGAACAGCTGATGCGGCTGTCCGCCATGATCCTTCGCTTACAGATAGATGTGCTCAGAATGCCATTTCTATAAGAGAGTTATAGGGAGGTTATAGAGTTCTATAAGGATTTCTTATCGAAACCTATACGCTATAGATCTATAACCTTATAGAATTTTACGAGTGAAAACACAGAATCGACCCATAAGTGTAGTAAATTTTACGTAAAAATATCAATATCTTATAAGCTTTTTTCACTAAAGGCTGTTCTTCTTTGCGTACATAAATCAGACATTTTATCGTGGCGTGGACACAACATGTCACCAACATGTGCAACAACAACCAATAATGCATATACAGGGTGAGTTATTAGTATCCCGGCGGTCGATAGTCATCAAATCGTTTGAGAAAGAAGAAACTGTTTTATACAAAAGTTGTTTGACTCGCCGTTTTCTATAACGTAAAATTATTGTCATTTATACAGGGTGTTGCATTTAGGCGTGACGGAATGTCAGTAAATTTTTTTTAATGGAACGTCCTGTATATCATACCGTATTATGAATCCTAAGGAAGTTGTCTTTCCAACTGTGTAAGTTGTACTCGTGTAGAGTAAATAGTTTCTGAGATATTCAATTGTTTGTCAAAAAATTGGCAATTGCAGGGCTTTCTTAAAAACTACGTTAATACTACATTTTTGCAGATATTGTCCTAAAAATTTTGTCACATAATAACTAAACCCATAGCTAGATGCTGATGTCATGAAAAATTAGATACAGTATATAAGGTGATTGTACCATGCACTACTTTTTAAACATTTCTAAATTGCTTTTTCTTGTGATTTTTAAATGGAACAGCCTGTATATTATTTGCTAATCGAAATGTCTCTTAAATTCTTTGTAATTAATATTCACTATATCGTATATCTATTTTAACTTGTTTTTGTGATATTTGTAATTTAAGGAGTAGTATGCTCTTTAGTATCTTAATATTGCTCTGTATACGGTGTGCTGGGTAGCATTATGTAAAATATTTAAAGGCTTATAGAAGAAGTCACTTAGAACCTATTTAACTAGATTTATTCATATAAAAGGTATTACGGTTATCAAGGTATTACACAATTTTATAAGTATGTTTTACAATTTTTACAAACGTACAGTAAGCGAACCTGAAGACCTAGTAACTTCAGTTGGGCTCCGAAGTAAACCAGAAACAGTGTAATTTTAGAGGGACTATCGTGAAAAATTGTTCACTTGTGTGAACATTGTGCGGAGACGTTTCATTGTCCCATACACAAAAACAAACAGAAACGCTAAAACCTGTCTTGATGAGATACGTTTGAGAACGGATTTGTATTCAGTACAAAAAAACAACCAACAATATCTACTTACTATTGTTAATTGGTTTAAAATAGGTTATTTTTCTGGAGAGACAATTGAAAATTGGGATAATATGAATGGTAGTATGAGTAATATTGATAATGTGAATGGAAAGATTTTTTTTTGCTAATAATGAAAATCTGAATCTAACGATGCCTATCTGTTTTTGTTGCATATTTTGATTTTCAACACTCTGAAGTCAACAAATGTTCACGATACTTAACCTAAAAGTACAGGGTTTAGGGGTTAAATATATTGAAATTTTTAAATCGCGTGTTCGGTAGCCATACGATAGACGGCAAAATGTACTTACAAAATTTCATATAAAATTGTTAATATGTTGATAACAGTAATACTTTGTATAAGGATCAAGCTGGTTAAATCGTTTCTAAATTATCTCTTCTATCGCCACTTGAAGACTATACATCAAACTACCAAATACCTTATTCAAAGCAATATTAAAATTAACAATTGCATTACATTTTCGTAAAATTGCAAATATCACAAAAAATAGTAACATTTGGTGTATGACATACTAGATGTAAATTAGAGTAAAATAAAGGGTTATTACAGCCAACACATATTATACAGGCTGTTCCATTTAAAAAACTCGAGAAAAAGTAATTTGAAAAACATCAAAATTTACTAAGCTCAATGATCACCCTGTATAGTGTATCTAATAACGTTGGATACTATCATCTACTTACTGGCTTTGACTATTGTCTCACATAGTTTAAATGCATAATCGGCAAAAATGTCGGTTTTACATAGTTTTTAAAAAGATCCTACAACGAGCATATTTTGGAAAAACAGTTGAATATCTCTGGAACTATTAACGCTGTGACTTAGCAACATACACGGTTGGATAAACAAATTTACTAGTATTCATAATATAATAAAAAATACAGGTCGTTCCATTTAAAAAAATTTACATACTTTCCGTCACACCTAAATGCAACACCACGTATAAATGAAAATAATTTCACGTTATAGAAAATGGCGAGTCAAACAACTTTCCCAAACGGTTTATTAACTATCGATCGCCGGGATACTAATACCTCACCCTGTATATGTAATACATGACATATGTAATACACGACACGGTTTTGTGCAGGGTCGGTCTACTACCACCAACTTAATATATTATGCTGATTTTGTGTCGGATGCGTTGGAGAGAGGGTTTCAAGTGGATGCGATTTATACGGACCTTTCCAAGGCATTCGATAGGGTTGATCATGCCCTGCTGTTGAGCCGGTTGGATGCTGTGGGTGTGCATGGGAAGCTGCTTTCGTGGTTTCAGAGTTATCTTACGGGGAGGAAGCAATTTGTGAAAGTAAATAACATTGTTCAGCTGAGATTGACGTTTCATGTGGTGTTCCTCAGGGTGCACACTTATCGCCATGGCTGTTTAATTGCTTTATTAATGATGTTCGACAGTGCTTTACTCATTCGCATTTCTGTCGGCTATTTAGTAAGATAAGTTTTGAAATTTAAATTCGCGCGCGCCACCTGTCGACCGCTAGTGCAATGAAGGTGGCGCGCCATCTGGTGGTCAGTTACCGAAGTAGGTTTGCGTGCGTTCTTTATCAGCCATATTGTGAATTGTTGCGCACGCGCGTCAAAAATACTCTTGAATAGACTCGAACTTAGCCTCCGGAGAACGCAAGCCTGTCAGCTCGGTCACCTTACAGGTGACCCATTAGACTATTAGAGTAATTTGTTCGGTCCTTTTGTAAACTGGATGAACTCTGGTAGCCGCGCGAGAACGCAAATCCAGCAGTCCAGCGTCCTCGCAGGGAGACCATGACACAATTTATAAGAGGATTTGAAGTAATTTTTTAAGCATGTAGTCCTTACATGCTTAAAAAATTAAAACTTGTAATTGTCAAAATAAAAGACTACATGTTTTAAACAAAAATTTATTAGAAATTATGGATACAATTCTGAAACAAAAAATAAAATTAGATTTATGCATATAAAAAATTGTGTATACAATTCTGGCGGTTAATTAGTGAATTCATTAATTTTTTTTTAAAGCTATGAGAGTTTTACGGGTTAATTTAAAGGGAGTCTAAATTCGTTTTATTTCCGTCTCCCTCATTGGCAGGTGGCCCCTCAGCTTATCAGAGCCCTAACTTACCGACTACATCTTATAATTGCAGCGTTTTGTGTGGACTTCCGGTTTTAGCTTCAAAATTCGTATATTTCGTAAACTAAGGCTTCGCATATCTTCTAAACTAAGGCCAAAACCAAAAATTAATTTCAAATTTCGTTCTCGCGACCCGCAAGAGCCCTAACTTACCGACTACAAATTATAATAGCAGCGTTTTGTGTGGACTTCCGGTTTTAGCGACAAAAGTCCTATATCTTGTAAACTAAGGCTCGTATCGAAAAGCTAATTGAAAAATTACCCCCTAACACTACAACCCTGTCCGCTTTGACAATGGCACTACTAAAGAACATTTTTTTGGTTAAATTGAAAAACCGGGCATATCTCGCAAACTAAGGTCTGTAATGAAAAACTAATTTCAAATTTCCTCCGCACGACAGCCGGGACCGCTTTGACAACTACGAACGCGAAGGCGTTGCCAAAATTGTCAAAAAGGCACTACTACAAAAATTTTTGGTACAACGAATCCAAGTCAACCATTGTGAACCAGAAGTCGGCCATTGTGAACCGGAAGTCGTCTATTTTGAACCGGAAGTTGTCCATATTGGGCGCAACGAACCCAAGTCAGCCATTTGGAACCGGAAGTCGACCATTTTAACCGGAAGTCAAGCCGGAAGTCATCCATTTTGAACCGGAAGCCGACCATTTTGAACCGGAAGTCGTCCAGTTTGAACCTGAAACCCATCTTGGGCACAACGAACCGAAATCGGCCATTTCGAACCGGAAGAGGGTCATTTTAAACCGGAAGTCAAACCGGAAGTTGTCAATTTTAAACCGGAGGTTGGCTATCTTGGGTGCAGTCGAGCCCACATCGGTCATTTTGAACCGGAAGTCGACCATTTTGAACCGGAAGTCGCCCATCTTGGACGCAACGTACCGAAGTCGACCATTTTGAAACGGAAGTCAGCCATTTTGAACCGGAAGTCGTTCATTTTGAACCGGAAGTCGGCCATCTTCGGTGCAGTCGAGCCCAAGTCGGTCATATGTAAACTAACGTGCTATTTACAATTAACATTTTTGGTCAGTTTACGAATTAGGCGCGTGCCATCTGATGACCATTTTGTGTATTAATTTATTAAATTTGTTGCACGCGCGCCATTTTGAAAAGCAATGAGAGTTTGAGGTCAATTTTACGGGTTAATATTAAAGGGGGCCTAAATTCGTTTTACTTCCGGCCCAGGTAGAAAGAGATAGCTATAGTGAGATGGTTAGTATGATAAGGATAGCCGATATCGATGACGTCATTACGAGAGATATCTTATTTTATTTGTTTTATTTTAGTAATAAGATGGAGAAAAAGAGGCAACAAATTTGTTAAAAAGGTCATTTATTTAGTATCATACATTTTTTCTGCTAATTTATTATATCAAAAAACGAAATCACGCCCCGCTGATGATGATCTCGGCGACTGCGACGAGGATAACGTCGTCGTTGTCCACCACGTTTGCAGCCAATCTCAAAGAAGGTAAGCATTTTGTTGACCGCATTGCAGCTCGTTGATGACATGCTTGTCGTAATGATACTTGCCACCAACGCCATCAGCTACTGCTTGAAGTTTTAGCGTTGAAAGTGCCGGACAACCCAATGTCTTCAACATTGAGAATATGAATATTAGGTAGTACGGTTTCTAACCAGCGTTTTTTTGCAGTCCCTTAACAATTGTTTGAGAACCTTCATCAACCGACCGACCAAGGACGGTTGCCGTAGTCGGTCGGTTGGTCGGTCTCCGTGTGTCATTCAGTAATACACATCTGCCTAATTAACGATTGCATTTTAAAGTATAGACCATTAACTTACTCTCTTACTCTGCCATGCCTGTACATCTTCCGACTGGTCTGCTATTGCAGAAAAAATATTACTAGGTTTGTCAGAAATGGGGACATATCACAGTCGATGCGCACGCGTGGGGTATCCCGACTCGCCACACCCGGGCGTGTCTCTGCGGCTTTTGAACGCGGAGCATATTACATGATGATACGAGCATACAACGCTCTACCTACTAGAATACAAATCGCGACTTCATTTTCCGCCTTTCGATCGCATACAAAGCTATATTTGCTAGACAGAAAATTCTACTCAGTGGAGGAATTCATGGGCCATCGTGACTAAAATGCACTCGGTTTGGCTAAAATGTCGATGTACTGTTTGTGACTGTTTCTTTTGTTATTTATCAGATCTTTGTTGTTTGTTTGATGTATGTGTGACGGTTGCCTGTTCATTTTATGAACAGCATATCTATTGTATTGAATTTAGTTCTTAGTTTGTGTGCATGTGTTTGGTAGTGTTCTGCATCAACTTCTATAGTAGTGAATAAAGATAGAGTCTGTAGAATGTATACCTGAAAGATGACAATGTCAATATCTGTAAGGATCGAACGACAATAAAGTATTATTATTATTAACTAGAGAGGTCAGCAGCAGTCGGTCGGTCGGTCGGTCTCTGTGTGTCATTCAGTAATAAACATTTTCCTCATTACTAACTGGCGAGGTCAGATCGCTGTAAGACACCGGGATGATGAACACTTGGATCGTCGACGTGCAAGGCTTTCAACTGAAGCAGAGTGAATTCATAAGCAAATAATTGACCCTAATACATGTGTATTCCGGTCATGGTGAATTGCATAATTTTTTTAAATTATCCGTTAAGTTCGCGCATTTGGAGGAAAATCTACAGAGACATGTGCGGGTCGTAACAACACAAATACATGGTCTTACGTGGCAAAAGCAAGATGAGAATTTTCTCTACAACAGCAACCTCAACACGTCCCGATGTCAACAACAACACCAACAAGCAGCAGAAACTGCATAAAATGAAGAAGCTCCTTATACCAATAATTTATGTTCACTTCTACGGACGTCCGGAATTGATGAAGGTTCTCAAATAATTGTCAAGGGACTGCAAAAAGACGCTAAAAATCCTTTTTGAATAAAAATAGACATACGCAATTTTCAAAAGAGGCTGACGATATATAAAATTTTCGTAGTGATGTTTCATGAGGGTATGGTTTTGTCGCGCGCTCTCGGCCTATTAGTAATCAAATGCACACAATTTGGAATTAATTCTTTGGAATGTGCAAAGCACACGATAATTTAGCCTAAACAGTCTAATTCTCCATTATAATTTAATTTATATTCAATTCACTGGGGAACATTTTGAAACGTTTTGTATGTGACTGGGATGTGACTACATGTTTTAGATAGAGTTTTCACAACTGAATACGAATCCGAGCTCAGAAGACGCCCATCACGTCAGGTTTACGAAAAAAATTAGGTCAAAATATCAAAAAATAGCGTTTTTGGCTTCATTTGAACATGTACGATGCATGAACCAGACGCCCGGGAAACATCAGGAAGATCTCCCTCTAAAGCTTAAATTTTGCTCTTTCAAGTGCACCTATTATAATTGTTGTCACAACTGCTCTTCAGGCGGCGTTTCTTTGAAGTGGAGGTACGCTCCCTCGCAAACATGCGAATTAGCATTTTGTTATAATATTCAACTGAAGGGTTTATAATGTTAAGCGATTAAATTTTTCATATATTTAAAATATTCTCGCTTTAGTTTTTATATATATAAAGGGTTTTTATGTAGGTTATAATCTTCATTGCTGAATTAATGTTCAAGAACTGAAAGTTTTCAAATAATTTACTTCTTTTCCGGCTTTTATGATTATGATTATGATATTTTTATGTCATTGACGCGTGATTAGCCGTATAGAGTTTTTCGCATGAAATACAAAACCCAAACACAAAAGGTTACCATAAAATCAGGTTTTGGAAAAAAATGCGTGGACATTTGCTTTGTTTGGCATGTTCGCGAATATATAGCGGGTGCAGACTACATTTACATGCACTTTTAAAAATGTTGATCATATTTTTCTGAAGGAACTGGCTTCTTCCCAGCAAAATAAAATAAATGAAAAATTATATTTAAAATAATACTTTTCAGGCGACCACAAATAAAACCATAAAATAAGTAAAATAGCTAATTGAAAGTACTGTAATTTTCATTTACTCACATTTCCAATGATATTCAGTTAATTTAAGCATTTCTTTAAAAACAGTTGCTTATATTGTGAAGATTGAAATCATACCATAGTCGCGATAAATGAACTTTAAATTCAATGTTATGTTACTTTATGTATGTCTATGCAACATTTATGATAATGTCGGGTCTATTTCATGTGAAATGTTACCTCTACATTAAATAAGGTAGGTAATGACATTTGTTTGCTGGCCAAAAATTTCCAAAACTGAACAGTAGAGATTTTAAAGCATCGTATACAGGGCGCAATTTTGAAACATTAATTTTTACTGTTTTATACTGTATTTACTCAAAAAAGCAGTTTAACCATAAATCTTTAAAGATGGTGGAGAATCATGGCCAACTTTTAGTGTTCTTGATTCTGTGTTCTTGATTCATGATTTTGACATTTTTGAAGGATTTTTCTTGCTTCTTTTTTACATATTATACCACACTTGTTAAGGCTGTAGATTTATTGCAAACTTTTATGTTATTGTTGTTTTTACAGTATTTTAGAACTAAAAGAAACATCTTTTTTTATTGAATGGAAATTATGACAGGTTGGTTTCACTTGTATGACGGTCAGGTGGAAAAAAGCGGGAGCACACAATGTATTCAGGGTTCAGGCTGATGATAGAAATGCTCTTCACTTAAAAATTCCATAAAAAATAAAATGGAAAACTTGGTTTGAAATGATGTGACATACTCAAAAAACTTTGATTTCAGCTCCGATTCAATCGTTGCAATAACAAACAAAAGTAGGTGTAAGTAACATTCGTAACAAGGTAAGAACAATTGTGATATATCATAATTTAATCTGACGAAATCTGCCCTTAACAAAACCGAAAGTTGGCAATGGTTTCTCCGTAATGTTTAAACTCAAGAAGTGGCACAATTAGATTTTTTGTGCCGGTTACAAACGTCCAATGTATATTATTTTTATATTAGCTATTTTTTAGTAAAAACTATAACAAATTACTAAAATTTATATTAAAAACATACAAAATTTTACCCTGTAGACGACAAAAAAATCACAATGCTATAAAATCTCTACTGTCTACTTTTATCAAAACACACAAATGTAATTGCCTATTGATTTTAACACACCTATAATTTCTCATCAAATTGACCCGATATTATCAGAAATCATGGTAGTTTAAAACTCTTTGTTTTAAAACAGTGTTTTAGACATGTTTTAAAACAAATATTTTGTTTTTAACAATTTTGGTTTAAACATTTTTTTTAAACAGTTTGTTTTAAGTGTTGTTTTTAAACGTTTTATAAGCTACCGAAATTTGAACAGCATATTTAATTATTTAATGAGAGCTGTATGCTGGTCTTTAAGATTTGTATGCATAGATCAATTAAAAAATCTAAAATTATATAAATTTTGTATTTATTAGTCAAATAAAAAGTTTTTCATAAAATATAGTAATACAAGAGCAGTAGTAGTAAATAAAGTAAGGAATGAAAAGTTGTGGATCAAAATACTTTCAAATGAAATAACCAAATATATGCATGATTTAAAACAAATTTTATTCCTTGTTTAAAACATGTTTTTTGCGTGTGATTTAAACGTTTTTATAACAACCCTGTCAGAAATGCTGCCCAGCCGAACATAAAGTAACATAACATTGGATTGAAACGTTCTGTTATTGCGAATTTATGGTATTAATCTTCGTAATACAAGGCGTCCTTTTTACTTTTTTTTTATTTAGAAAAACGAGTAATTAAAAATGTGTACCGCTTTTTATGGCCCACAATAATGACCAAACTGTACGGAAACTTACGTATTTACAACGCAAAATCATGTTACTTGAGTAATGTGCTTACGCCTTATGTCTTTAAGAGCTACTGCAGCGCTTTTCTGCCAAGGGGCCTCCACAGCTTTTCTGCCCAGGGGCCCCCACAGTCCTAAATCCGACGCTGACTGGTTAAAAAATTTTTCATGTTATCGCCGCGCGCCATCGTGCACACCCTAACAAGAAATGCTGCCGAGACTTATGTGTACATGATGCAGACATTATGACTAGTGACTTGAAAGAGCGAGGCTTAAGCTTTATTTTGATGTACTTTTTAAGATTCTAGCACATCGTGTCCGTAAGTTATATATTCTCAAATTTGGCTAAAAACACTATTTCTTTATACTTTGACCTCATTTTTTTCGACAACCTGACGTGATGGCCAACTTCTGACCTCGGATTTGCATTCAGCGTAAAAAACAGTAACAAAACTGTGTAGCCACATCCCCGTCACAAAATTGATGTTCCCCAGTGTTATTGTTCGTCTTTGAAACACCAAAGTTGGTGCTCTAGTTTGTTTAGATTTCCTATGTTAAACATAAAACAGTCAATTTTAAAAATGTCACAACCTAAAATCAAGGCAGCAGCGTTAAACAAAGTCATCTCAGAGCTTCCTTATTTTCTTTACATCAAAATTCTTCGATGGTGCTTTTGTTGTTCACGTGAAAAGAATTAGGGTAAATGCATTCTCCAAGCAATTACAATAATGTATTGTCCGACACGGATAACGGTGTTGGGTAAAAGAACACACACACATGCACATGCTCAGCTGTAAACCGATCACATTTGTAATCAAGGTTGATGCATTGGCATCTATTCATTATGTTGAATTCATAATGCTCGTGTTTCGATTTTTATTTTTATTATTATTACATACTATTACTTTGCTAATTTGCAATGCGTAATCGATTCCGATGCAATAGCGGTTAGTCGGCATACCAAAAGGCGCTTAATAGGGGCCATCGGTATATCAAAAACGTTGGTATACTAATAAGCGCTGTTTGGTCACATTTTTGTTCATCAAAATTTTACACCGGCAATGTGAGTTTGTGTAATAAACTTCATATCACTAAATTTGTAAGGTTTCGTGGATGAAAGTGGAAAGACAATCTCGTGGTAACGGTAATCTTTTATAAAAAAAAATGTCAGGAAACAATGAGTTACACCTAATATTTAATGGTGAGAAACACCGTCAACCGATTGAATTTCGAAAAGCCTGCTGGCAATAGCTAATTTAATTACAAAGTTCAAGTGAAATGATTACATAAGAATTTCGTGACCATTAACTGGCAAGGTCAGCAGCAGGCGATCGGTTGATCATTCAGTATCTAATAAACAAACGTGTTTCATTTCAGTCACCTTAATATAAGAGTGGTTGAAACCATTACCAGTTATTATTTTCAAATAATTTAACTACGCGCTCACTTCAACGATTAACATAAAACGTCCAAACGTTACCGTCAAAAAAATGAAAAGCAGCTCCTAATATCTATTATGACATTGAAATCAGCAAATTAATTAATAAGCGAAATGATTACGTAAGAATGTTGAAATATAGCGGCCTATTCGCGATATTTCTTTTTCTCAGGTCATTATCGTTGATAAGATAAAATACTCTAATCCCACAACTTACATTTTGCGAGATCTTAGCGGAGAACCAATTTTAGGAGCCTTTCTCGAAACAAGAATTACTAAAAAACAAACTATCCACGCGTTCAAGTTTTAGAATAAAAAATGTACTCCGAAAAAAGGGAAATGGTTTGGACGGTATGGGGTCTCGACTAAATAAGTTGGATTTCTAAAGCTGACCTTGCTTAATTTTTTTACAAAAACCAAAATACATACAATATGGTGTTGTAGTGTTAGGGGAATAAATTTTCACTAATTTTTTTCGATACAGACTTGAGTTTACAAGATATAGGAGTTTTGTAGTGAAAACCGAAAGTTCACACAAAACGCTGCAATTGTGACTGCAATTGATAAGATGTCTCTCGTAATGACGTCATCGATGTCGGCTATCCTTGTCATACTAATCATTTCACTATAGCTATCTCTTTCTACCTGGACCAAAAGTAAAACGAATTTATACCCCCTTTAAAATTAACCCGTAAAACTGAGCTCGTTATTAAATTTAACAAAAAAAATTTCTTTAGTATAGTTGTTAAAGCGGCCCGGTTGTCGTGCGGGCGAAATTTAAAATTAGTTTTTCATTACGGACGGTAGTTTGTGAGATATACCCGGTTTTTCAATTTAACCAAAAAAAAGTTCTTTAGTCGTATTTCTGCAACGCCTTCGTAGTTGTCAAAGCGGACAGGGGTGTAGTAGTGTTAGGGGGTAATTTTTCAATTAGTTTTTCGATGCGGGTCTTAGTTTAGTAGATATAGCCAGTTTTTGTGGGCCTTTTTGTCAATTTTTGCAACGCCTTCGTGTTCGTAGTTGTCAAAGCGGACAGGGGTGTAATTTTTCAATTCGTTTTTCGATGCTGGTCTTAGTTTAGGAGATATAGCCAGTTTTTTAAATTTAACAAAAAAAAATTTCTTTAGTAAGTACCTAGTGCCTTTTTGTCAATTTTTTCAACGCCTTCTTGTTCGTGTATTCAAAGCGGACAGGGGTGTTGTAGTGTTAGGGGGTAATTTTTCAATTAGTTTTTCGAAACGGGCCTTAGTTTACAAAATATAGGACTTTTGTCGCTAAAACCGGAAGTCCACACAAAACGCTGCAATTATAATTTGTAGTCGGTAAGTTAGGGCTGTTGCGGGTCGCCAGAGCGAAATTTGAAATTAATTTTGGGTTTTGGTCTTAGTTTAGAAGATATGCGCGGCCTTAGTTTATGAAATATACGAGTTTTGAAGCTAAAAACGGCAGTCCATACAAAACGCTGCAATTATAAGATGTAGTCGGTAAGTTAGGGATCTGATAAGCTGAGGGGCAACCTGCCAATGAGGGAGACGGAAATAAACCGAATTTAGACTCCCTTTAAATTAACCCGTAAAACTGAGCTCGAACTCTCACAAATTTTCAAAAAAAAAAATTAATTCACTAATTAACCGCCAGAATTGTATACACATTTTTTTATATGCATAAATCTATTTATTACTTTATCATACGCAGTATGTAAAGTATTGTAATCATGCCAACAAAAATTTTTGAGATTTTAGCGGAAATATGTCTTTTTGGGTCCCCTCAACATTTTTGACCAAGGTACAAAAAAATGTGTGTGTGTGTGTGTGTGTGTGTGTGTGTGTGTGTGTGTGTGTGTGTGTGTGTGTGTGTGTGTGTGTGTGTGTGTGTGTGTGTGTGTGTGTGTGTGTGTGTGTGTGTGTGTGTGTGTGTGTGTGTGTGTGTGTGTGTGTGTGTGTGTGTGTGTGTGTGTGTGTGTGTGTGTGTGTGTGTGTGTGTGTGTGTGTGTGTGTGTGTGTGTGTGTGTGTGTGTGTGTGTGTGTGTGTGTGTGTGTGTGTGTGTGTGTGTGTGTGTGTGTGTGTGTGTGTGTGTGTGTGTGTGTGTGTGTGTGTGTGTGTGTGTGTGTGTGTGTGTGTGTGTGTGTGTGTGTGTGTGTGTGTGTGTGTGTGTGTGTGTGTGTGTGTGTGTGTGTGTGTGTGTGTGTGTGTGTGTGTGTGTGTGTGTGTGTGTGTGTGTGTGTGTGTGTGTGTGTGTGTGTGTGTGTGTGTGTGTGTGTGTGTGTGTGTGTGTGTGTGTGTGTGTGTGTGTGTGTGTGTGTGTGTGTGTGTGTGTGTGTGTGTGTGTGTGTGTGTGTGTGTGTGTGTGTGTGTGTGTGTGTGTGTGTGTGTGTGTGTGTGTGTGTGTGTGTGTGTGTGTGTGTGTGTGTGTGTGTGTGTGTGTGTGTGTGTGTGTGTGTGTGTGTGTGTGTGTGTGTGTGTGTGTGTGTGTGTGTGTGTGTGTGTGTGTGTGTGTGTGTGTGTGTGTGTGTGTGTGTGTGTGTGTGTGTGTGTGTGTGTGTGTGTGTGTGTGTGTGTGTGTGTGTGTGTGTGTGTGTGTGTGTGTGTGTGTGTGTGTGTGTGTGTGTGTGTGTGTGTGTGTGTGTGTGTGTGTGTGTGTGTGTGTGTGTGTGTGTGTGTGTGTGTGTGTGTGTGTGTGTGTGTGTGTGTGTGTGTGTGTGTGTGTGTGTGTGTGTGTGTGTGTGTGTGTGTGTGTGTGTGTGTGTGTGTGTGTGTGTGTGTGTGTGTGTGTGTGTGTGTGTGTGTGTGTGTGTGTGTGTGTGTGTGTGTGTGTGTGTGTGTGTGTGTGTGTGTGTGTGTGTGTGTGTGTGTGTGTGTGTGTGTGTGTGTGTGTGTGTGTGTGTGTGTGTGTGTGTGTGTGTGTGTGTGTGTGTGTGTGTGTGTGTGTGTGTGTGTGTGTGTGTGTGTGTGTGTGTGTGTGTGTGTGTGTGTGTGTGTGTGTGTGTGTGTGTGTGTGTGTGTGTGTGTGTGTGTGTGTGTGTGTGTGTGTGTGTGTGTGTGTGTGTGTGTGTGTGTGTGTGTGTGTGTGTGTGTGTGTGTGTGTGTGTGTGTGTGTGTGTGTGTGTGTGTGTGTGTGTGTGTGTGTGTGTGTGTGTGTGTGTGTGTGTGTGTGTGTGTGTGTGTGTGTGTGTGTGTGTGTGTGTGTGTGTGTGTGTGTGTGTGTGTGTGTGTGTGTGTGTGTGTGTGTGTGTGTGTGTGTGTGTGTGTGTGTGTGTGTGTGTGTGTGTGTGTGTGTGTGTGTGTGTGTGTGTGTGTGTGTGTGTGTGTGTGTGTGTGTGTGTGTGTGTGTGTGTGTGTGTGTGTGTGTGTGTGTGTGTGTGTGTGTGTGTGTGTGTGTGTGTGTGTGTGTGTGTGTGTGTGTGTGTGTGTGTGTGTGTGTGTGTGTGTGTGTGTGTGTGTGTGTGTGTGTGTGTGTGTGTGTGTGTGTGTGTGTGTGTGTGTGTGTGTGTGTGTGTGTGTGTGTGTGTGTGTGTGTGTGTGTGTGTGTGTGTGTGTGTGTGTGTGTGTGTGTGTGTGTGTGTGTGTGTGTGTGTGTGTGTGTGTGTGTGTGTGTGTGTGTGTGTGTGTGTGTGTGTGTGTGTGTGTGTGTGTGTGTGTGTGTGTGTGTGTGTGTGTGTGTGTGTGTGTGTGTGTGTGTGTGTGTGTGTGTGTGTGTGTGTGTGTGTGTGTGTGTGTGTGTGTGTGTGTGTGTGTGTGTGTGTGTGTGTGTGTGTGTGTGTGTGTGTGTGTGTGTGTGTGTGTGTGTGTGTGTGTGTGTGTGTGTGTGTGTGTGTGTGTGTGTGTGTGTGTGTGTGTGTGTGTGTGTGTGTGTGTGTGTGTGTGTGTGTGTGTGTGTGTGTGTGTGTGTGTGTGTGTGTGTGTGTGTGTGTGTGTGTGTGTGTGTGTGTGTGTGTGTGTGTGTGTGTGTGTGTGTGTGTGTGTGTGTGTGTGTGTGTGTGTGTGTGTGTGTGTGTGTGTGTGTGTGTGTGTGTGTGTGTGTGTGTGTGTGTGTGTGTGTGTGTGTGTGTGTGTGTGTGTGTGTGTGTGTGTGTGTGTGTGTGTGTGTGTGTGTGTGTGTGTGTGTGTGTGTGTGTGTGTGTGTGTGTGTGTGTGTGTGTGTGTGTGTGTGTGTGTGTGTGTGTGTGTGTGTGTGTGTGTGTGTGTGTGTGTGTGTGTGTGTGTGTGTGTGTGTGTGTGTGTGTGTGTGTGTGTGTGTGTGTGTGTGTGTGTGTGTGTGTGTGTGTGTGTGTGTGTGTGTGTGTGTGTGTGTGTGTGTGTGTGTGTGTGTGTGTGTGTGTGTGTGTGTGTGTGTGTGTGTGTGTGTGTGTGTGTGTGTGTGTGTGTGTGTGTGTGTGTGTGTGTGTGTGTGTGTGTGTGTGTGTGTGTGTGTGTGTGTGTGTGTGTGTGTGTGTGTGTGTGTGTGTGTGTGTGTGTGTGTGTGTGTGTGTGTGTGTGTGTGTGTGTGTGTGTGTGTGTGTGTGTGTGTGTGTGTGTGTGTGTGTGTGTGTGTGTGTGTGTGTGTGTGTGTGTGTGTGTGTGTGTGTGTGTGTGTGTGTGTGTGTGTGTGTGTGTGTGTGTGTGTGTGTGTGTGTGTGTGTGTGTGTGTGTGTGTGTGTGTGTGTGTGTGTGTGTGTGTGTGTGTGTGTGTGTGTGTGTGTGTGTGTGTGTGTGTGTGTGTGTGTGTGTGTGTGTGTGTGTGTGTGTGTGTGTGTGTGTGTGTGTGTGTCTGTGTGTGTCTGTGTGTGTCTGTGTGTGTCTGTGTGTGTCTGTGTGTGTCTGTGTGTGTCTGTGTGTGTCTGTGTGTGTCTGTGTGTGTCTGTGTGTGTCTGTGTGTGTCTGTGTGTGTCTGTGTGTGTCTGTGTGTGTCTGTGTGTGTCTGTGTGTGTCTGTGTGTGTCTGTGTGTGTCTGTGTGTGTCTGTGTGTGTCTGTGTGTGTCTGTGTGTGTCTGTGTGTGTCTGTGTGTGTCTGTGTGTGTCTGTGTGTGTCTGTGTGTGTCTGTGTGTGTCTGTGTGTGTCTGTGTGTGTCTGTGTGTGTCTGTGTGTGTCTGTGTGTGTCTGTGTGTGTCTGTGTGTGTCTGTGTGTGTCTGTGTGTGTCTGTGTGTGTCTGTGTGTGTCTGTGTGTGTCTGTGTGTGTCTGTGTGTGTCTGTGTGTGTCTGTGTGTGTCTGTGTGTGTCTGTGTGTGTCTGTGTGTGTCTGTGTGTGTCTGTGTGTGTCTGTGTGTGTCTGTGTGTGTCTGTGTGTGTCTGTGTGTGTCTGTGTGTGTCTGTGTGTGTCTGTGTGTGTCTGTGTGTGTCTGTGTGTGTCTGTGTGTGTCTGTGTGTGTCTGTGTGTGTCTGTGTGTGTCTGTGTGTGTCTGTGTGTGTCTGTGTGTGTCTGTGTGTGTCTGTGTGGTGCTGTGTGTATGTGTCTGTGTGTGTGTGTGTGTGTGTGTGTGTGTGCGCGCGTGCGTGCGTGCGTGCGTGCGTGCGTGCGTGCGTGCGTGCGTGCGTGGGTGTGTGTGTGTGTGTGTGTGTGTGTGTGTGTGTGTGTGTGTGCGCGCCCGTTTTTGTGGCGACGATTCCGGAGAAACTACTAATGGTATCGGGACGAAACTTCATATTTAGAAGTGTTATAACCAAACTTAGAGCTGACAAGCTTTCTGTTGAAAAGGGTCCAAAGGAACTGGTGGTTTACTCATAGCATTTTTCGAAGATTTTGCAAATGAGCCGCTATTTGTGTAATGTCGTCAAAATAGTTAAATAATAAATTAAAGGAGAGGAAATTTTCTATAATTTATGTATATGACATTTTTTGGTAGAATTTATAGTTTAGCCGCATGAGCAAATTCTATTTCATCGAGATCGGGCGTACTGCTTTAAAACTAATAGCCAGGATATGTCAGATTATTTTGATTCTAATGACAGTAGCTAGTGTCAAACGCTACTGTCTTGAAAATGCTACTGTCAATATAGGCTGCGTTCGGATATTGAACAACGTTACACTTTTTACACCCAATAACACGTAAGTGTCATTTGGACGGTGTACCCGCTGTCAACGGAGTACAATATCCGAACGCAGCTTTAATCGAGTTATTTGTCTAGTTCTACTAGTTTTATTTTAATGCAGACATAGCCTATCTCGATCAAATAGAATCTCATGCAGCTAAACTATTAATTTTATATATAGTATGATAAAGTCATGTGCCTGGCCACATCAGATTTTTTTTTGTTTCAGAATTCTATCCATAATTTTTAATAAATTTTTGTTTAAAACATGTCTTTTATTTGGACAATTACAAATTTTAATTTTTTAAGCATGAAGGACTACATGCTTAAAAGATTAAAATTTGTAATTGTCTAAATAAAAGACATGTTTTAAACAAAAATTTATTAAAAATTATAGGACTACATGCTTAAAAAATTACTTCAAATCCTCTTCTAAATTGTGTCATGGTCTCCCTGCGAGGACGCTGGATTGCTGGATTTGCGTTCTCGCGCGGCTACCAGAGTTCATCCAGTTTACAAAAGGACCGAACAATTTTCTCTAATGGGTCACCTGTAAGGTGACCGAACTGGCAGGTTTCCGTTCTCCGGAGGCTAAGTTCGAGCCTATTCAAGAGTATTTTTGACGCGCGTGCGAAACAATTCACAATATGGCAGATAAGGAGCGCACGCAAACTTACTTCGGTAACTGACCACCAGATGGCGCGCCACCTTCATTGCACTAGCGGTCGACAGGTGGCGCGCGCGGATTTTAAATTTCAAAAATTATCTTACTAAATAGCCGACAGAAGTTAACTAAAAAAAAAGGCCGCCAGATGGCGCGCGTGCTAAGCTAATTCGTTAACTCACCACCAGATGGCGCGCAAATGCATTTTCGTTGCACTAGCAACCGGCCTCGGGCTATACATTGATGTGCACTGAAGTTTTTGCACCGCCTTGGCCCACAACCCGTGAATATAATCTACTAGTCATGAAACTTGTAAGTATGTATGAAGTTTCGTCCCGATACCTTTAGTAGTTTCTTCGGAATCGTCGCCACAAAAAACGGGTATACACAGACAAACACACACACACAGACATTTTTTGTACCTTGGTCAAAATTGTTCAGGGGACCCAAAAAGACATATTTCCGCTAAAATCTCAAATTTTTTTTTGGCACGTTTACAATACTTTACATACGATAAAGTAAAAAACATATTTTTACATTATTTTTACATTATTATATTATATTTTACATTATTTACATATGATAAAGTAAAAAACCATAAACAATATTTGTTTGTCATTTTGCGTTGAATACTTTTAAAAGCATAAACTAACAAATTAGTATAAGTTGGCGTGAGTGGTCTCATGTGTTCTTACTGTAAATGATTAATCATTTCTTTGTGTAGTTATTAGGGCAATATTCCGATGCAAAAGTGCAATTTCAAGCAGTACTTGCGATAAACAAACTATACATACCGGCGTTGAAAGGCCTTGCGGAAACGTTCATCGGAGAGGCGAGGGATTTCAGGAAGCAACAACTCTGGGGTTTGTCCAGAGATTGTGCGCAGAGGGCCTTGGACACCCTATCACTGTAAGCATTCCACAATCACAATCCTATTATATTAATAATTGAAATATTTAGGGCTATAAGACAGTACAGTAAATTATCGTGCTTATGGAAGTTACTGGGCGATGTCATGGGTTTAGTAACAAGGTTATCAGACCGATATTGCTGCTTATTGGTTTATACAGATCTCTTGGACGGCAGCGATGGAGATATGAGCCATAAGAAACCGTTAGAATTGGAAGAGTTGTACGAATTTGCTATAAGGTCCGTAATTTATTTCTTTATAGGTGAGTTACATAAAACTTGAGTATGTTTTAGATGTTATTCCAAGTCGATAGCTTTAACGGAGAATAACATTCTTATATGGCACGATTTGGCCAGGTGTTTATTCTTATATGCAAAGGTTGCTCCTGTCAACAAAGTATCAGAATTGTATGACAAAGCCTTTTCCGCTGCACACCATTGTATAATGAAAAATCCATCAAATTGGGCCCATTGGAATCTGATGGGAGTTATCACATACTTTAAAGGTACTTGTACAATCTTTAACACTTGACAAAATGATTAACTTAATGCTAATGTAAGAATAAGAATATTTATTTACAACTCAAAATAATTACAGTGATAGTCATCAAATATTGTGCAGAGATGGAAATATTATTTTAATGAGAGGAAGAACTCTTCTAAGCTGTATGGGGCCAGCTGGAGGAGAAGTCTCTTCAGCGGTGGGACTCTGTGCACTGTCGCTTTCATGCGATATATCGCTTTCTACCTTGGTGGCACTCTGTGCATATTTCGACTATCGTCTTGGTTACCCCTTCTACTACCCAAACATCGCCTAGACGCGACAGCTAGGGAAGTGTCGCCAAAGAGAGAGACATATCGCTTTTGGTTGGAGAAAGATAGAAACCACGGGCATTGCTTTGCATTGTTAATACATTGACACTGACATTCATATAATAAGGGTTAATCAGTGTCATTAGGTTTTTGTCTGGACAAATGTTCGAAATTAATTTGGCAATCGCTTTTGTATATTCATATAAACAGGGTTTAACAAAATTATTTGGTTAGTTATACATAGGTGGATTCTAGAACAAAAATAACAGAAAAATAAGCTTCGGTAAAGCAACTGTCAACACGAAAAAAAACTACCTCCTGTCACTGTCAATACAAAACGTCCAGTATATGCAACCTTGAAATCTTAAAATCACCAAACATTTGCACCAATAACCCAAAAATTACTAAATATTTCCGAAGGCACCCGAGGGCTTGGCGATGCTGTCACGGAGTACCAATTATGGTGACTGTCGCCGGAGATGATCGGTTTCGATAGTAGAAAGCGATATGTTGATATCGACAATGCACAGAGTCCCACCGCTGATGTGCCTTTAGAGTGGTGGTTGTATTTCTTCTGAGCTCTTCTGGCAGTGCATTGAAGAGGCGAAATCTTATTGAGGAAGCCCCAGTAGCTTTCAATTGCCGAAAAGGGACTTTGTCAACTTTTGATCGTCTGGTGTTATAAGGGGTTGGCGTTTTTTCTTAAATGTTTTTATTGCAATTAACACCTATTGCAGAATAAATGTGGCGTGAATTTGGTCAGTATACCATACTCTTTAAACAGAGGCCTGCATGATGTCATCTGTTCCACTCCGGGCATGGCACCGATCGCTGGTTCTTGTAGTAGTAGGATTTTTGGTGCGTGTGCTGAGCATCCCCGGGCTGACACGCCGTAACTGAAGACAGCAAGGAAAATGCCATAGTAGGACAGAATAGCAGCCTCCCTTCCCGCTATCGAGGATACACGTCGGATGCCATAGATGGCACTCGACAATCTTGTGCTCAATCTATCGACCTCCTCACTCTACGTCAGCTTAGCATCGAAATGGATAGCTAAGTATTTAGCAGACTCCTGGTTCTGCAAAGCCTCGCACCTCCTTGACGACGTAAAGATTAGCTCCTGTGTTTTTTTTTGTTGAGTAGAAGTCGATTCTCGGAGAGCCATAGCTCAGCATTTTGCAGAATCCACGACATCTGAACACGCAAGCTTGTGAGGACAACATCGGCAGAGGTGAGGAGCACGTCATCGGCAAAAAGTACCGATGAGCAGGGCAAGCTGGCTGGCAGGTCGTATATAGAGCAAGAAGCAGAATGGACCAATCACACTTCCTTGGGCCACTCCTCTAGACAATATTTTCACAGACCCACATCTTTCGCAAACGAAGTTTATACAGGGTCTCTTTTTAAAGTAAGATGATAGCAGTGCATACGCCGACCCCCGAATACCATATCTCTCCAGCTTTGATAGTTACATCGTGTGGGAGCTAGCCTCGAAGGCTTTGCTGAGAGCGTAGAAGATAGAAGCACTGAAGCTACCATCCTCTAACACCTCCTCAACTCCCCCTAACATCGTCAATGCAGCATCTTTCGTTGAAATACCTCTTCGGAATCCAAACTTTGCCGGTGAGAAGATATTCCTGGACTCCACAAAACTCATCAAGAGATAACCATTTCCAATATCCTCGAAAATATGGGCAGTAGCGAGATAGGTCTATAGTTGCCCGGGTCGTTGTAGTTATTATTATATTATATTTGCGGTTCCTTGAGCACCCGAGCATAACTGGGAAGGTACCTCCTGGAGTTGCAGTGGCTCCGAGAGTTCACTCATACAGTCGATGTGGCAGGCCATACCAATGGACATGGCTTACTCATATACATCATTTACACCACTTTTTTAGTTAGACATTTTATCCCAATGTAATGTGGTCCTTGTGGTGGGTATCACCACACCAGTACAAATATATGCACATGTCCGACCTGTACGCATGTGTTGTGTGCTCCTACGTTTTGCCTTTTATTATCGGCTGCTTTGAATATTGGACTTTGTAGTTGTGCGGGGGCATAGTTTTAGTGTGTTTCTGCCGTGGTGTTAATTTTTTGGATTTTGAATGTGGCTGAGGCTAAAAATTACAATTTGTTTGCTTACCGGGATGGTGGATTCACGAGCACTACTTATAAAAACCTGTTCTTGTGTTCGTGATCGATTATGTCAACTAAAACGAAACAGTTGGAGTGATTTTGCCGTAATAAGCGACTTTCTGAGCACTTTGTGACTTGTTTAATATTTGACAACGTTTTTAGAATTAGTTGTGTTGATTTGTCGTCGTGCGAGGTTCGCACAATACGCGCCAAAAAGGAAGTTTCCTGGACATGTAAGAGTTGTGCGATCGTTGGTACTGACATTGCCAGTCTGAAGTTTATTATTTTGAATTTACAAAAGGACATTCTACTTCTGAAGTAACAATTGGCGAAAGAGCCGCAAAATATTGTCAACTCCGACTCTGTAACGAATATGAATGTTGTTGAGGAAGTGATAAGTGAGATAAATGAAAGTCAAAAGAGTGTAATTTTTTGGTGTATGGAGTTCCTGAGGATGGTGAAGCTGATGATGCAGTTGCTTTGCGTAATTACCTGCAGACCATTAATGCAGGTGTGGGTAATATTAAAACCTTTCGCCTTTGACGTGCGAGCACTGTGGCTAGACCTGTTCGAGTTCCTGTTGATAACCGAGCTACAGTCATAAATACTCTGAAGAACTACAATAATCTCCGTCATTCATCAGGTCAAATGAGATTTGCTGTATCAACGGACCAGACATTGAAGCACTACGGGAGCAGCTCAAGATGAGACAGGATGATGGGGAGCCATGAGTAGATATATAAGGGCACTTCTGGATACACCAGTCCACCACTCCCGATGACTACCGGGCGCTAGTCCGCCGAGCGCGCCCGAACGCCGGAACATGAGTGTATGAGTCACACGTATGACAACCCATATGACTTCCTGTCGACCATTTTGTCCACTTCCGGTCACCACTTCCGGTAGGAACTTCCGGTCTCAAATTTTCATTTCCGGTCCAGATTTCCGGTCAGCACTTCCGGTCACCATTGTTCATTTCCGGTCCAGATTTCCGGTCGACACTACCGGTCACCATTTTTTATTTCCGGTCCAGATTTCCGGTCGACACTTCCGGTCACCATTTTTCATTTCCGGTCCAGATTTCCGGTCGGCACTTCCGGTCACCATTTTTCATTTCCGATCCAGATTTCCAGTCGGCACTTCCGGTCACCATTTTTCATATCCGGTCCAGATTTCCGGTCGACACTTCCGGTCTCAAATTTTCATTTCCGGTCCAAATTTTCAGTCGACACTTCCGGTACTCTGTATAATCACAACAGAACCTGTATACAGACCCTGTATAAATTATACAGACCCTGTATACAGACCCTGTATAAATAATACAGACCCTGTATAATCACAACGACCCTGTATACAGACCCTGTATAATCACAACAGACCCTGTATAGAGACCCTGTATAATTACAACAGAGTCAACCGCGCAAACCGATAAAATTAAAATTTTTGAATTTTCTCCAGCCAAAGGTCACGCGGTTAACTTCAGAGTGTTGCCAACTTCAGAGGAGTGTTGCCAACTTCAGAGTAAACAATTGTGAGGTTAGAATTCCCCTCGATGCACCTTCGGAATAAAAAGCTGTCAGGATGAGAAGATGAGCGTACTAGTCTGCTGATAACGGGATTGAACGCAACGAGTGCTCCGATTTTTCCTACGTCGGGCGCTGCTATCTATTTGTGATCTGGTTGTCTCAACTTTGGGGCCCCTAACTCAAGATAAAAATTTAGGACAATACAGCGTTTTGTATGGCTTCTAGCAGGAAAAATAATGACATATTTTTAAGTTTGATTTATAACAATTATAAACATCTGGATCTAGCCTCCTGACCACAGAAAATCTCGGTTCTAACGTAAATTTGTTCTAGAATGTTCTAATATGACGTAATCACCCTTACGACAAAATGCACACAAGCTTGTCCATATCTCAAAAGATAAGACTAACCACAAAAGTTAAAAACACTGTTCGCTAATTTACATGTAATATTATGACCAAATGTTTCATACAGCACCGAATTGACCAATTACCGAACTACATACCGGCACGGGATAGATCCCTGTTTCCAACCTTCAAACTAAACGAATTTATTATAGTTCGGCACTTCACCAATAGATGGCGCCACCGGTATTGAATTTATTATAATTTGTTCCAACTTTCAAAATAAACGAATTTTTAGTGTTAAAATTATACTTCTTACAGAATTTTAGAGTAATACAAGTAGATTATGTTAAAATAACTCTTGAAATTTACTCGCGGTATAAATTTTAAAGTTTTAAATCAAGTTTTCGCGCTAAATTTATTCGGACTAATTTTTTAAATTCTACAGAGCATGCGCGAACCGACCAAATTCAAATTTTCACGCCATTAAGGATAAATTTCAAAGTTTAAAACATCATGACGTCACCATCAACAGTGTTTTAATATACTTACCGTCTACTTTTAAATTATCACTGCTTAATGTATGAAATAAAACATAAGAAGCATTTATTGTTTATAATGGTAAAGTTGACATAATATAATTATACAGTAGTTTACAATTATTCATAGCACAAACTGCGCTAATATTATTTTTTTGTATGAAACTTGCATGGTGTAAACTTCTCCACGAGGGGTGGCGGTGGGCACCAGGATTCAATCCCTTCCAAATTGTACACTCCTCCACACGTAATATTTAAATGCGAAACAATTCGTGTGGCGTCTTCTACGGGTAAGTAGGAGAACTAATGTTGCGGTATCTACTTCTGATAAGTATGGTTCTATGATCAACGTAATCTACTAACTGAGTGACGTAATATGATATATCGTATAATTGAATAAATTCTTGATAAGAATGTTTTAATTAAAATTATTACTATAAAACTTAGCAAAAAAGGTCATACACAATTTATAAGAATTTTACATAGTTTATTGATTTTTTTAAATACATTATAGTAAATACCTTAACCTAATACAAAGATTATCAGTTCCTTCCACCGTTAAAAAACCTCTTCGAACCTATACAGGCTCAGACCACAGACCCTGTATAAATTATACAGATCTGTATACAGACCATGTATAAATTATACAGACCCTGTATACAGACCCTGTATAATCACAACAGACCCTGTATATTGACCCTCATTTCACCCTCCGAGACCCTCATTTGACCCTCTGAGACCCTCATTTGACCCTCCGAGACCCTCATTTGACCCTCCGAGACCCTCATTTGACCCTCCGAGACCCTCATTTGACCCTCCGAGACCCTCATTTGACCCTCATTTGACCCTCCGAGACCCTCATTTGATCCTCCGAGACCCTCATTTGACCCTCCGAGACCCTCATTTGACCCTCCGAGACCCTCATTTGACCCTCCAAGACCCTCATTTACCTAATATTTAAGTCATGTATTAAATAATTTTAAACTACATATGTATTTTTTGCCCACCATCAGCCTCTTCCTTATAATGATGTTATTTAGACGTGTTGACTTGCTGGTACACATACAACGTTCAGCTATGCACGTCATCAATTTATGGAGTTCATGATTGGGATGGTAGGAGTACAGGATAAAAAAACAACAATATTGCTATAAAATAATTTATTGAAAATCATATACTTCAATACAAAATATTATATGTACAGCATTTTCTTCTACAACCTTATCTTGACGTCCCTCCAAGTGTAAATCGTTCGGGAACTCTTTTATATCCATCCAATTCGCCGATCCACACATGATTTTTTTGGCTGGAACTGTTGATTTATCATACTATCTTCTTCACCCCATTAGTAAGGGGTAAGTACTCTATGATGGTATCATGAACTATTAGACAGTATGCCTTATATAATTTATTAAATGCTTTACTAGTCTCAAACTCCAGTTTAATATCTACCGTAGAGGATTTAACGCTCTCCACTTGCTTTGAACAATCAATTATGAAAATTGGATTTTTATGAAAACCTTCGTAATCTAAAAGAGGCTCAGATGTGTAAGTCCCATAGTAATCTGATCTAAATTGCGTGTACATGTTATACGCTATAGCATACTTATTTTTGTCCATTTCTAGATTCAAATTATCGTACGGATATTGTGAGGAGTTTAAATAAAGTTTTATGTTTTTTATGAGTACATGGCTGTAATCAGAAGCGTCTTGATGGATATCGTCCTGAACTCCTTTTTGGAATGCCACAAATACAAAGCGAGGTCTCTCCAAATTAGTACTTGTCATGACTGACCAAATGTCTTTGGTTGACTCACGTAACGCTGGCAGTTCATGCAACTCCCATTTACGAAATGGAATAATTATGGGTATGTCACTTTCCAATAATTGTAATAATTGCAAACGTGATTTATCATCAGCGGTAATGTGTCGCGCCCTCCACTCAACATTCGTTAAAGTAAACTTTAACTTTTTCGTACCAGAAGGATCTTCGTTCCGGAACAATTATCATCAGAGCGTGAGCGTATTAACACCAGCTCCTGACGAGAATTGATAATAATCTTTTTATAATCTTCTGCAAAACCGAAAATGAAACTTAGCGGAATGTACGCACTGAAGACTTTGTCTGAAACTGTCGTTTGTTTACGCGTAATGGGTACCCATTCAGCACAATGTAAACCATTGCTCTCTGATATGCTGTATCAAGCATGAGCTTTCAAGTCGGTAGTAATGCCTGGCTCTAGACATCTATCAATCTCAACACCATTCAACTCATATCTTATTTCTCGAAAGAGAAACATGTAAGCGTTGTGAGTTAAACCACATAAACCGACCCCTGCTTCTTCTTCAACGGATCCTTCAATGTAAATATAACTATCGCATGGGGTAGTGTATATATCCTGATGCTGAATCGGAATTCGAATTTCATCGTTTACTTTAAATGATTGTATTCGAGGAAGGTATGAATGATACTGCTCACTTGTAATAGACTGGTCAAAGAACAGCCCTTCAGTTACAGATAATGTACTACTCATTGTTGAACCAATTTAAATCCTAAAGATATTAAAAAATGTCTATTCTCCGTAGACAACCTCTTGGTGTGATAGTTCTCACTAAATGATGACTTAGTTGTAGCTGGCTCGTATTTATACCTTCGTCGATTATTATTGATGACTAATCCCATATTACAAAGTACCTCTCTTCAGTTCTAACCGAATTAAAATTTCCTCACCGCGTAAGTTAACCTCCTGCCCGTTCTGACCGATGAGTGATAATGATATATTTGTGATAGTGCTACTGCTATTTATAGGTAGATAAACAACATTTTTTGGCTCTATATCGATCGGATATCCTGCAGCTACCGGGATTTCAAACTTAATGAGTGTATGTGCATGCACTTCACCATAAAATGCGCTTGTAACTAAATTACATTCTACTCGAACAGTTTCTCTAATAATCTCCACTGGAAGATCCGACTCGTAAATTTTGTTCGGTTCGATTATCATTGGGCTAAATCCTAAAATTCGTGCAATATTGTTTGGTTTTGTAAAATTTATTTTAAATTTACTATGGATTTGGCATCGTAATGTGTTTTTATTTGCTTCGATAGTAATTGGATCTACTGATTTCTCATTCTCGCTAATGATTCGTTGTACATATGATTCAATATCACTAACGTCATATGCACCTGTGGGACTTCTAATTGGGGTATCATTATCTCCATAGTAAAATGTATCCTCACCCTCTTGTATATTCGGAATGCTGTTATAAGTGTATAATCCTATAAGTCCCAACGTATACGAAAATCTAGCATCCAGTTCAATTGGGGGATGGTATGAAGCGGATAGTTGGCTCCGCGTGCCCTTCAACGTGAACATGTGAGACATGACTGATAACATTATCAATGGTGCAGCTATATATATATATATATATATATACGAATTTTTAGTGTTTTAATTTAGGATACAGGAAGAGACCGAATCCTTTACGATATGGTTTTAAATATAACCCGTTGCCCGATTTTGGTTGTTGTTTTCCAATTGCGATAGCCTCCATTGTTTTATTATGCCTCGATTGTTCAGCCAATTTATTTTTAGCGTTTCTTACATCTTTTATCGCTTTCACAACATTACTCACACCGGAGGCGAGTGCTCCTGCTGCTGATAGACCAGCAAATAGTGGTATTAAAAATGGTAAAAATCCGCCGGCTTTAATAGGTGAAGAATCTGGAAGCTCAATTATATGAGGAATATGTATTCGTTTCTTTCCTCCAGCCTGGTTGATAGCAAATTTTGCCTCCGAAAGGGCGTACTTCGCAGCGTTATGTATATTATTCTGGTTAACACTATCTCCCAACGTATCGCTAACATGTTTGAGAACTGCTTGTTTAAAGGGAACCACACCTAGCTTTTCTTTACGTTTTTTGTGCATACCCAACCCTTGTTTACGTTCAAACTTCATTCTTATTATAATTACGTCACTCTTTTCTCACCTACGTACACCGCTAGCGTTAACAGACGATGTTGGAATGAGCGACTTTATATAAATACCCTTCTTTATATACTGTTTTATAAGTGCAAAGATTTTGGTTGCAGGATTGTACATTTGGGATCAATAATAATTTGTATAATATATTTATTTAATTTATTTAGGTAAATGATCATTTTCATTTTCAAGTGTATCTATAAACGATTATTCAATAATACCAGCATCTCGAAGTTCCTCGATGATAGCCGAAATTTCATCATTATCAGTTGTATTTTTACTTGCGGTTTGTGAACTAACCAATATCCGTAATCTATCTATAATATCGTTTATGTAGTGAGAGTAGGTATATTGATGTGGAGTCCTCTCATCCGCAATTAAACCCACACCCATCTTTATGCTTACTGACTTTGCTCTCGTACGAATATTTCCAGTTGACACATCAAACATTGGTTTAATGATCCTTTTGTACTTCGGTAAACGAGTGCCCTTTATCTGATTCTCCGGATGATTTGATCGACGATGAGCATTTGTTCTTTTCAATATATCTTTATATTGATCTAGATCGGCGTTGTTGTACCCAATAGGCTGCTTCTTGAAAAGTAACTCATACAACCCTGGTGTACCAGCATATCTAATATCCTTAATAATTAAATCTTTTCCATCGAGAGTTACGAAACCATCTCCAATCTTCCATTTTTCTGTTTGCGCGTCGAAGGAAACTCCGTAAACAACATCCTGTTCAAATTCATTTGTTAGTATTCCCTCAATGTACGAATACAACGAATACAATATATGTCCGTGGTAACGGATCGTATTGCTCAAGATATTCGTTAAGAACATCAGGACTCATACTTTCGACTGTTGGAGGAGAAGTCCCCATGACTTCATCATCATCTTCTTCTTGTATAGGATCATACTGGAAAGAAACATCCTCCTGCAAGAACTCTGGTTGTGATAAACTTCTCGGTTTTGGGATTATACCTCGAAATGGAGTGCCTGTATATAAATCAGATGCAGTTTGGTGTTTATTGAACTCATCTTCTGTAAGTTGATCTAATTCGGGCTGGTTATGTATCAAAACAGGTTGTTCTACCTTAAACAAATCCGTTTTGGCAGATGAAGGTTGTGGCTTTATAAGTAGGTCAAGTTCGGGTTGTGTCTCCGATTTAATTTTTTGTATTAGCTCGGTGAGCGGTTCTGTAATTGGCTTATAAGTTTCTTTTAGCATATTGACATGGTCGCGTTGCCCTCTTTTGGTGGATAACTGTTTTTGTCTTATTGCATTACTAATTTTAATTATCTGTGACGTAATACGACGATAATGATTCTCATCATCAGGTTGACTCTTATGTATCCAAGGTATCCGCGCTCTGTGTCTATGTCCGTGATGTCTCATCATCGTAATTGTTTTGATAGTAATGAAACTTGACCTCCTATTTATAGAAGTTGACGACTCCAGGAGGGGTTTTCTAGAATATGCTCGTCCAATGGTCGAATAATATTAAGTTTACGTAAAGTTTTAGTAATTTTTTTAGATTCATTTTTTTCGGACGCAATGCGTAAACCATAAGTATAAACTAGATCTCGAAGTATACCTACGTAGTAATTTGGATTGCGCGAGTTTAACATAGAGTTAAAATGGTCGTTATTCCTATTTCGATATGTTTCGGGTAAATTCATAAGTTTATCCTCTTCTTTCTCATTATCGTCACCATCATCGTTATCATCATCATAATCATGATCTTTATGGGCTACGGGTAGATTCATTAGGTAATCCTCTTCTTCCTCATCATCTGTATGAGTTGTGGCTAGGTTAATCGGTTCGCCCTCGTCATCGCCATCGTTATCATTACAGGTTGCGGGTAGGTTCATCAATTCGCCCTCTTCGTCACTATGGGTTGTTATTGCAGAATGATTCTTTATAATATGGCGTTTTAAATTATCTACCCGGTTGTACTTTCTTTTACAGTGATGGCATGCGGCTATACAAGCTTGATGTATCTTTTTATGACGACGTGGGAGCTGCGTCGAGGGAATGTTTTTCCGCAGTCAATACATTCGTACATTTTAATTACTAATGAGGTTCCAGCAGTTGTAGCAGCTTATTTATACAAGTTTAGGGTCTCGGAGGGTCAAATGAGGGTCAATTTCATATGACGTGTTAAATTACTACGACAACTGTAACTTTTATCACAAATTATTAAGAATGACGTTTTAAACTTTGAAATTTATCCTTAATGGCGCGAAAATTTGAAGTTGGTCGGTTCGCGCATGCTCTGCAGAATTTTAAAATTATTCCGAATAAATTTAGCGCGAAAACTTAATTTAAAACTTTAAAATAATTTTCTGTATACAGATCTGTATAATTTATACAGGGTCTGTGGTCTGAGCCTGTATAGGTTCGAACAGGTTTTTTAACGGTGGAACGAACTGATAATTTTTGTATTAGGTTAAGGTATTTACTATAATGTATTTAAAAAAAATCAATAAACTATGTAAAATTCTTATAAATTGTGTATGACCTTTTTTGCTAAGTTTTATAATAATAATTTTAATTAAAACATTCTTATCAAGAATTTATTCAATTATACGATATATCATATTACGTTAAATGAGGGTCTCGGAGGGTCAAATGAGGGTCTCGGAGGATCAAATGAGGGTCTCGGAGGGTCAAATGAGGGCCTCGGAGGGTCAAATGAGGGTCTCGGAGGGTCAAATGAGGGTCTCGGAGGGTCAAATGGGGGTCTCGGAGGGTCAAATGAGGGTCTCGGAGGGTGAAATGAGGGTCAATATACAGGGTCTGTATACACTCTGTAGAATTTTAAAATTATTCCGTATAAATTTAGCGCGAAAACTTAATTTAAAACTTTAAAATAATTTTAATTAAAACATTCTTATCAAGAATTTATTCAATTATACGATATATCATACTACGTTAAATGAGGGTCTCGGAGGATCAAATGAGGGTCTCGGAGGGTCAAATGAGGGCCTCGGAGGGTCAAATGAGGGTCTCGGAGGGTCAAATGAGGGTCTCGGAGGGTCAAATGGGGGTCTCGGAGGGTCAAATGAGGGTCTCGGAGAGTGAAATGAGGGTCAATATACAGGGGCTGTATACACTCTGTAGAATTTTAAAATTATTCCGTATAAATTTAGCGCGAAAACTTAATTTAAAACTTTAAAATAATTTTAATTAAAACATTCTTATCAAGAATTTATTCAATTATACGATATATCATACTACGTTAAATGTGGGTCTCGGAGGGTCAAATGAGGGTCTCGGAGGGTCAAATGAGGGTCTCGGAGGGTCAAATGAGAGTCTCGGAGGATCAAATGAGGGTCTCGGAGGGTCAAATGAGGGTCTCGGAGGGTCAAATGAGGGTCTCGGAGGGTCAAATGAGGGTCTCGGAGGGTCAAATGAGGGTCTCGGAGGGTGAAATGAGGGTCAATATACAGGGTCTGTATACAGGGTCTGTTGTGATTATACAGGGTCTGTATACAGGGTCTGTATAATTTATACAGGGTCTGTATACAGATCTGTATAATTTATACAGGGTCTGTGGTCTGAGCCTGTATAGGTTCGAAGAGGTTTTTTAACGGTGGAAGGAACTGATAATCTTTGTATTAGGTTAAGGTATTTACTATAATGTATTTAAAAAAATCAATAAACTATGTAAAATTCTTATAAATTGTGTATGACCTTTTTTGCTAAGTTTTATAGTAATAATTTTAATTAAAACATTCTTATCAAGAATTTATTCAATTATACGATATATCATATTACGTCACTCAGTTAGTAGATTACGTTGATCATAGAACCATACTTATCAGAAGTAGATACCGCAACATTAGTTCTCCTACTTACCCGTAGAAGACGCCACACGAATTTTTTCGCATTTAAATATTACGTGTGGAGGAGTGTGCAATTTAGAAGGGATTGAATCCTGGTGCCCACCGCCACCCCTCGTGGAGAAGTTTACACCATGCAAGTTTCATACAAAAAAATAATATTAGCGCAGTTTGTGCTATGAATAATTGTAAACTACTGTATAATTATATTATGTCAACTTTACCATTATAAACAATAAATGCTTCTTATGTTTTATTTCATAGATTAAGCAGTGATAATTTAAAAGTAGACGGTAAGTATATTAAAACACTGTTGATGGTGACGTCATGACGTTTTAAACTTTGAAATTTATCCTTAATGGCGTGAAAATTTGAATTTGGTCGGTTCGCGCATGCTCTGTAGAATTTAAAAAATTAGTCCGAATAAATTTAGCGCGAAAACTTGATTTAAAACTTTAAAATTTATACCGCGAGTAAATTTCAAGAGTTATTTTAACATAATCTACTTGTATTACTCTAAAATTCTGTAAGAAGTATAATTTTAACACTAAAAATTCGTTTATTTTGAAAGTTGGAACAAATTATAATAAATTCAATACCGGTGGCGCCATCTATTGGTGAAGTGCCGAACTATAATAAATTCGTTTAGTTTGAAGGTTGGAAACAGGGATCTATCCCGTGCCGGTATGTAGTTCGGTAATTGGTCAATTCGGTGCTGTATGAAACATTTGGTCATAATATTACATGTAAATTAGCGAACAGTGTTTTTAACTTTTGTGGTTAGTCTTATCTTTTGAGATATGGACAAGCTTGTGTGCATTTTGTCGTAAGGGTGATTACGTCATATTAGAACATTCTAGAACAAATTTACGTTAGAACCGAGATTTTCTGTGGTCAGGAGGCTAGATCCAGATGTTTATAATTGTTGTAAATTATACTTAAAAATATGTCATTATTTTTCCCGCTAGAAGCCATACAAAACGCTGTATTGTCCTAAATTTTTATCTTGAGTTAGGGGCCCCAAAGTTGAGACAACCAGATCACAAATAGATAGCAGCGCCCGACGTAGGAAAAATCGGAGCACTCGTTGCGGTCAATCCCGTTTATCAGCAGACTAGTACGCTCATCATTCTCATCCTGACAGCTTTTTATTCCGAAGGTGCATCGAGGGGAATTCTAACCTCACAATTGTTTACTCTGAAGTTGGCAACACTCCTCTGAAGTTGGCAACACTCTGAAGTTAACCGCGTGACCTTTGGCTGGAGAAAATTCAAAAATTTTAATTTTATCGGTTTGCGCGGTTGACTCTGTTGTGATTATACAGGGTCTGTATACAGGGTCTGTTGTGATTATACAGGGTCTGTATACATGGTCTGTTGTGATTATACAGGGTCTGTATTATTTATACAGGGTCTGTATACAGGGTCTGTATAATTTATACAGGGTCTGTATACAGGTTCTGTTGTGATTATACAGAGTACCGGAAGTGTCGACTGAAAATCTGGACCGGAAATGAAAATTTGAGACCGGAAGTGTCGACCGGAAATCTGGACCGGAAATGAAAAATGGTGACCGGAAGTGCCGACTGGAAATGTGGATCGGAAATGAAAAATGGTGACCGGAAGTGCCGACCGGAAATCTGGACCGGAAATGAAAAATGGTGACCGGAAGTGTCGACCGGAAATCTGGACCGGAAATGAAAAATGGTGACCCGAAGTGCTGACCGGAAATCTGGACCGGAAATGAAAATTTGAGACCGGAAGTTCCTACCGGAAGTGGTGACCGGAAGTGGACAAAATGGTCGACAGGAAGTCATATGGGTTGTCATACGTGTGACTCATACACTCAGGTTCCAGCGTTCGGGCGCGCTCGGCGGACTGGCGCTCGGTAGTCATCGGGAGTGGTGGACTAGTGTATCCAGAAGTGCCCTTATATATCTACTAGCATGGTCTCAATAAACTTTTTTAGTGGTGTCCGCGTATTGTGCCTCTTTCGGATGGGGAGGGACCCTCGCAGCAGTTGCAACATGATGATTTAAACTAAATGCGCCCAACACGAGAGATAAACAGTTTGATTTTTTGTACCAGAATGTGAGAGGTTTAAATTCTAAGACTTGTGAGGTGTTTGGGTTAGTTTCAGAGAGTGATTGTTGTGTATTGGCTCTTTCTGAGACCTGGCTTTCTTCGAACGTCGATAGTTCGGAACTGTTTGGTGATGGGTTCTCGGGTTTTCGTTGTGATCGTGATAAAAGTTATCGTCGGCGCGGAGGAGGCGTTTTGAATGCAGTGAGTGAGCGGCTGTTGGTTACGTCTATAGATCTGACTGGTTTTAAGGATATTTGTAGTGGTATTGATCTGGTCGGCTGTAGAGTGCGGGTAAGTGGCGTATCGGTGCTTATTCATTGTGTTTATAATCCTCCGGGTATGCCTGTTCAGAACTACTTAAATTTGTTTGCTTTCTTAGAGAGGTTGCCACTCATCCTCGAGTCTCCGGTAATTATTCTTGGAGATTTTAATATTCCTAGGTTTGTACTGTGTGAGGGGCAACAAAGTTTTAATTTGCAATTGGACGTACTTTTCAGTTTTATGGACTGATTAAATGTGAAACATCTAATATAATGTTGAACGGGATGGGGCGGCTTTTGGATTTAGTATTGTCGAATGTTGATTGCGTTGTATCGAGGGAACTGCATCCTATTGTCAGTGAGGATATGTATCATCCGTCACTAGAAATAATTGTTAAGTTGGGTCCAGTTAATCATCGCAATTTTGTTAACAATATTGAACGCTGTTTTTATAATTTTCGTAGAGCCGCTTGCCCTCCCTTTATGATGCAATTTGTCATATTGATTATACCGAACTCTATACGTGTACGGATGTGGATTGTGCTCTGACTGTTTTCTGTGAGGCTTTGTACAGGGTTTTTGATGTTTTTGTACAAAAGGTAACTTTTAAAAGAGGTTCTTATCCACCTTGATATACGCCTTCCATTAAAAATGATATTAAAACAAAATCGTATTTCCATAGAAAATATAAGAAATATAAGACATATAAACAGTGGCGTATCTAGGGTAGGGCAGACATGGCACGTGCCCTGGGCGCCGCAGCCGAAGGGCGCATTGGCGCCCGCTCAGCTGCGCATACTTTTTAAGCAACCTAAAGATTTTTCGAGTCGCGACTTTGACTGACTCTTAATGCCTCTTCAGACATAGGTACATAAGACAAGATAAGGATAAAACCAATGCAATCAAATGTACAATGTACGCATTAATAAGTCAAAGTCAAATTTATTAACCATCAAAAATTACATGGCATGTCATACAAGTGTAATCAGAAATTGAAATAGAATATAAATAAGCAACCTCTCTGAGTATAGAATATAAACACACAGACGCAACGAGTAAAATACATTAATTAAAAGCTGTGTCGATCAAACACTAAAAACAACGAATACTAAAAATACTTCACAAGCGTTACGCACACAGAACGCCACAGAGAAAACACCACAATTTCTGCCTTCAAACCAAGTCTCGGTCCAGGAACTCCTCTATGGTATAGACAGTCTGCTCTGTGAGCACATCTCGCACAGCTCGGACAAACTGCTTCCCGTCTAGCTGCTTAATGTTTCCTGGCAGATGGTTATATAATTTAGTTCCCATGTAACCCACCGCCTGCCTCGTCACTGCCAGTCTGTGTCTGGGCAGCCGTATTTCATCCCTGCCACGAGTTTCGTATTGGTGGCCAGCTCCGTTTAGTGCATATAGGTTCTGGTGTGTGTGCACGAATTTCAAGCAGGTAAGTATATATATCGATGTTGTTGTAGGTATTTTCAGCTGCTTAAACTTATCCCTGCAGCTGTCTCTGTTACAAAGTCCGCACAGAGCTCTAATCGCTTGCTTCTGCAATTTCAAGACACGCTGTGCTGCCGATGTTGCCCCCCACAGTGTTATGCCATACGTCGCAACCGAGTGGAAGACGGCATAGTATGCTTGTAGAGCACATTCATATGTAGCTATCTGCCTCATCCTCCTTATGCAAAAAACAGCGGATGATAGTCTCCCACACAGGGCCTCCACATGTGGCATCCAGCTCAACCTGCTGTCAAAGTGCACTCCGAGGAACTTCAAAGTCATTTGCTGAGATCCTAAAGCTGGATTGAATCTCATAAGCTGGGTCTTGGTGTTATTCATTCTGAGACTGTTGGCTTGGAACCACCGTTGCGCAGATGTTAGGGTTTCTTCCGTTTTAATGTTGAGCCGCTCTTCAGTGTCTCCAGTGATTAGCACGGTCGTGTCATCAGCGTAAAGGACACATCGATGTTCTGATAAATGTGTCGCAAACTCATTGATGAATATTATAAAGAGTATCGGCCCAAGCACAGACCCCTGCGGCACACCACAAGCAACCGTTAGCATCCCGGAGAGCTCTCCACCCCATCGCACCGCTTGCACTCTGTCCCGGAGATACTCGCTGAGAAGGCGGGCAGGGGGGCCCCTGATTCCGTACCGTTCCATTTTGTTCATCAGCTCTAGGTGAGGAACGGTGTCGAACGCCTTGCTAAGGTCACATGCAGCCAACTGAACTCCGTCACCAGCCTCCAGGGACTCAACAACCCCACCAATCATCGCCAGCAGCGCCGTGGCAGTAGACCTCCCTCGTCTGTAGCCATGCTGCTCGTTGCAGAACAGGTTGCCCATCTCAAAAAAGTCCACAAGTCTTGTTTTCAAGGCTAGCTCAATCACCTTTGAGATGGCCGGCAGAATTGATATGGGCCTGTAGCCGTCACAGGTATCCGCATCCTTTCCCTTGCTTATCGGAATAACAACCGCTCGCTTGAGTTCTCCAGGGAAGCAGCCATCCAGAAAACATCTGTTAATGACAGAGGAAAGAGGCACAGCATTTTCATGCCGTATGTACTGCAGAACATCGGTGGAGAGGCCGTACACAACCGTCGTCTTCTTTGGTTTTATGGACTGAATGATATCTGTTACTTCCACTGGAATAACAGGTGAGAGGAAGAAAGACGAATTACTCCTCAGCCTGTTCAATTCTTGTGGCAAGACACTGGCATCTGCAAAGGCTTCCATCGTGCGCACTCCCACCTCCGAGAAGAACCGATTAAATTTTTCTGCAGTAAGAGCCTCCCCCTGTGCATATCTTCGCCTTCCCTTATCTCCTCTCTCTGAATTGATGATGCTCCAAACAGCCTTTTGCTTATTAGCATCCTGATCAACCCTTTCTGCATTCCTCTTCCTTTTCTCCTCCTGCAACTTTACCTTCAATATATCTTTACATATATTGTATGCCTGCCTAGACTCTTCGGTCCCTGAAACAGTCTTAATGATTTCTAGGGCACTAATTGCATTGGAGAGGTCTTTAAATTCTACGCGGTAAATTTGATGTGTACTTTTTACGTGCATTTACGAGTCTTTCTTTTTCAGGAATGGCTGTGTCAATATGGTGCATTAGTAGGTTATTGAAAGCGGAAAAGGCTTCATCTGCGTCCCCACAGGATGGGTCCGGCCAGTCTATCTCTGTTAGGAGATCCTTCAGGACTGATAAATTGTTTTCATTTGATATCCTTATTTTTATTGTCTCTCTGTTAGGTGCAGAATCTTCCACTCGGAGTGCTACAACCTGGGCTCGATGATCTGATAGATGCATCTCCACCGTCTTCTTCTCATTTGTAATCATTTTGTTGCAGTTAATAAAAACGTTGTCAATGCATGTTTTTGTAGTTTTTGTAACATGGGTAGGGTCCTGCATTATTGGTTGTAGGCCGTAGGAATTCATAACCTCCAACAAGCGCTCTTTTGTTTGTGTGTTTTTCAAAAAATCCACATTGTAATCACCCACCACACAAAGATCTCTATTTTCAAAATGTGCACTGACATAATTTAGGGTATCCTCAATCCTATTTAGTGCAAGAGCTGTCTGGTCTACGGTCAGTCCTGGCACTCTGTAAACTACAATCGCTACTAGATTTCGGGATGGTATCTCAACGCCTGTCATTTCTACTACCTTTTTCTCAGATAGTGCATTCACTCCCTCTAAATGCCTTGCTGGTATGTTATCCCTTATTGCAATTAGTACCCCTCCATGCTCTCCTTCATCTCTTTCATACGATGCCATGATGGTAAATTGTGGTATTTTTATAAATCGTAATTGTTCTTTAGTAAGCCAGTGTTCAGTAAGGCATAATATGTGTAGGTTTTCTTCGTTTAGTTGGTACTCTAATTGCTCTAGTTTATTTCTCAGGGATTGGATGTTAATGTTGAGAATCCTAAAGGCTTCACTGTGACGTAGGCTGTTAATTGGCTTGGCAGCACTGTTATTGAGCTCACGTAGGACCTGACTTCCTCTAGTTTGTGTGTTCTTTTCCAGCCTATATGATGTGCGGGACAATATTGCTTCCTCTAGGAAAGGTGTTCCCTTATATAATGATCTTATATGTCTCATAAACTTCAGCTTTCCTTCGTATGATAAGAATCGTCCCCCCAGCAAAGTCCATCTCGTTGATTCTGCTATAGAAAGGGAGAAGCTCAACCTTGGAGAGCTTGGTTTCATTGTAAATTATGTCATTAAAAGTGTCTGGGTTCCACATGGTGGGATGCAGTCTACTAGGTATAGTTGAAATTATTAAGTTAGTCTTTTTTGCTATAGATACAATTCTCTTTATTTGCATTTCAAAATTATCTGCCATAGTAATCCCAATATCGTTTGAGCCCGCGATGACTAGAACCCAGTCTTTTTCAGTAAAGTCTTCTATATCTGTCGCAAGAGAGCTAGTCACATGCTTTAGTTTAGCACCAGGCTTGAAATCTACCCTTACTTGCAGATTAGTCAATTCAAACTCATTTTGTAGTTTGTTTTGTAATCCTCTCCCATGGTCATCCGCAAGCACCAACATCCTATGTTTTCTGTTGTCAATATTTATCAAAGGCGACATCTCAATTGCAGTTATGGGCTCATTGTCGGTCTGAGTCATCGCGATCTTTTTGTTGCCATTTGGGGTTTCCGTTTGTATACCCGTGCTAACTTGACAAAGGGCCCCTTCGGTTTGGGTGCTTGTGTATTTGCTAAGGCAAATTGTCTGGGTGGCCACACATCACTGTACTTTTTCCACCGGCAAAAGTTCTCTGAGAGATTTAATAGTATCTCTCAGGGATTTTACCGAGCTGGAATATGATTCTATTTCCAAATCTTTATTTTTGATAACTTCCATCAAGTATTCCTTCATCTCAATCCCATCACTAATACTGTCTTTCAATCTCTTTTCAAGCTTCAGTTTATGCGTAGTTAGACCTGTAATTTCGCTGTTGAGGTTCGCAATAGTATGGGTTAATGATTCGACTTTAGTTGTTTGCTCTAAATTGTCCCGTGATTCGCAGCACTCTATTATGTAGCTGTCGGTGGCGACAATTCCCTTTCGCGCAATGCAGCTTCCGTGGTATAGGGAGCAGCAGTTCTTGCATATACAATAGTTGTGGCATTTCAATTTGCAGCACGTAAAATTAAATGCAGGTAGGGTTGCCAACATGGTCATTTTGACCCGGAGACTTCGGGTTTGGCGACCACTCTCCGGGCTACGGGTTTTCAGTTAAATTCTCCGGGTTAACTAAAGGTAATCATCGATTTTTTGAGAAATTCGTAGCGACTACCAAATATTTTTTAAAAATTATGGTAATACAGTAATTGTTATTCTAATCATGCAGTTTGCAGCGATTTCCCTTAAAAAAAAAGGAATTTATGTCAAAATAAGCAGCACTCTATTAGTCAATCCACAACAGCTTAATTTTACTTTTTGAGAGCATGTGAGAAACTTTGAAAGTAGCAATTGTAGCATTTTTAGAGTTTGTCACATGTCTAGTGAATACAGTAGGACTTCTGTAGGAAGACTGTATCCTGCCTCGATGATCATAGACTGAGACAAATCTAATATCAAAGATGGCTTTCAAAAAGACGGGTATTATTTAAAGGTTTTGCTTGTAGGAAATCGACATTTAATATTGATACATTAATTAACAAAATATGTTTTAGACTTTTGTTAATTATTTTAATATGTATATTGTTCAGATGATAAGAAATGTCCCAACAATATGTTTGAGTTTGTCCAAGGCAGTTCACAGAATAGCACTTTAATAGTACTTCAAGCAAAAACACATGATCCCTTAAAAAAATGCTCTCAGGACATCAAAATTATGCTTGGTTTAGGTGGTAATATTGGCATTTTGTCTCATGTTGGTTGTGTCGTAAAAAAAAAATCGACAATAAGAGGCAGAAACGAAAAGAGGGAAAAATAATGGACATTAATTGAAATAAATTAATTTACTTAGTAATTGGCATTTAGATCTCATCGTTTTCTACACTACTTATATCCAAATTTCACACCAAAGCGTTACTAAAAGGTTGTGTCGAAGCCGCACATTTTGTAGCGGCTGTTATTACTGTAAACTTATGTTCTATAATATAATTATTTTTCTCCGGGTCAGCATAGGCGCAATGTTGGCAACCCTAAATGCAGGCTTGGCCATGGTCCAAAGACAGAAATGAAGGTTAACTTTCTCAAAATCAAAATAGTCTTAAACAGAGTCAATTCTCTTCACAAAAAAAACACCAAAAACAAATCAACAATGCACTACACTGAGAAAACTACTAATTGTACTTGTCTTCACTTGAGATATAACTTCCGAAAAACCAAAATAACTGAGACCGAAAAATCCGTGCATGTGCTCACTTTGAGGTTAGATCCACTATATGGTTAGATCCACTAATACTGACATAAGCAGGGCTGGATTAACCATTAAGCACACCTAAGCACGTGCTTAGGGCATCAACAACAGGGGGGCATCCCAGGGCCGCGTTTTTGAAAATTTTTGAAGCGGTTGTGTTTTATTCAGGATGGTATTTATCCCCAGAGAGGTGTAGACTACGGACGGACTCTACTTGAGCAGATTTGGTTTGGAATCTTCGCGAGATCGTCGACAGATGCTGGCGTCCGCCACCTTGTACAAAGTGCTCAACAACAGTAGTAGTGTTCGATTGCCGGCCGCGCTCAGTTCAATCTGAGCGCAAATTTGAAATACTTGCTTCCTATTGGTGGAATCAGTTGAACAGAACCATAAAAGAACTAACCACAACTAAGCGCGGCAGCAATCGAACACTACTAGTATTGACTGCCTGGATCTTTTGGGTCGGTTAGACTTTCACGTGCCGGGTTTTAATTCACGAAGTAGAAATCTCGTTCAATTGCGTGTGTGTAATACAAATGTTTTGCGTGCTTCACCAATTTATGTGATGTTGGAAACTTTTAATGAGTTTAGTCGCGGCAGAATTGACGCTCTTTTATGGGTTTGCGTGTGTTTTCTGCGGCAGGAAGGGAAGGTTTATCAGGGCACATGTAACGGGCTTCATCTTCTGTGTCAATATTACATTATTTATTGTTTTTTTTTGTTGTTTTGCTTTGTTGATAGTGTAGATTTTTGTTAGTTGCTCTTGCTTAATTACATATACTGTTGTGTTATGGTTATTATATTGTTTTACTTATATGTTATAATCATGTAATTTACCCTGTTATTGGGGGCTCTCCTCTCCTGTTGGGTATTATAATCTCGTCAAACAAATATTTATTTGAGTTCAACAAAAATTTCTATCTGTGTATGACTGGCCGCGAAAAACACGACTACTCTGTTTAAAGTTTCAGATAGTACTATTAGCTAACTTCTGCCTTTTTCTGCCAAGGCACTCGGCGGCTGCTGAGTGTCTGGTGGCATTCTTTAACTGGCCTGGTGGTGATTTTGAGATTTTACAGTGTCTACTGTCTACGTACATTCTGATTGTTTTACCCTCGGGACACGTATTGTTAAGTAGTTAATGAATCAAATATATTTTGTTAGTTTTGTGACTAATAATCTCTCACGTACCTACATCTTTGTATATGTCATCTCCTTATCATGATGCTTTTTCCTATTATGAAACTACATAAAATAGCCAGTTTTATTTTAATTTCAGAACCAAGTAACTTTTTACTATCGCAACATTCTTTCATCAAGTCCACCATACTGGAGAAGAATTGCACAGTCGCTTGGTGTAACTTAGGGACCTTATACTTACGTCTGAACGAATTAAAGTTAGCCAATGAAGCATTCTCGCAAGCACAACGATGCAATCCGAATTACGTGAACAGCTGGGTCGGACAGGTAAATGAAATACCCAAAATGTAATATATCTTTCCTTATTTTTAATTATTGTTTTGCAGGCTTTGATAGCCGAATTTTTATGCCACGAGGACTGTATGGACTTGTTCCGACACAGCGCGCAACTAGGTTGCCACTCGGAAAGTCAGATCGGTTATGGGTATTGGGTATGCAAGAACGTGATGGAAACCCCTCTTGATCGCGTTCAGTATTCGATACATAACATGCATGCTATTCCAGTGGCCTGTGATGCACTTACTTGGTATACAGGTAAGTTTTAGTTAGGAAAATATTTGCTGGAACCTATCATAATGATAATGATATTTAGTTATAACTTATAACTAGATATGAATATACGGATATACCGTATCATACGGACTTACCGTATGATGACATAATCAATGTATAGTAAATGGTGATATACAGGCGGGATGTAAATTTTAAATAAATTAAAAATGACAGCCACAACCTAGATTTGAACCAGGGACCTTTGTGTCACTAGGACAATGCTCTTACCAACTGAGCTATTGGGGCCTATGACATATGTTAGAGAAAATCGTAAGGAAGTAGGAAATACTACTAAACCAAACGTATCATGACACCTGTCAAATTACATCTACATGCAGTGGCGGACTGGCCAGGTGGTGCCAGGTTGCCCGATGGCAAGTGGGCCCTCCCCTTAAGTGGGCCCCCCTTAAGACAATATGTTGAAAATATTAATAATATATTTATTTATACTGAAATTTGCACTGGACCGCCACACGAAAAAATAACAGGCAATAAGAGGGCCCCACAAATTTGCAATAAATTCATGTCTGCATAGATATACACATAGTAAAAACAGGAAAGAAATTTTTTACTATTTCACTTGAATAACCGAAAATAAAAACATGTAGTTTATTTAGTCGTGCGGTAGCTACAATTTCGGAAGTAAGGAATCCAGATATTATTCGTTTGTTTAATAATTAAACAACTCTATAATTATTATAGAGTGTAGTTTAACGTTACAGTGCATGTATGTGTATATTATACAAGTTTATACAAGTTCTTACTTTTTTCTTATGTTAAGAATTTATTTTTAAATTAAACCCACTTTGGGATGCAATGAAAATTTTCCAAAAGGTCCTTGTTAAGAGAACTTGTTAAAATCTATTACTATTTGAACTTGATATTTTTTACTGGACGTTTAAATTTCATAAAAAGCAAGTTTTTTTTTAAAATTTGGTTGACCAGATTCTGGCAAAAATATTATTCATCCGATTGAAATTGAAATTGAAATACCAATATGTCACAGAGTACAGAATTGACGTGGTAGTTTTTACCAAGAAAAATAAAAAATAAAAAAAGTCAATGCTTTGATGAACAAAATTAAAACTTAAATCGGATAATTGATATAGGAAAACATTGTGGAATATTTGCTGAACATATGAAAGGGACCAAAATAAATCAAATAAATAAAATTTTAGTTGGGTACATAAATGAATCACTTACAGAATGTACACAGAATGTTCTTTTATACTTGCAATAAAAATAAAATAAAATATGTAATTTAAAACAAAATAAATTAAAAAAAAAAACATGAGAATAGAAAAAAATATTAACAAAGTTGCGCATTTTTGTGTTGATCAATGATATGAAAGTAATATACCTTTTTCACTTTCGAAGATATCATAAAATTGATGTACAGGGTATTATAAAAGTTATAGATAATTATTCACCCTACAGCCAGAAAATATTTTCATGCTTACAGGCTGTCCCACGTTAACATACCAAAAAACTTATGGTTGTTTAAATGAACACTAGGTATATTATTGCAATTTTTGATGAACATTTTTAGCCTAATTGTTTTGACATCAACTTGTATCAACTGTTTCTGAGATATTGTGAAATGAATGTCAAAAATGAGCATCCTCAAAAAATCATTCTACTGTAACTAACAATAATAAGGAAATAAAAGAATTCATTTTGGATAGTAAAATTATCTCATTTTTTACAGTTATTCTTTATTCACGATCCTGATTAACTGGAGATTTGCTAAATGTCAAATAACTTTTAACTTTTCAAAAGGAACACCTGTATATCTTGACATACTTCGAAAGTTCCACAGTATAAGCACTGTGTATAAGCACAGTATAGCGTGAAGTTTAAAATGACAAAGATCACGTAATTTCCGGAAAAACCGGAGAAACTAAAAATTAAGAATCGGGTTTTAGAATATCATCCCTATTGAAATTACTGCATGCAAAGTATAGTGCGCAGATTGCAATTTCAAAGATAACGTCAATTCCGGAAAAAGCCGAAGTAATACTAACATCAAGTATACCTACCTTAAAAATTTAAATTTCTAGTCTATTATAGCTATCCAAATGTCTGGTTCCACAAATAACGGCGTGGATCACCCGGTATAATAGTACATTTCAATACCATTAATCGAAATCAGTTTGGCCTAGTCATTACCAGTTTGACCTAAAGTATGCGTTTACAAAAAAGGTTAAACTAGTTTGGCCTAGTATAAGCTAGTTCGACCTACCGCGCTTCGGCAGAACTAGTTTGACCTAGGTTAAACTGGTTCTGCCTGAAAACGGGGTTTATTGGTAACATATACAAAAATCCAGCTGGGTTGGAACTTTTCTGAAATTGGCGCATTTTTCGTCTAATTTGACTGGGCTAGTAAGCAACACCGCTGGCGCTGGTACAAAGCTCTATTATTTTTAAGTGTTGTTGAATTACAATTTATAAATGTAAAGATGTTGGTGTTCTCTTTTTTAGTCCTATTTATTATATTACGTCACAGATAATTATTTTAATAAATTAATAATTTAACAAATAAATATCTTAATGAATAAATATATACAATAAATTAATAAAGTTAATTAGTCTATGATCTGACATATCGGATGTAACGTTTGGCATTCCTCCAGCGATTCTGGTACGGTCCTTGGTTGGTATCGAGATTGTGACGTGTCGCTAAAAAACACAAAACTTGATGAAATCGTAAAAGAATTAAGGGAATAAAAACGGATTTCTTATTTACTTTATATAAATTGTTACAGTTACATTCATTAATAAATTTATGTAAAAAATACATTTTCTAAAAACTACGCTTTAACAAAATGCACTTAAAATTAAAAATTTTCCATTTTTTTTTAATATTTCATGCATTGTCACCAGAAATCGTCCACATGCAAAAATTGAACTCGATTGGACAATGGGAAGTAGGTAAAATAACGATTACAAGATTTGAACATAACAAACAAACAAGTGAAGTTAAGGTAAGCGTAGTAATAAATTTATGTAAAAAATACATTTTTAAAACAACGCTTAATGAAAAGAAAAACGCATTAACAGTTAAATTTTGAAAATTGTGGCAAAATTTCCAAATTTTTTTAAATTTTTTTATTCCTTTTGCATTGTCACCGGCAATCTGTCCACGTGCAAAATTTCAACTCGATTGGATATTGGGAAGTAAGTAAAATATCGATTACAAGATTAAATGTAGAAAACAAACAAGCGAAGTTAAGATAAGCGTAATTCTTCTTGTTTTAATTTGCGCGAAAATATCAATAATTTTATCCTTGGTCTCTGGATGAAAACTGAGGAATTTTTTCTCTATTGAAAGCACTGCAATTGTTGTAAAATACTTAATGACTTTTGATATGCCATCCACAATTTGTAAGACTACCTTCCACCAGCCGAGGGTCGGCACGGTCGGCACTGCGGGGACAACAGTGCTCTCTTGTCCATAACAGGCCGCTTGCCTCGCTTGCAGCTTCCTACGTGCGCATGCGCAGAACAGCCAAACACCTAGCCTACTGGAACTGTGGAGATCACAGTTCCATACAACGATTTTGAATGTTTTTCTTAAACTGGGGGATGGCTACTGACATTAAGGATTAAGGATTATACTTTGTACAAGTATATAGAAAGAATTAAAAGAAAAAAAGACTCATTATATTAAATGTTATCCTTAATATTAGGTGGAAAAAAATAGGAAGTGCTGCAGTTCCACAGTGCCTATACGCGAGTCGCCACTGTTTTCAAACTAGGTACAGTGGTAACTAAAAGAATTACATTGCGAGATACAAAGATGAAAAGATCAACTAAAGCTATTTTTATATTTATCCAGTTCAAACCTGCAGTTTCAACAATGCAGTTTTAAAAAATTGCATGCAATTTTATGTCAATTTGTACACCATTTACATCTGTGCATGGCTTGAACATCAGTGATTTTCATTTTTTGACAACAAATACGATTGACGCGAGCCAATTGCGATTGAGAAGTCAGCGTTATTTGACACTGACGTCCATATCATTAATCTTAAACGCAAAGTAGAAAAAATATATTTATTTCAACATCAAGAGTGTTAAGGAGCCCGTCCGCGGTCACGCATGCGTGTCACGCATGCTGTTTATGCAAATTTTGTATGAAAAACTGCCTCATGCAACGCAATCCTCGGTCATGCATGCATGACAGCATCGAATGCTCGTCATGCATGCATGACCGTGGATTCGGCCCTTGAGGAAAGTAATATCTGTGCGTCAGCGTCAGCTGCCATATCGTGTTGACACTTGGCAAAACTTTAATGATGGAAACTTCATGAACTCATCAAGCATTTGACAAGAACTTGTTAGTAGAACTTACAGTAGCTTTTTACAGGAATTTTTAATTTGTAGGTACCAACAATTTGTTACCAAGTGATTTTGAATGTCGTTGGTGTAAATTTTAAAGGCGGGTTTTCCTAGGAGCAGGTTTTTTCCGCGGCGTACAACGTAAACCACTAGGCATTTCACCAATAGGGAAGCAGTGTGACTGTTTTCCTACAGAGCGCAAAACGTCTTACGACAGCGTTGTAAGTCAGGCGCGATAGTCTGACTTGTTTTAGAGCAGTCTAACCACAGAAATCATATAACTACTAGAACGCGTAGGAACCTACTGCGCATACGATTTTGTGGATTCACAGTGGACCCCCACCTAATGTAGCCGGTGCGAGAGAGACGCTTGTCTTTGCTTACATATTCTGGGGAGCGCAAGAGAGATAGAGTGTTGTTGTTTTGCTATCGGTGGTGTTTTGGAAGAGCGGTGACTTATACAGTCCGATCGGAAAGTACGGTGTCCTAATTTAGGTACATCATGCGTTGCATTACTTGCTCCAATACGAATGAAAACAAAAATAATCAAGTCAATCAACTAACATTTAATGCGTTAGTACAATAATATAATGTTTGACTTCCTCACTTCCTATTTATTTCTTTAATTTTGTTATGCCCCTACATGTGATACGCCCATGGCACGAACGCGCCGCTACTGAGTTGTAGCCGTAAACACAACAATGCACCAACATGGCTGCGCCCATACCTCATCCAGCCGCGCAGCCGTTTGCACATTCTAGTTTGTATTCAATTCTGTGAGTCTAACGCGTCGTACGTCGCTTATTATCTCAAATGACAAAATAAAAAATGTCAAAAGTTCGTTTCGTAATGTCTAAAGTGACATGAGCTAGTTAAGGTGCGATTGTCACGCATTCACTCTTTCTACGACATGTGAAAAGATTGACATTAACGTTGGACGTACGTCTTCTCAGACGACTGTCATTTTTGACAACACGCAAAGGTCCGGTGATCAAACTATATTTCGGCCATCTGAATAGCTGATGCACCACGATTGGAAAACCCAAACGCGCGGCGTATTAAATTATACGTTCCCGTCGACTTGAAATGTCTCTATTAGGTTGTACGATATTTTTGAATATTACAGGATTTTCTCCATCCGTTATGAAATTATTTCGACTCCAAAGGCTTTATTGACTGGTTTAAAGTGGGGTTTCATTAGTCCACTACGCCGACTTGATATACGTATTAGCTATATGATGCAGAAAATAATTAATATATAGGTACTCGATGCATGTAATCCTCAGACAACAACAGTTATGAACTATACAGTTGTCTCACGGGACGTTGGATTGTATGGGTACTTTTGTTATTATTGCAGATAGAAAGTCGGTTAAATGGGCAAAGTAGTGCATATTTATGTGCTCTTTCATAATCTGTTCAGAAAACAGTCGAGTTCCAAACGGTTCCCAAGCTATTTTGAAAAAAACAAAACATTTATTTTTTTAATTAAGGTTCTTACTTCTTTATTTGTGATTCCATCAAAAAAGCGTTTTGACATTACAAAGGCACTTTTTTGTCTACAATTTGATTATGTCAGTTTAAAATTTTTTTCGCCAATGAATTCGTCTGAAACAAATGAAACATTTGTTTTTCTTATGGACGCCATATTGGTTTTATACGTGTTTGGATCCAGAATTTTTTTCTGAGTAATTTGGTATGCCACATGCCATATTTAGAACACAATAAGCGGACAAAATTGAAGTCTTTTTTTCATATCTGAAAATCGGATAGTGCCATGAAAAGCACATTTGAGTGATACAGTAGATATGTGCCCATAGTCAAGTTACAGTAAAATTTTGGAATGTATTTATTTGTACTAACTAACCAACATACAAAAGTAACAATATTTTTACAAACTAAATAATGTTTTAAAAAATCTCCCAATTTTCGTGGAGGCATTTTTCACAGCATTCCGTAATACGGTGACCTTACCGAGAGTTCTACTGTCAATCGAATTGAAAGCGGCGATTACGGTGTCACGTAACTCCCCACCACTTCCAAAATTATAAACACCATACACCTTATTTTTTAAGTCACTCCATAGATAAAAATCACAAGGGGTAAGATCCGGTAATCTTGGTGGTCATAATACTTCTGAATAGGTAGCAATTACTCTCGGTTTATGTCTTCTATCTAAATAGATCTTCACAATTCGAGCATTATGTGCAGGAGCTCCATCTTGTTGGAACCACATACCTTAGCGTAATGCCAACGGTATATCGTCCATTCTTTCTTCCGCGTCCTCAGAGAGCAATATTGCCGATACCTCTCCGAAGTTAAATTTTTGTTATAAAAAATTGGTCCGATTAGTAAGTTGGCCACTATACCGCACCATACATTAAAACCAAACCGCACCTGATTATGGCGCGGTACAAAAAGGTGCTGATTTTCGCGGGCCCACTACCCAGTAGTGCGTCTTCTTTCAGTTAAAAATACCGCAGTTAAAAAATATGTTTCATATTATGGTCCGATGACTCTCCGATGACTTGAATTCTGGGTTTTCACCAATTTTGTTCAACAGATGGGTACAGATGGGTAGATATCATATTGTTTCACAAAATGTTTTCCATGGCACCATTCGATTTTCAGCAATTCTCGAAGTGTACAATTTTCGTTCAATTCTATTATCTTATTATATTAAAAACATGGCATGTGGCATACCAAATTATTCAGAAAGAAATGATGAATCCAAACATGTATAAAACCAATATAGCGTCCATAAGAAAAACAAAAGTTTCGTTTGTTTCTGACGAATACATTGGCGAAAAAAATTTTAAACTGACATAATCAAATTGTAGGCAAAACGTGCCTTTATATTGTCAAAACGTTTTTTTGATTGGATCACAAATAAAGAAGTTATGACCATAATTAAAAAATGACATTATTAGGTTTTTTCAAAATAGCTTGGGAACCGGTTGGAATTCAACTGTTTTCTGAACTGATTATGAAAGAGCACATAAATATGCACTACTTTGTCCATTTAACCGACTTTCTATCTCTAATAATAACAAAAGAAGCCATACAATCCAACGTCCCGTGAGACACACTGTATTCAAGTCCGCCAAGTTAAAGTTGTCTCGACAATAGGGGTCTTGCATGATTTTACATAACTTAACAAATACAATCCTTAGGTGGTAAGAAAACCGTGTGTAAAATTTTTCCACTTAATATTTTTGCACTGAATTGTTTTTGAACATCAAAGTTTAAACCGGACTAAGAGCGCTCTGTGACGTCATACCGTTGGTGAGTAGTTCACCGAGCCTAGGCCGTAGAGAGCGGCCGAAAACACGGGACCTACAAGAACGGCATCGAGTTGAATGTATAGTATCTGGCCGACGTTGTGTTAACGAATAAGTATAGTTGGATCAAGGGATTTTTGCGTGTTGTCTAAAGTGACAGTCGTCTGAGGAGACGTACGTCCAACGTTAATGTCAATCTTTTCATGTGTAGAAAGAGTGCATGCATGACACGTGGTCTTCGACCAATCTTGCTACGTCAGACCCAATCACAGCGCGTTCAGTGAGTCTATTCTCGTCATCGTTTTGAAGCGAATACGAGACTTCTCGAATGGTTAGGTGGACAGAGTGGGGATATCAGCGGTTTCCCTCTGGAACGTATCTATGAGCAAATTTACTTGTCGCTAAGTACAATAGCGCACGCGCCACGCCCATACGAACGTATCTATGAGCAAGTTCGCTCGTCGCTAACGGTGCTCTTACGCGACGCCACTTTTCGTATTGCGCAAGTTAACAAATGGCGCAATTCTTGTATTGCAATGTGTGAACAACGCTGCAACTATAAATATTGCGACACTTTCAGTACAGCGCGCATTTTTTTAAAGTTGCGTACAGCTGAAATATTGCTGCGTGTAAACAGGTACAAACACCGTACTAGCGCCACACAGAAATGGACCGACGTGTTGGTCCACTTCCACTTTATTGGCGCAACATTTATAGATGTATATACGGTAGTGTTGGTTAAACATCGATAGTTGGCGTGTCCGATAGTTATTGTTAAAACTATCGGTAACTATCGAACTTCAACACCCTTTAGTAAAAAACTTATTAAATTGTAATTTTGTAAATAAAGGATGCTAACCGATAAATACTAATTCTCTAAACAGAAAAGAACATAAATAAATATTGATTATTTCAACATACAATGTTAACAACAGAAACAAGTTAAAATAAATCCTTCTTCTCTAAAAAGAATTTCGAATAAATATGCCATTCTAAAAAAAAAACAGGTAAATAAATATTACAATAAATATTCCAACTAAAGTCCTCGTAAATAAACAACTGATTTTATATTTTCCGCATAATGCACATTTAGCAAAATTTTCTTTCTACTTGTTAAAGTAATTCCCAACCCAACCCAAGACGAGACTTTTTGGTCGAATAATTTTTTTACGATCGTAAAGATTGACATTGATGGGAATGTTAGGTTAAACTTAAAATGACATTTCTCTACATTTAGATCCTCCTATCATTCTTGGGGACTTTCTCCTGTAGGTTCGACAAAATATGCAATAATACGCGGCAAAGTTAAAATTTCAATAAGAGCATTTTCCTACAAAAGCGGCCTTGAATAGCTCATTAACATTAGCTCATAACACGCAGTTGCTCTAGTCCTCTCATCGGCATCAGAATCTGAATGCATTTTTTATGGAATAAACAACAACACAGTATCACTATCGCCGCTTAAAACTTAATGAGGCAGAATATAAACACAACCACTACAAGTACGAGGGTGCGCAGTCGTTCCTTGACCAATTCTAGACATTCGACGTGCCACTTTTACAAGTTGCAGCAATGAAAAGTGGCGTGTACTGTGTGAATAGCATCGCAACTTTAAAATGTGTGGCTGCCACTTGGCGCTGGCGCTAGTCGAAAGTGGCGCAACTTTTGACTGATTTTATCTCACGTGTGAACACAACATGCCATTTCATAGTGTTGCAATAGAATCTCGCGCAACAAAAGTGGCTACGTGTAAGAGCACCTTAAGAACAATAACGCACGCACCACGCTCATACGTTCCAAACACAGGGCAACCGCAGATATCCCCACTCTCACCTAACCAATCGAGAAGTCTCGCATTCGCTTCAAAAAGATGACGAGAATAGACACCCTGGTCTGACTCCTATTTAAAGAGACGAGACCGATTTTAATATTATTAATTGTGTACTAACCGATTTCTTTCTTAAAAAAATGCGGACTGTTGTGCACGTTTGGCACTAATAGAGCGTATGAAGTTTTAATTTTGAGACTTAGTGCAAGACCCCTATTGCGGAGCAGACTTTCTATATGCATGTTGTCCAAACTTTGAAATTTTCAGCCAAAGGTGGCGCTGTAATCCATGAATGGTGGGCTACAATCGTGTATATTATAATTGGTTGTATATGCATTTTGTCATGTGTAAAATGAATCATGAAAAAATGTTTGACAATCTATGTGTTCTATGCTCAATGTTGAAAGCAAACAAACAGCATTTTGTCTGATAAATTTGTCGTAGCTGGCCAAAGACGTTTGTGTTGTTATTATCAGATGGTTTTAATTAAGGTAAGTTAGAAAATAATGACTGTAACTGATGGGGAGCATGTGGCTGGCGATGTGGGCCGTGGTATGTAGTAGGAAACGAAAAAGAAAACACTGCACAAGTGATAAATTTAGTGCAAACCAGTTTTCAAACTATTCAAAGATATGCCTGTCCACAGCGGTTCCTATTGTTTTGATCTCCAACAGAATCAGGTTTTACTGATGCCGATTCAGGTACGATACAAACGCTACATTCTTTATCATTGAGTTGTCTACCGTAACATAAGCGGTCCATCACAAAACACGTTACCAGAACGGTGTTTTCGTCGTGTGGGAACCAACCTATAGAAAGTATAGAAACACCAGTGTTTTCTATACTTATATGGAAAATCAAAAGGGAATCTGCAGAAACAAGTTCTTCTTAACACAATTTTCTTAATGAACATGATTTTGAGCCAGATATCAAACAAGTAAGACAATTCTCAGATGGTTGCACCGGAAAAATAAAAACTCACACGTAATGCAGAAAAACAAAATGTAGGTGATCCAGATTGACAAACTAAATCCAGTTTGTCCAACAAATTTTTGCTTTTATTTCGGAAAATATCAAAAGTAGATTTTGGCATGTGGACACGATAATTATATGTATAATTTTAGTTACAATTATTGTCAAAATTACATTCTCGATAAATTTAACCACAAACTTCTAGTAGTTTTTGCTCTATTTCTGAAAATTTCATATTTTAGACATCATTAATATAGAATGTACAATGTACTCCTCAATTGCACAGAACGGGAACAAGGACGACATTCGGCAGAAGCGAGAGGCAGTATACGCGCGATGGAATCAAAAGCATCGCCCATAATATTTCATCTTTTAACATGAAATTGATCCTTTAAAAATATAATAGCTAATAGTAACCCGTAATAGCTTATAGTCAGGGCTTTAATTTAACACAAAAATCATTAAAATCGAGCAAAATGGGAGCCAATATGTCCATACAATACTAGAAGAGCAGCGAGCGCTTCACTAAATGTTGAGTGCGCATCCCCACTACTCACTTGAATATCGCAAGTCCATACGATAATAGTTGACTATCCTTTGCCTTGAACATTGCTTCGCATAGGAACCTTTTCTTGCAGTCCTCATCCTTGATGTGCATTGCGTCGAAAGCTAATTCCGTCAGTTTTAAACTGGAAAGAAAAAATATAGTTTGCAAAATCGTGAAGCTATAGTATTCGTTAGTAGGAGTTTACTTTTGAAAAGCTCTCGATGCTAAGTCAAATATGTCTGTTTCTCCACGTTCATTGCTTCGTCCTCCGTATTTGCTGTACTTGTGTACGTCTTCCTGGATATGATCGGTACCGTACGGACTGGAATCGTAGTTAGGCGAGGAGTGGTCGCTGTGGTCGCTACCGTAAGATGAAGGCGGGTGGTCTAGGATGATCTCTTTTCCGAATGAGGAGTAATGGCTTGGCGGTTCCGAGTATATTACGTCGCTGTGGTGGCCGTAATGTCCATGGTCTAAATTAGAGAATAAGGTACATAAGACAAGAGGAGAATGTGATGATAAAAATAGAAACGCAGAGGCCACAAATTTTCAAATAAAAAATTCTTCCTGGCCAAACTCATTTTTCCGCTATATGTGTAAAAATTTGCGGAAAAGTTACAGGTCGCGATGTTCTTCGCAAAATTCTGAGTCAATAATTTATAATCTAAAATGTTATAGCTTGCTTCTTGAGTCTTCAAACCACCAGGTCTCCAAAGTCTTGATTTCCGATCTCATGATTGGTGTTATTATTTGAAATCTATGGAAGGAGAAGCTGCAATTAATAGTACATGCAAATTAGACGAAAAAGTGACTATGAAGGGAAAATAATCCAATATGTTACCGTTTTGGGATCCGGCGCGGATAGTGTTGGGTTTCAATATTCTGTGGCGTCCGCAAATTTTATTAGAGCCTGGAACCCCTAAAACCCACCCCGAACGTTTGCGGTTTTTTGCATTTTACCGCAAAACGGTCACGATTTCGCAATTTTCGCTTCTGTACAAAATTAATCCTTATACAATTTTGAACAGAAAAGATATATTCCACTTTTTTCATAAATACGGTGGTTTCCAAACTACAAGCGTAATTTTATTTGAAAAAAAATAAATCTTTGAATTTTAATGCCATCTAGGTCCGAGCCGAGAAAACGCGGGTTCGTATTTTGGATGAACGTGTGATACTGTGTGTACGTCGGTCCACGCTGTCCGGGTGGCGATCGGTATAAAAAGTCTGTGCACTTAAAAAGTTTTACCCTTTTTTCTTCTTGTTTTTAATTTCATAATTCTGCCAGCGAAAAGCTATTCCGTCATATGTGATCGACCACTAGAGTTGGAAGAGGTAGTGCAACTTACTTTTGGCATTCCAAATTTAATAACATAGAGGCAGCGCCGTGGGGGCGGGTAGCTTGTACAATTTAGGACACTCAAATTAGCAAAAAGGAAGAGAAATAAGTCCAATACAGTTGCCTTTTTGGGATCCAACGCGGAAAATGTTGATATCCAATATTACTTGGCGTCCGCAAATTTTACTAGAGCCTGACACCCCTAAAGCTACCAGCTAAAGTACCCCCAAATAAGCTATAAGTACGATTAAGTAAATAATGTCAACAGAAAAATGAATTTTTTTTAGTTAATTGCTGATGATATTTTGATTAATCGTATGTGTCGTGCTGAAATTTACATCGTTTCTTAATACTAATAAAATACACATTTCCTGAAAATTTCATCAAAATATATCAACGTTTACTGGGTGTTCATCTATTTATGGCAACCAGTATACATTTGGCAATATTGTAGAACAATAATCATAATTTTGGCATTTGTCACTTTTACCAGTTGCAGCATAATCAAATTAAGTACTAGGACTTGTTTGTGCTAACTTTGTCACATCTCTACCATTCTACCGTGATTATTCCTACAGTTTTCATTTGTTATTGTATTTATCTTTGTTTCGTTTATTCAACATGGAGTATTCGTTTAATGAGTATGCCGATATGTACTATTGTGAGCATAAAGAAACGGTGACAGCAAAGTGAAACAGCGATGAGATATAATAGTCCGAGAGCCAGCAACGGTTTTCGTTACACTATAGAGAATAGGGTTAGAACTTTCATAGTCTGGCCCTTGTAACGTAACAATAAGATAATCGCAAATATTGCAGCCGTCCGGGGATGGCTTTTGCCCCCATATATTTCAAAGAGTAAAAAAATAATATATAAATTATTATAAATCAGTCTGTCGGTTTGGGACATCAAAGTTGAGAAAGTATCAAGTGAAGAAAAAAATCGCCAGACCGGTGGGTGGGTGGAAAAAGGGTTCAAGAGGGGGTCGAAGTGGCGCCCAAAATTGCACTTTTTGCACAGTAAAATAATCAGGTTAGTTTTTATTGTTTATTCTTAAATACATCCCCACAAAGTAATCTTCCCGATGACAGACTGAAATTCCGGGGGAAACACCCTAGTCCAAGAGCCAGCCAGCAACGGAATTCATTACACCAAAGAAAAGGGGTAGAACTTTAATAATCTATCATTTGTAGCGAAAGAATAAGATAATCGTAAGTTTGGCCACCGTCCGGAGAGGCTTTTGCCATCCTACTATTTTTCAAGGTTGATCGGCCTGTCGCTTTGGAATATCAGAGTAGGGAACATGTAAAGTGAAAAAAAAATGGATTACCGCCCATAGGGGTCGGCTCGCTGACCCAGCTTGCGCCATACAGCTTCCAGTATACACTACCCAGGAAACATCTATCTGCCCCCGACCGTCCGTCTCCAGTTGAAAGAGAGCATAGCTGGCTCTTGTAATATCCCGAAATTTACAATGGTAGCGTACCAACGGTGCCATCACTCGCAGGTTCCCATGATACAATTAAGACCTCCTATGCGCGCACCAGCCATGGGTCCCCTCGGTACTCGTGATAGTCGGACTTCCCCGACACCGTTGGACGAGTCGCCGGCGAGGCCGCTTACCCAAACCTCTACTCAACATCTGTACACACTGTATGAGCGGCCATTGACCCACAGATAGGTATTATGGTATAGGGTAGCCGTCGGTGGTTTTAGGGGACCGTGCACCGAAGAGTTGATGCATCTCACAGCCTTGAATTTCTCCAAGTACTCGGGTCATAAACCTTCCGGAATGCACGTTTGACGAGTCACCGCCCGGAATGCTTATGCGTTTCCGTGCCCATTACTTGACAAGACTTAGGAAGGTTACCCTTTCATCGGTGAATGGGTGCACCGTCGAGCACGTTTAAACCGAGAACTCTACCACATGTCATCTCTGTCAACGGCGTCTCATTCCCCACATACTTCCCCACATACGTGGGATAGGATGGCTCCAGAATCCAGGGTATAAACGTCATGTGGTCTATAGCGTCTATCCGCAATTGCCTTAATCCCTATTCGGATATAGTCTAAACGAATATATCAGATCGTTAAGTATTTCATGTCGGCACAACTTCCGAAGGCCCCGTTTGATGACTCACCGGCGAGCTGCAGCATGCAGATGCCTGCAATCCCTCCCTCACATCTATTACTGACTTGGTCGCCGTTACTGACTAGGTCAACCAGAAACCTGAAATTGGTTAGACTTTAGACAAGCCAAGTTTACGGTGTGCCAGTCACCCGCGGTAGTGACGGACAGGGGCAAAGGCGTTTACACTTTCCTGTCAGTGTGATAGTGTCAGTGTCAGTTAGAAATTTATAAATTTGCCCCTTCAGCAGTAGCGCCACCTAGCGGACTTTGAAATCACGGCTGTACTACTTTTATTGGCCTACTACTTTTGTAAAATTAGAAACACCGACATCAAAGGTACCGCCGCGAGTGTCCTAGCTTGATATATCTCATCGCTGAATTAGGGCCGATCTTACAAAGCACGTTATACCATAGTATAACTAAATATTGGTATAAATACCGGTATAAGTTGTTATTACTATGACAACACAAATATTTTAGCCAATGGGAGGCGGAATAGCACTATTTATACTGGGAATAACTATTCCACTACTTATACGTACACTTGTAAGATCGACCCTTAGGGTCGATCTTACAAGTGTACGTATAAGTTGTGGAATAGTTATTCCCAGTATAAATAGTGCTATTCCGCCTCCCATTGGCTAAAATATTTGTGTTGTCATAGTAATAACAACTTATACCGGTATTTATGCCAATATTTAGTTATACCATGGTATAACGTGCTTTGTAAGATCGGCCCTTAGGCACTTATATTCTGAACAATTTTAGTTGTGTGACATTTACTTTGACCGTATTTGTTAACCTATGACTTAGAAACTTTTACAGTATCTGTCAACCTACAAACGTGTTCGAGTTTCAATAATTTTATTTTTCGCGGTATTCTTGGCTATACTTAATTCAGTAGCAATTTCTCGAATGCTGATTTCATCATGCAGTTGAGTTTGAATTATTGCGCTTCTAAAATTCATTCAATTGCGACATTTTTATTTCGTACAGCAAAATTCAAGATGACATTTATGTGACATGACAAACGTACTGACCAGTACTGACATGACACTACCAAGCCCTGTTTAATTAATGGAAATTTGAGTGTCCCCGTTTTTCATTCTCCCGATAGTATACACAATACAACATGGTTACTGTAATGGAAATGCTTACATTCTGTTGCAAGCAGTTCACAAATTGATACAGTGCCAGTTGCAGTTACTAAAGCTGATTATATCCAAAGATAGTTATTAACTACGTAGGTAGGTATATTTTTTCTTGAATTGCTTGTTTCCTTAACTTAGTAATAAAATGTGTTCTATTCATAATATGATTTGACCCGTCGACACGCAATGGCTGTATAATATTGATTATTTGAAATAATACGTTATCGAGCAGCCCACAAAACATTACCAATGTGCCTGATTTGCCATAAACTTCTCTCCAATGGAGCTATGAAACCTTCTAGATAACGAGAACATTTAATAAACATTCATTCTAAAAGAAAAGATAAAGATTTATCGTATTTCCAAGGACTGAAAGAAAAACTTTGATGATGATGAAGAATTTACTCGTTTGCTATTTCATACTGAAGTACGGTGGCCATCAAAGGGTGCATATTTAAATTGTAAAAAGTCTTTGTTCAGTTCTAGAGTTTTTTCGAGACAAAAATAAAAAAATAGAAATAAAATAAAGAATTCTGGACTCTCGGCTTCAATGTCATCAGTGTTCTCGCTATTGTTTTTTAGAATGTTGCATGCTTGCAGATCAAATTGTTGCCTTTGACTAATAGTTGAGCTCTGACCACTAAATCTTAATTAAAGATTTGATTAATGTGTAAATTTTTCTACACTCGCAATGACATGCATGTGCCGCGAATAATTTCACGCAGTGCGCATACGTAAATGCTCAGATGCGCGATGTCGTAAAGTGGGCATTTTTGTTATATGGTATCAGCATTCTAGGAATATGATATCTATGATAGTACCACGAACACCGGGATTTTTGTGAATGTTTCTTTCAAATGATTCCTGAGGTCACAAGAATGACGCTGCAACACTTTAATATAAAGATGTCTACTCAGACTCTTGCGTAGAGTATCGGCGATGTGTAGCTTTTCCGCCAATTTATGAGTTATAATTTGTGAGTTATTAGTATCCCGGCGATCGATAGTAACTAAATCGTTTGAAAAAGAAAAAAAAATTTATACAAAAGTTGTTCTATAACGTAAAATTATTTTCATTTATACTGGGTGTTGAGTTTAGGCGTGACAGAAAGTATGTACCTACTTTTTTTTAACGGCCTATATATACAATATTATGAATACTAAGGAAGTAGTCTTTCCAACTGTGCAAGTATAGTTGTGCAAGGTAAATAGTTTTCTGAGATATTCAATTGTTTTTCAAAAGAATGGCAGGCCTTTTTTTTAAACACGTAAATACTTACTAAATGAGATATTGTCCTGATATTGATATTTGTCACATAATAACTAAAACCATAGGTAGATGCTGATGTCATGAAAATTAGATGCGCTATGCAGGATGATCGTAGCATGCATTATTTTTTTAACATTTACAAATGGCGTATTTTGAGATTTTTAAATGGAACACCCTGTATATAATTTGCTAATTGAAATGTCCCTTAAGTTCTTTTTAATTTATTGTCAGTATGTCCTATATCCATTTTTACTAGGTTTTGAGGAAGTGAGCTATTTCGTATGTTAATATTGCTCCGTCTACACTACAGTGTGTTGGGTAGCTTGATGTAAAATATTTAAAGGGTTATAGAAGAGGTCACTTAGAACCTATTTAACTAGATTTATTCATATACAAGGTATTACGGTTATCAAGGTATTACAAAATGTTATCAGTATGTTTTGTCATTTTTGCAAACGAACAGCGAACGAACCCGACCCAGAAACTTTAGTTGTACCCCGAAGTAAACCATAAGCAATGTAGTTTTAGGGGGACTCTCGTAAAAATTCGTTTCATTGCAGTGAACTGTGCGGCGCACAGTCCACTGCAATGATGAGTCCACTTGTGCGCTCATAGACAAAAGCAAACAGAAAATACTAAAACCTCACTTGATGGCAATGTTTGAGAACGGATTTATACATATTCACTACAGAAAACAATCAACAATATCTACTTACTGTCATTGTTAATTGATTTAAAATATCTTATTTTCTGGAGAGACGATTCAAAATTGGGAAAATATGAGTAATATTGATAACGTGAATGAAAAGTGGGTTACTTGGAGGTGTTTTTAATACATCTCTTTTGATCTGAATAAAATTCAGAATCTAAAAATGACGATCAGCTTGTGTTTGTTGCATATTTAGTTTTTGTTTGTAAGGATATTATCCGTCTGTTCAACACTTTCAGAAGCCAACAAATTTTCTCGATAGGTAACCTAAAATTACAGGGTTTAGGGTTTACTTTAGTAGCAATTTGAAGTTTTGAGGTCCCGTGTTTGGTTGCCATACGATTGCAAAAAATGGCAAAATATAGGTATTTACAAAATTTCATATAAAATTCATATAACTACCAACCTTCTATACAGAGATATATTAAAGTTAGCGGTTACGTACATAACATTTTCGTTAAATTGCAAATATCACAAAAACTAGTAACATTCGATGTATGACATACTAAATATAAATTGGACTGAAGTAAAGGGTTATGACAGCTATCACATATTATACAGTGTGTTCCATTTAAAAACTTCAAGAAAAATCCATTGGAAAATGATAAAAACTTAAATGTTCTATGACACACCTGTATAGTGTAGTCTACCTACTAGCTTTGACTATTGTCTGACATAGTTTAAAGGCTAAATAGGCAAAAAAGTCGTTTTTACATAGTTTTTAAAAAGATCCTGCAACGGCCATATTTTGGAAAAACAATTGAATATCTCAGGAAGTATTAACGGAATGAGTTAGCAACATACACGGTTGGATAAATAAATTTCGCAGTGTTCATAATATGACATAAGAACCTATAAAGACGTTTCATTAAAAAATGTACCTACGTCACGCCGTCACGCCTAAATGCAAATGTAAATGTATGAAATAAAATAATTCTACGTTTAAAAAGAAACATCAAACAAAAACTTCTTTTTTGAGTCAAACAACTTTCGTCAACATTTTTTTCTTTCTCAAATGATTTAGTACTATCGACCGGTGGAAAACTCTCCCTGTATACCCGTACCTGGTATATACCAAAACAGAAATGTCGTAAAAAATAGTAAATCTAAAAAATATGGAAATGGCCTTAAATGAAAAGTCCGCCGCATCATTTGAGGAGGTTGTAGAAATTATTATTAGGAAAATCGTACTGTGTCAATTGTTGGTATTGAAAGGTTTAACTGTCAAGATGTTTGTTGCATTTGCGTGGTAACTATTCAAAAGTGCATAATTTCAACATTCTTTAATTTTCATGAAACATATTGTTTACGGTTTTTTCCGATTAAAAAATCCTTACATGATTTTTCAATTTAGTTTGGTATGCCATTTACAGAACGTTTGTTTGCAATTAGACCATTTTAAAAAAGAAAAAAAAAACAAATCCAATAAAAGCTAAACACGATCTGAGTGTTACACTCTTAAGTGTACCCACTATGTCACACTGTCGATAATTACTGGAACCTCCCCACAACTGTCAAATATGAAATTAAGCACTTACCAGTAACCGCCAAATATTTGAAGAAAGCGAAGATTTTTCCTGCGAACAGAGCAACTGCGATCAGAGTCCCTACCACAGCCACCAATTTGACTTTGATTATTAGGAATGTTAAGAAGTATAAAAGTCCACCTCCATCTAAAGAAAAATATTAAAAGACTTTGTCGATATATCGAAATAAATGTATTTTCTACAAAATGTGCTAACAATACGCTATTAGACATGAATTAAAAACGCCACTCAGCGCAAAAAATGTATCAGGTGCGTGAAAAAAAAATTAAATCCATTTAAACCAAGAGCTAGAGAACGATTACTTACTCGACTCTAAACCGCTTCAAATTTTAAACAAATACATCTTGCTGTGTAAACTATATGCCAATAACCTGACAGGGTTATGCCTGTGATAAACCGCGTAAAAGCCACCCCACACGTACCGATAGCGGTTTTTCGCGTTCTTCCACAAAACGGCCACGATTTAGAAATTTTAGAATATGTGCAAAATTAATCCTCATGAAATTTAGCATATAAAAGGCTTATTCCACCTTTTCTTAAATATGTACAGTGGTTCTCACACTAGGGCAGTACGACTGCGAGAGTGGGGTTATTTGCGACGTGTTGTTGGAAACGTATTGTAGACTGTGGGCTACTTTTCATTTGCTGCCGATAGAGTGCGCGCGTTATTGCGCTTGGCTCCGTTTGACATTACTCTATCCCACCGCTAACCTATACATTTTTGGTTATGCTTTGCGTGTCATTAATCATTATACACCACTGTCGACCAGTTAATGAAGCGTTTGGGGTCGAAATAATTTCACACCGGATAAAAAAAATACCGACACTTTCAGAAAATTTCGCAGAATTTAAAATCGCAATTTTGTTTTTTCTAACGTTACAGGAAATAGTTTAAATTAATTAAAAACTATCAATAATTGGAGTGTCATTGCCAAAATTGCGAGCACTTTCAGTTTGACTCCAATTAAAACAAAAAAAATACCAGCTTGTCGAGCAGAAAATTCACTACAAATTTGAGGAAGGATCATTTACTCCAGCGTTTCCCAACCTTCCGCCGCTGTCCTTCTCTTGCTCACGGTCGTATCGTAAGTCGGTTCCACTCCTAGTGGCCCGCGGACCACCGGTTGGGAAACGCTGATTTACTCTATAGTTTATATGTAATTTTTCTGTAATTAATTATGAAAGTTTTTTAAACGCCAATAACGTCAAACGAGCTAGTCCAGTGACAGTTGGTCCACTATCCCAGCGTTTCCCAAACTTTTTACCGTTGCCCGATAATCTATACACTTTTTCTTCGTGACCCACTATTATTTTATTTTATCTACGGCTCACATATAATAAGTTCATTGCATACGTATCTATGACTATATAATCCCCATCATGATACGCGCCAATGATTATAATGACACTAGCGTTGTATAATAATGACAGTTCGTTCAAATAATGACTTCATTATTTGAAGGAACTGTCATCATTATACGAATGTACTGTCAAAGTCAGTCTAAACCTACGTGGATGACAGTTATTTGACATTTCGCCTCGCCACCATTGACAAATACATTTAAAAGATTTTGTTGAATGAGTCCATAATTCTCAAAGGTGTGTAATATAGGTGTTGGAAACATGAAGCTTTATCTAATTATTGCTTCTTCTGCGTTTTAGATTTAAGCTGATGATGATCACTTAGCCGATTGAAACCGGTACCTATTAAAATAATTATCAATCAAAGGATCAAAGACGTTTTTATTTCCAACACCTATATTTAAAAGATTTGATATAAAATGGAATTTATGAGTCGTAGATAAAACGTCGTATTCGACTCGCACACAACTTGATATAAATCGCTCGCATGTTTATACGCTCGCCTATGGCTCGCGTCTAAACTTCATGCTCGCGATTTATATCCTTAGTTATGTGCTCGTCAAATAATATACTATTATTTTAATTTTAGTTTATATTTTATGCTAGCCTAGCCGTAAAGATTTTCGGTCACGGAGGAAAAGTGTAAAAATGACGGGAACGAAAACAAAAGTTGGTCTAGTAAACTAGCTGTTACTAGCAGCTGTGGACTAACAGCTGAAGGTTTGCCGTTATTAGTGTTAAAAAAATTGTCATAATTAATTAAATTAATTAAGAAAAACTATGAACTATAAAATATTTGTTCCATCTCAAATTTATAGAGAATTTGCTCCTCTACAAGCCGGTACATTTGGTTTCAATTAGATGAGTCAAACTGAAACTTATTAATTATTGATAGTTTTTAATTAATTAAATTCCGGTAATGTAGGAAAAATAACATAGCATTCTTGGATTCTGCGGAATTTTATGAACCTATCAGTATTATTTTATCCGGTATGAAATTATTTCGGCGTTTACATACATAAAGCCAGCCAGATTGACTGTCCTATTAGGGCTCTTTGAAGAATAATCAACTGGTGGAGTAATAGGAGTAACGCACGGGCAGTTACTGATTGGACAAATTACTGTCCCGGTGTGAGAACCACTGTATTCAAGAAAAAGTGGAATATACATTTTTGTACTGAATTTTATAAGGATTAATTTTGTATAAGTGCTAACATTTTTAAATCGTTTCGTTATTAGTTTATACCGAATGGAAAGTAGAAAAAAATCAGCAATCGCGTTTAAATTATTGCGTTCTAAACTTCATTTAATTGCGAAGTTTGAAGTGCATGATCCAAAAGTTAACAGTTATCGAGATATTTTAATTCTTGCAATTTTTGAAGAAAGACTACCTATAAAGACAACCAAACACACAAAATATAATTAATGCTTTTGCATTTCTTTTGTGTCAATGCTGAATTTAAGTCGTAATAAATGTTGAAATCAAATTGTTCTCAAATAATCTTCTACAAATGAATACTGGACGAAATTATTAGAATTAATTCAGAAATTTAAATGCAAGTTATGTCATGCCATTATTTCTATTTACTACAAAGGATAGAGGCTTTTATTTCTCCGTTTTACATGATTTCTACATAAGTTTTTATAAGATTATCAACATTTTTTGCCCTTTAGAGTAACCATAATCGCGAGGGAAGTGAAAAAGGTACTCTAGTTTTGCAGGTTTAAATTAACGCTCGTCTGTCCGATTTATTTTCTCCCAAACCGCTTACTACAAAAATTAAATTTTTTTTTTCAGATTGCGTTTAGAATCTCTTCTATAGATTGGCGTTTTATGTTCTTCAGTTTTTATGAAATAAAGGTTGTGAGCAAGATTTTGATAGAAGCGGATATCTCAGTAGATCATACAAGTCCATAGATCTTTTAATCATCTGCAATAAATGTAGTATGCATTTTTGTTTTCGTACAAGTAACCGTTCTTACCGAATACGGCCGAATAGCATCACCTACAAGTAAGATAAACACGGCACACATTGTGTCCAGAGTCCCGAAAATTTATAAGGGAATTTAAAAAATGCAATTTTCCCTATATATTCTTCAGAAGAAAAAAGGGTTTTATATAAATATCTCCTTATCCTTTATGGGATTTTTCAAAAACTAATATCATTTACTAGCCTACACTTGAGTACATAGTTACAGAAGTTCTGTTGCATTTCCGCAAATAAACAAGGTGACTTATTCATATAAGACACTTCGTAGACTACGGTTGGACCTTCTGAAGGACAATGATCAGTTTTAATTGCACGCTATTGTGTTTCTTGTGATAAAACATGATACTCAACAATGTTTACAATAACTTGGGTAAACCTTTCCAAAAGCACGTAAGAACGTGCTTTTGACGTTTTTCTAGATATATAACTTGATAACGCCAACTCTCATTGAAACCATGTAGAGACATTTTTTTTGTAGATAATCTAAGGATTTAGAGATTCGCTAATGATGCTCATGCTGCTCATTGACATCTGATCAATAGAAAGCAAGATATTGTTAAAAAACTCAATTCGGCCATCTTTGACCGTGAATAACTCGCAACGCAGTTACGATATCCACGGGGACATTTTACACATTATTTGTGGTGCCAAACTAAAGGTGTATACAAAAATCCAGCTGGGTTGCACATTTTCCGAAGTGAAATCTTAATTTGACTGGGCTAAATGGAGAGCATTATTCTTAAAATGCAAAAATCGGATCTTTTGCGCTCAAGTTTAAACCGAAGGGCAGAAAGTGTTGATAGTCATACATCTATGTAGAAATGATTCCGGAGTATAATACTATATTTTTCTATTGTTGAGTAGTTTTAGAGTTATGAGCCTTCAAACACAGGCGCCAATACTACGAAACGAGATATGTCAGTTAGGCTTTTTTTTATAATCCGTGTGAGCAGGATTATAAAAATTATACAATGCGTTTGTAGAGAAAATATTGTATGATACTTGTGTTACTTCTTACAAAGTAAAAATTTACTTTTAACACTCCTTTCATAGTACATATTGTTAACTTACATAGAAGTCCATAGGTTGATTTTTTCCTCCCAGTTTCTACATCCGAATGTTCAGCACAAGCGTAAGCGAAAAACGCCACTAGACAAACTAATCTCAGCAGAATATACATGTTAAAAATGCCGCGACAAAACACGCCTTGCAACTGTTGGTAACTAGCTATTGTACCTTTCTTATATGTACCCAGCCGACTATGCGATGTGTTTGTCTTTTTAATTCTCGTTAAATTCACTTTTTGAGGTATTCGGCGACCGTTAATGTTCAAAAATTAAAGGCGATATAGGTTAGTAGTTGTTAAACTTTCATCGTATTTTCTATGTACATTGAAGATTTGTTCTTTTCATGAATGCTCCGGATGTTAATAGAACAACAAACAATAACAAAGCGCTAATTTTTTACAGCTATAGAGCCGATAATTTGAATGTTACTTTCGTTGATGAGTGATGCCTATTAATATAACAAGCGTAGACGATTAATTTCTTTCTATCGGTTTTATTTGTTGATTTTAATCATCGTTATTTTTCTGCATTTGATTTGTTGCTATTCGGATTAATTTGTTACCTACTGGATGACTGGAAGTGGTATGGAAAAATGGATTCGACTGTATATCAATGTATTTCGTATTTTCGTATTTTGGGAGTAGGTATATGTCTGTCACAGTGAAGAACACAAGCCACAAACATTTCCTGTTTTATCTTCTGAAAAATTCAACCCCAGCTCAGTTTTTTCATACCTACACAAGCAGAGTGGTTCCATTTCTAACAAACTCCTCGAATGCATTGTGCATAGTGCCGGAAAGTTGTTATTAATAAATACAGGTACCTATGTTACCTATGTAATCGGTCTACACCTTCTGTTCACACATCGAGAAAGTTTGCAAAAATTGGGTTTTACTAAGGTTGATTTTAATAAATTTTAAGTGTAATTTTGCAGTACCTGTTGCATTGTGTCATATTAACACTGTTTATGCAAATAAAATGCTTTGTGATAGTTTATAAGAAAAGTGCTTTTATACGACAAGTCTCTGATAAGATGTGCCCGTACTGGTTATCATCAAAGCTGGGCAAAAAAGCGTTAATCCGTTAATCGTTAATAAACGACGTTAATGGGCGACACGGCGTCCGATATGTATGCATGCGCGCGAATTGTGTTGGTTTTAGGACGTCTTTAGTTACTTCCCAGTTCCCAGTATGGTTCCCAATGGTTCCGGGTCGCACGAAAACAGTAAAAGAAGGCTCCACTTAGTGAAGATCACGAACCTATTTATTATGTAATAATAAATATTTCGCTTTTTTAATATTGGGACCTTTTAACAAATACCTATTGTTTCAATATTTAAACCTAAACTAAAAAGGGCAACCTTCTAAAAATGAAAATAAAAACTTCAACCACCTCAGTTTCTCTTTTCAATATCTTTTTTAAATCTTGCATCTCGCAATGTATGTTATGTTTTATGCAAGGTATTTTAATTACCTTGAGTGACTTAGGCCACTGTTAGAAATTTGTTTGTATTGTTAAGATTTTGTTGATATTTCGAACATTGAGTGTATTTTGGTTATTATTATTGTTTTAGATACTATACTCTATACCAATGTGCTTAATGTAGGTTAGATGATTATTTATAACTATGGCAAAAGCCACCCAAGTTTACCAGTATCATTACCAATATACCTAGTTTGAAAAATTCCTAAGGTAATTTTAATTTATGCAACCGAAAGGTCAGCAGGTGTAGCATACTCACCGGTAGATCGGAAATCAACAAAACTTATATTTTTTTGTGTAAAAAGTTAACGATTAACGGTTAACTTTAACTTCCGTTACATTTGTAACAAATTAACGTACTATCGGTTAACGAAGTTAACTTTTTCCTTAACGGACTAACGATAAACGAAGTTACTATCTGATTAACTTTGCCCAGCTTTGGTTATCATCTAATTTTATGTACTCTCGCTAGGGGTGTCATCTAGAATCAGGAATCGTGCAGCACTCGGCTAGTTCCAGTTTGATGTGACAACAATTTAGAGATACTACATGAAGGTGGCTGTACCTCGACCTGCACCCCTTTCCCTCTAAAGTACATTCATTCCGTCCAGGGAATTTCTGTATATTAGTACTGGAGTAATTTAGGTAGCTAGGTAATAAAACCTACATTAAACACTGGTCGAGAATATTCTAATACGTATAACGAAATATGCTCAATTGCTCACTTATATACAGATTTTATAAAGAAAAAGCTGTTTCCTAAATTTGGCACTCGGTCGGACGAGTTCCTCGGTCGCACGATTTCCTCGGTCGCACGATTTCCTCGGTCGCATGACTTATTTGATCCCCTAAACTTGTATTATTTATATCTCAGTAATGGGTGATTTGCAAACGTAAATTTAAATCTGCCAAACATACACAAACGATCTATAGAAACGATTTTTTAGTAGTACAATCTCTCTAATAAGAAGGAATTTACCTGCAATTAAACAAATTGAACTTGTGACTAATTTTGTTGTGACATTTCTTCTTTCATCTTCTGTCTCTTTTTGTATTCTATCTTTCACTATCACGTTGTATGAAAACTGTTATTATTTTAGAGTTACATCCGGATGATTGTTGTGGATGGAATATGCTTGGCCTGCTCAGGGAACGTATGGGCCTGAAGAGAGGTGCTTCCCGAGCGTTCAAGGAATCCTTGGTACTATCCTGGCCCGAAAATCGTGACCAGATCCTCGTCAACTACGGCAGATCCCTTATCAACAACAACAAATTTGAAGAGGCAATCAATGTGCTAAAGAGGGTACAAGCCGCAACGTTCAACAGTGGTAGCACCATGGCTCTGGGACTATTTAAAGGTTTGTTTAATTTATTTAGTTATCGGTATATGAGTTTATTTCAAATATTGTTTTCGTGTGTCAGGCGAGAAATATGAAGAATCTTACAGTTCTTACGATTCCGCGCTACATTGGTTAACCGAGAATGAAGGTTTACAGTCTAATTTATTAGTAGCGCTGGCGTCCATGGCGTACTTATTCCAAGGACCGGAGGAGGCAAAAACTTTGTTGTTTCAAAGGTATGACTCCTATTTCATATTGAATGTTTCCAAAATATCACCCTAAAGTCCTAAAGCATTTCTCATCAATGCAATTTTTTATTACGGGGCATTTTTGCAAATTGCAGAAATAATTGACATAAAAAAGTATTTATTGTTATTTACTGAATATCTACATATTTGTGGATATTTTTACATCATATTTGTGCATTCAAATGTCAAGATTGATGGGTTGTTAATTAAATTTTTTAGATAGCTTTTTATACCCCCACATTTACTGTGGTAGGGTATATTGAGTTTGTCACAACATTTGTAACACCCTTAAGGAATCGTGGCAGGTATAGACTTGTGTGTATATATATATATATATATATATATATACACAAGTCTATACCTGCCACGATTCCTTAAGGGTATATATATATATATATATATATATATATATATATTTAATCAGCATTGAAAACTGAATCTATTTAGCTATATGTGCGTCTGCCTGTCCGTTTGTGTACCTACACAACTGCTGGAATTTCGAAGTAATTGATTTGAAGTTTGGTATACAAGCTTATCTCTTAAAAAGTAAGTACAAGTTTGTGAATGGGCAAAATCGGTTCACCCATTTTTTTGTAATTATTTGACGGTGGGGGTATTTTAACTTAAGCCCGGCTGAAGGTAATTTTCTTACTAGTTTTCTACTGATACTGAATTTCGTACACTAAATTCTTAAAACAACAAGCAATTTTGTTTAAATATTATGAAACAAAAAAGTTTAAACAAATTAATGTTTGAATTGATTACAAACATGTTAAGCAAGGTCATCAAACCATATAGCTGTTTCAGTGAGTTTGAAAGTGAAAACCTATATTGGCTGCGGTCAAAGCTGGGCACAAAAGCGTTAATCCGTTAATCGTTAATAACCTAAGTTAAATTTTTCGTTAACGAATTAACTTTAAAGTTAACTTTCAAAACCATTAACGGACTCATTAACTTCCGCTACATTCATCATCCGTTAATTCAAGTCCTTTAAATAGAAAATATCATAAGTAAACATTTCAAATTGCTATACGTATTATGTGCAAGTTCGGACTTAGTATTGTTTACATGTGTGTGACGCGACTATGATCGACGCGGTGTCCGTGTATAAAGCATGCGCGCGAATTGTTTTGTTTTTAGGATGTCTTTAGTTACTTCCCTGTTCCCAGTATGGTTCCCAGTGGTTCCCGGTGCACGAAAACATCAAAAAAGACCGCCTAGTGAAGATCACTACGATTATACCTAGTTTGAAAAAATAATTTATTTTAGTAATTTAGTAATAGTAATTTTAATTTAGGGAAACGAAAGATCCGCAGTTATTTGGGTTGCATACTCACCGGCAGATCGGCACTCAACAAAAACTATATGTATTTTTTTGTTTAAAGTGTAAAAACACGGTTAACTTTAACTTCCGTTACATTCGTAACAAATTAACGGGCTATCTGTTAACGAAGTTAACTTTTTTGTTAACGGACTAACAATTAACGAAGTTAACTTTCTGATTGTAGTTTCTGATTAACTTTGCCCACCTTTGGTCGCGGTAATGAACGATTGTTTTTTTAGTGTGCAGTTGAAGCCTCCATCGCCTTGGGGTCTCTATGCAACTATGTCTCTAGGATTGCTCCACCAAGACTTGAATTTGGCAGAACTTGCTTTAAACGAAATGGGTAACATTCGCGATAAGAAGGAATGTTTAGGTCATTACACCATCTTAACCTCTTATTTTTACATGCTAAAGGTATGTTATTTATAGTACGTTATACAGGGTGAGTCTGTAAAGGTACACCCCACAATTAAAAATTATACAGATATGAAATTTTAATAACTTTAATGACACCCAGTCAGCACAAAAACATCTCAGCGATGTTCCTGAGGTGTTGAAGTCACAAATTAAACATCTTGAAATAGATCCCGAAACAGTCGCCGAGATGTCGCATAGACCGCATATGTCGCTCACATTGAACTTTAAACTGCTAATCGCATAGATGTTAACAAATGACATCTGTGCGATGTTCAACTTTAGACGCTTTTGGAATGAGTTCCATTAACATCGCGCAGATGAATGTAGTAAACGTTCATGTGATATTACATTTGGACAGTTATGAGAGGTTAGTTAAGGACGATAGATAGATATTCTGCCATAATATGGTCATAACATATATTACATATGGACGGTTATGGGATCTAAATAATATAGTCCGGGCGCCAGGGGCATTTTTGACCTCATCATTTCATGCCGATCGATTTTATTATTAAAGGCATCTGCCTACCTAGTCAATGACGAAAACGACCGTCAGCTGGTCCAGTAGCGGTGGATGAGCACGTGAGAGGCTACGGAACATCTCGAATTTTTTTTTACAAAAACATTTTATGCAGGGTCAACCTTTTTTCTTGTATTATTGGCATTCATTGGGATTAGAAAAAAAACAGTCAGCTGTGCGATAGAGGGGGGGAAAACCGTCAGCTGAGCGGGTGAACTTGTAAAAAGTAAAATTATTTTATGCCGATTGAAATTTTTTTGTACATGATTTTGGACACGTAAGGAAATATAATGATGATAATCAGCTACATTTATAGCGGTGGAAAGATCGTCAGCCAGAGCAAGAATGTATCATTGCGTTTATATATCTCGGCGACCCGCAGAATTTTCAATGGTCCGACTAACGGCTTTTCCCCCAACAGGCAATCAGCTGACGAATATTTTTTCATTTTTATTTATCAATACTATAAGATTTGAAACTTTAAAACCGTAAATCAACAATTTACCAAAGATATGGACAAGCGAAGCGGCAAAGTAGTGTCACGTTTCATATTAATATAGAAAAGTCATTACAGTGTTCTACAGATGAAGAACGGTTGGAACACGTCATCAAGAGAAATAAAATTATTCTGTCTTTCTTTAGAACAAAGTTTAAATATCGACAAAGTTTTAGCATGTCCCTTGACTCCGGTCCCACTAGCTTTGTGCCATATAGATGGGACGATTTGCAAAACTGATAAGCAGGTAAGTTGTTAAAAGTGCTTCAGAAGGAGATTGATAGTAACCCACCAGAACGGTTCGATGTAGTTATTTATGATGGTTTCTTCAACATACATATATATACATATACATAAGAGACGTGCCGTCCTCATTTGGAAATGTATCAAAAAAAGCTCATGCAAGTAGTTTCGATAATAGTTACGAATAGTCATATACTGAAATAATTGCCTTCGACAGATATGTATTTCCATCAATAAAAGACAACGAACACGCATTAAGAAGCAGGATCAAAGGCCCAGCATTTCCAAATAAATGGACCCGATCAGGTACGTCCATCAAACTTCACTGATGCTTTGAACAATATATAATTCAAAGAAACACTCGTCAACTTTTTAATTGAAGATTGGGCAAATGATCATGTGGCACCATATATCGGAAACAAAACAATTTTTGTCAACTGTTTGGAGTGTTTTAAATATGAAGTACAAAAAGGCCAGGTACGGAAAGCATCAGAACCAATGATAACAATGATAACTCCAATCCACTGATATTAAGAAAAAGCCTTAAGTCTGCATGGTGTGAACAAATTTCTCTTATTTTTGGCAAAAAATTGACATATGGAATATGTAGGGTATAGCTATTATAGTAGCAGCGCACCTAGGCCACAGTTGGCCCCTTTTGCTTCCCCGATGGATGTCACAAATGCGCAGCGCGCCTCAAACCAGAACAGTCTGGCTGAACACAGCTGGCTAGTATAGCCAATGCCCCTTGAACAGAGAGGGTGGCTTCCCGTGGGAGCACATCCCTCCCAAGCCGAGGCCTGTCTCCGTGAGGCATGCTATCACGTGACTCCATCCAATGCAATGTTATCGAAACCAGAGGTCGACACTGGTTACGGGACCACCGGCTTAACGTGCCTTCCGAAGCACGGCGGCGGAGTGAAAAATCCGTATGTCTACCCTGGGATTCGAACCCAGGACCTGTGGAGTGCAAGGCAAACACCTTACCACTAGGCCACTCCGCCTACTTGACATATATGATTTCCTTAATTGATTTATATTTTTCAGATGACGACGAAACAGGGAGATGGAGTGTGTGACTTAACCATCGATAACTCCGATGATGACAGTGGCACAAGTAACGAAGATGAAAATATATAAATATATAAATCTTATAGTATTAATAAAGGTTCAGCTAATTGCATGTTTGGGGAAAAGTCGTCAGTCGGACTATTCTATATTAATATGAAACGTGACATCACTTTTCCGCTTTGCTTGTCCATATCTTTGGTAAATTGTTGATTTAAGGTTTGATTAATTTTCAAATTTTATAGTATTGATAAATAAAAATGAAAAAATATTTGTCATCTAATTGCCCATTGAAAATTCTGCGCGTCGCCGAGATATATCAACGCAATGATACACATTCTTGCTCTGGCTGACGGTCTTTCCACCGCTATAAATGTAGCTGATTACATCATTATATTTCCATACGTGTCCAAAATCATGTAAAAAATTCCAATCGGCATAAAATAATTTTACTTTTTAGTTTTTTGTAAAAGTTCACCCGCTCAGCTGACGGTTTTCCCCCCTCTATCGCACAGCTGTTCTTTTCTTATCCTAATGAATTCCAATTATACAAGAAAAAAAGTTCAGCTGTATAAAACGTTTTTGTAAAAAAAAATTCGACCTGTTTCGTAGCCTCTCACCTGCGCGTCCACCGCAGGTGGGCCAGCTGACCTCCACTTTCGTTGTCAATGAAAGCTTATTCACCAAATATAGTCGAGAATCTAGCTGTATAAAAACGCTAGTCAAAAGTGACCCCTGGCTCCCGGACTAATACTGCATAAATATATATGCAGTAAACATTCATGTAATGTTACATCCTGACGGTTTTACCGTCCGCCAATTTCCCCGCATGCGGGGCTGAATGCGTATCTGAAATTAGGCTGTTTAGTACTAGATACTATCGCTCACCTATCACTTGATCTCAGCCATAGGCCGAGAAGCGATACCTACCAAACAATTATTTTCCGCGGTTACCTATATAGGTCGAATTATGACTTACTGTGACGAGACCGTTATAGCGCCATCTATGTTTGGATAGAGTAATTATATTAACATTCATGCAACATCACATGGATGTTCACAATGCAACTTTAATTTTAAAACATGAATGGAACTAAAATGAACATTTCATACATGTTTCATTTGCAACGTATATGGAACATTACCAAACTAATAAAAACTAACGTTAAATAGTTGCATCGAACATCCATGCAATATTACATAGATGTTTACACTAAAGCGTTACTTTTACAACATTAATGGTACCGAAATGAACATTTTATACATGTTTCATTTGCAACGTATATGCAACATTACCAAAGGGATAAAAACTAACGTTAAATAGTTAGATCGAACATCTATGCAATATTACATAGATGTTGACACTAAAGCGTTAAGTTTATAACATTAATGGGACCAAAATGAACATCTCATTCATATTAAACTTGTAACGTGCATGTAACATTACCAAAACTATAAAAGCTAACGTTAAATATTTGCATCAAACATCCATGCGACTTTACATAAATATTCATACTGAAACGTTACCTTTGTAATATTAATGGGACTAAAATGAACATCCCATACATGTTAAACTAGTAACGTACATAAAACATTACCAATGGGATAAAAACTAACGTTAAATAGTTGCATCGAACATCCATGCAACATTACATGAATGTTCACATTGAAACGTTACTTTTATAATATTAATGTAACTAAAATGAACTAACATGTCTACATTGTACCTGTATGCAGTATTACATAGACATCAAATATTTAACGTTCATAATGTAACAAAAGTTAACGTCCTTGTGATGTTAAACGTCCCATTGTGCTGACTGGGCATAGTCTACATGTATTCCTGATTTCAATATTTTAGATCTCTATCGGTTTTAATTTCTCGCTCTGAATATTACTAGCAGAGATATTCCCAAACAGAATCGGCTAAAATTCAATCCTTACTAGGTTCTAAATATTGGCCTAATGTTTGGTGTTTATTTATATTAACAATAAATTGAATTTTTGTTTTGGTGTTACAAAAATGATTTTTAAATACTTCTTAGGGACAGACGCAAAAAGCCATTCGAGAAGTCAGCAAACTTCTACATCGTCATCCGTACAATGCATCTTTATGGCTATCTCTTTCCATGCTCCTGATTAGATTGCATGAACAAATCCCATGTACGTATGCAGCAGCTCAGTGTGCTCACATTGCCATGGAATTGGGACAGACAAACATGGATATAACCAATGTAATCTTCTACACTTTATTTCCGCAATTCATGTTATCAAAATTTGTTTGTTCTAGGTTTTATGCCTGGTATCGCTCGGATTAGTTTTGAATGGAGACAATGCCAAAGCTTTGAAAGCTGCCCAGAAGGCAATACATTACTACCCGAACATCGTGGAGTGCTGGGCGATTTTAATATCAGCCTTGCGTGCACAGTCGAAGCTCACGTACAATAAATTAATCGGGAATATTCTCGAACATATTCGGAGGCTCGACGTCACCAAAGTTTTATTGCAGTGGATTGATACACAGAGTGGATTTAATAAAAATTGTTGAAGGAAATTTGCGTTTTATTAAAAATATATAACAGTATCTCTCTTTGTTTTGGCTATAGGGAGCTGTGATATTAAAAGATGCTTTACTTCATTGCTGACGTTTCGGTTGTATTTATAACCTTATTCATAGCTAAAAGTTACGCACAATAATCAAAAGTTACACTAAAATTCATCACATTAAACAAACCACACTTATCAAACAGTGTCATGCGTCGATTGAACATTCACAAAGTGACTTTGTGAATGTTCACAAAGTGACTTTGTGAATGTTCAATCGACGCATGACACTGTTTGATAAGTGTGGTTTGTTTAATGTGATGAATTTTAGTGTAACTTTTGATTATTGTGCGTAACTTTTAGCTATGAATAAGGTTATAAATACAACCGAAACGTCAGCAATGAAGTAAAGCATCTTTTAATATCACAGCTCCCTATAGCCAAAACAAAGAGAGATACTGTTAAACATTGTCAGGAGCGAAAAAGAAGATAGTTATTAAAAATATATATTCTAAATTCAGCTAAAATATGAAATGAATAATAACAGTACAATACAATAAAAATGACCTTTACTTCTAGTACATACACATGCAATTTCAGTTTAAACACTAGCCCTGTGGTTACCACTACACTATACTATTTCTTCGACTAACATTGTGTCGTAGGGGATCTGTCCCTTCCAAAATATTTATTTTAATCACACTGAAGGGGGCCCACTGTAAGGGCTTTGCTTAAATACCCAACGTTGAAGCCTACCCTATACCAACCACATGTGGCGCCCTCGGCTTGGGGACGCCCAAGCTGCCATTTGCAGTTACTTTATCCCTAACTTTACTCAAATTTAAAACTTGATCTTACTTACGGTAGCTTTAATTAATTATCTGGTTTACCAGCCTATCTGACCCGCTAAACAAGCAATATTGCGACAACTTTCTGTAATATTGTAAGAAGGTAACTTGTGTAAATGTAATTATGTTATGTTATTACTATGTTTGTCTAACATCAACACAATATTTCAATGACAACATTTTAGCTATATAAATGCAATATATTTCTACAATCTTGAGACATTTTATTGACATTTTATCTACATAAACACAGCATATGTTTACAATATGGACATAACATTACATTGAAACATTTTATCTACATAAATACATCATATTTATACAATCTCGAGACAACATTGTATTGACAACATTTTATACATAAGTACATCAGTTAGGTAGTACGCGTAGCGTCTGTTAGATGGCGCTGGTAAATGCTAATCTCTAGTGTCCCTGTATCCATCATTTCCACGTTTGACAGAAACAGACACGGCGTGACATCTTTCATCTCTCTTTAATTTCATTGGGGGGCAGACAAAGCAAAAGCGCCATAAGAGATGATGTATTTCTGGCTTTTTAAATCAGCTTAAGGGTGCCGAAACGGAGATCGTATTTTCTCCTACAATATCTCAATTTACATCGTCGCGGGCAGTTTTTGTGAACCCCGTTGCACAGCGATACTCTAGGCTAGGACCCCTTACCGCTCTCCTCTCTCTCCTACATTTGGTCGCGCATGGGACTACCCGCTATTTCTAATACCCTAGAGTAGTTTTATTTCCTGTATGGTACGCAAAGATTGCAAAGCATAGGGGTAGTCGACTCCTTGCCGCTCTCGTCCCTCTCTCACATAACACATTTGATAGCGGGAATGTGATGCCACATTTATGATTATGTTGCCAGGAAGACCCGGCAGTGCACTGTGTTGATTTTTCGGCGGCAGCTGTATCTTTTCTTATTATGGTGCTGCTTGTATTTTACAACATATTTTGTCTGACTTTATTTAGTTATTACTTAGTGCTGATTCAGTTCAGTTTTTAAGTTTGAGTGGTGCAGTGAATAGACTAGTTATGTTTTAGTTATAAAATGTATTTTGTTGGAACCAGGGTAATGCAGGTGTATGTTTTATAATTTATTCTTTAATCAATAAATCATTGTTTTTGTAGATGTGTACAATGGGATGAGCTGATAAGCGCTGTTCTAGTTAGTTACAAAATGTAGGAAGAAAGCTGCTGCAGAAAAGGAATTCTAATGCGTCTAAAACAAAATTACAACAGGTATATTCCTAACTTTAAGCCACCTATACAGAAACTGTACAGACGTAATTGAGATTTATCGAACGTATGGATTCACCTCACGTTCAGAAATAAATTGTTACAAATGTATGAAAATACGTTCAATTCAAATCATGTATTTTATCTTAAAAAACATATTGTTATGTTATTATGCAACATTAAGAATAATAAAATAGATATTACATATTCACAAAAATAATTTATTATTATTATTATATTATTTTTTTATCAATTATTTTGCTTGAGATTATTGTTCTGACTTCTAAATTTAACTATAGTTAAAATTTGATTTTTATTATTCTAAAAAATTGTATAGTACTGAGATATTATTATATTATTATCCTCTTAAACAAGAAAATACAGTTACAAAAATAATTTATTAGGTATATACAATTTGAATTTTTTTTTTATTTATTGACGATGCTAAATTAATATTTTGTATATTTCTAGCGCCCCTAATGAGAGACAAGTCGCATAGCGGCAGGTCTTCAGACATGTATCCTGAGGTTAACGTCCACTTTGTATGGATTAAAACAGGATGGAAGAAAAATGATGGTACGAGTATTTATTACCGAAGTCATGTAGATTTTATGAAGAACACCTTTTGCCAACTATTTTTAAGATTGCCCACAGACGTTGCGTGATAAAACTGTAGGGTGGCGGCTTTTGTCCTTCTGCGCCACATTTTGCGATACCACCATCTCGGTGGGTAGTCTCTCGTGAGACGAGGCATGGTGAGTGGTCCTGTGGGTATGTAAATACAACACAGCACTTGGTGAGCACATTCAGAACATCATCCATACAGTATAGGTACTCTCACTAATCCGTACTACCATGTAGTCCGAACGCCCTATAACACCTTGGTAGTCCACATTGGAGTGCGCAAAAATGGATTCGGATTACCAACAGTGGTACTCTAAACTAAAAATTATACTTGTCAATTTTGGAAAGTAACTTTGTGAATTAGGGCAAATTGGTAGTACCGGTTTTGTATACGAGGTTTTTAATTTAGCCAACCAAATATTGCAATGCATATGTCTCCGACTCCCATTTGCCATGGTGAGCACAGAAAACTTTTTCCATGACTTTTGTCTTGCTGACACGAGTACGGTGGGAAAGCGCAAGAGTACACTGGCAAAGCAAAGTCAGCTGACACGTTGTTACTTATTAAAAAGTTACATCAGATGACTGAACGGTATTTACATTATATAAGTATAATACACCAATAGAACTGGGATATCATTACTAAATTCTTATTTGAAGTGATTAACTGCATCTCAAAGATGACGTGATAACAATTATATCTGAATGATAATATCTGTAAAATAAATACATAAGTAAGTTGTATTTTCTGTAGTTAAAGTTGTGATGCAATTATATGTGATAGAAATAAGTTCTTACTGTTAAAGTGGTGATACCTGCTGCATGCGTTGTCTAATAAAAATTGGTTTGTGTGTTTTACTATCTACTTAGTTTATCTCTTTGTATTTGGATCGCTAATAAATAAATGTGCAATACGTTATGGAGGTGAACATTTGAGAAATTTAAAAATTATTTATTTGGTATTTTTAATATGCAGTTTCTCCTTTATTATATATCTAAAGGTAAAATATTTGTTAATAAATGTGTTGGAGCAAGTTTAGAGGAAAAGGACTAGAGACATCTAGTGTCTATGTTACATATTAATTTGTTTTATTTTGACGTTTATTTCATATATTATAACAGATGGCGCTACTTGCTGTAGCTGTCACGCTACTTTCTCTGTCACTGCGGTCAACTGGCAGCATAGTGCACTGTTTTGAGACGGTTTTGAGATTATAGATTTTTAGACAGAGTCGCATAAGCTTCTGTAGTGTACATGTGTCATACAATCGTCTTCGAATATACTCCTCAGATTCGTTCAACTCCAAGAGTTTTATTCAGCACAATAGTTCACCACAAACATCACATCACCCTACAAAATGAAACAACGTTTTGGATGTAAAAATTTATATATTCTAATGTAATAAATATGTTAGCAAAAGTATTATTTCATTACCTATTCATTTGATTCATAGGTTTAATGTAATATCACCATTAGAAGTACTATCAATAGAAAATCTTATGGTTTAGTTAATTTAACTGAAAAATACATATTAATAATGGATTCCATCAAAAATGTCCAACAATAAATTATAGTGTCAGGGCCACTGTAACAGTGACACGTAGAAGTTCAGGAATTAGTATCGAAAATTGGACAAACGGATAAATTATTTGTAAGACCAGGGAAAATGAAAAAGACCAACAATAATAATTAATAGTAAAGTAGCTATTATTAATAATTAATATTGTTACTGTTATAATATAACTTATACCGGTCACTGCAAACACAACTGCAAATAAGTATCAATTCTAGTTTGCATCTTTTTACAATTCATTGCTGCACAAATACAAATTGCTAATGCACAGTTTGTTTCCAGTTACGCCGTATACACAGTATTACGACCTGGTGAATTTGTGAGCGGGCACAATAATCTGACTTGTTTGTATAATTCAAATAGTAATTCGTGGTGAACGACGGTGGCGCCATCTATCCGAAAACTGCTGAACTAGGGAATTCCCACTCTCCGTTCAAACGCACAAAAATCGTTGGTTTTGCTGTTTCGTACCGATCGTCTAACTAAAATCATTTCTTGGACATTTTACTGCATGTATAGATAGGTGATTTTACTATGCATTGTATGTAGCAAGGATTTATAAATCCAAAAAGAAAATTGTAAGTTATTGTCTATTGTTCAATTCTCACCAATTTTCGGTATGTATTCTCTTTTCAGTTATCGTTGTAGTGTTCGTATGCTGTAGCTACATTCAATTAATACCCTTTGAGTGCAAAAAAACTCAAATTTAAAAACAAAATTAAAAGATCGGTACGAAGCAAGGTCTATAAAGAGAGAGGTTATCCAGTTTGCTATCTTTCCTATAGTACACTTTATATACCCCCCCTCAGATCCCTATATGCTCTACTTTCGTGACGTCACTAGAGTCCCGGCCATAGACTATATACTTAATAGACTGGCAACTTTCCGGCTGAGGGTAGGGGACAGATTGCAGCACTCCAAGTATCTGGATATGGTACTAGAATGGAAGAGTGGGGGCGAGCGGGTAATTCAAATTTAATATTTCTAATTGTAGTCATGTTACAGTGAGATCAAAAATGACTGACCTGTCCGTTCTCATGAAATGGGGTTTTAGTAAAAATGTGCCATATATAACCCTATTTCATAAGAGCGGACAGGTCAATCATTTTTGATCTCACTGTATGTATATATAAATGATTGGTAGTTTAAGAAAGTAATTGCTTCCTTAAACAACCAGTCATCTATACCATAAACATCGTCATTTATAAATTTATTGGTAAAATGGTTACAAATAAAAGACAAAATTATAGATCACAAAATAAATTTATAAAGAAAAATATAATATAATAAACTGTTTTAAATAAAATAAATATAAAAAAATATATATATAGTCCAGTGAAGCATGAAAAAACGTGTGGCTACCTACACATTAATACAATCAATGCAAATGTTTCCTTAATAATTGCTAAAATAGTACTTAATAAATAAAGCTACTAACGTGCCGTAATAACTCTCGGAGTTGGCTCGGTTACGATTTGTGTCCGACCGAACATTCGGCTTCGGCCACCTTCGGCCAAAAATAGAACCTTCGGCAAAACATCGGCTTCGGTCAAAATTTGGCCGAAGGTTCGCGTATGGCGCATCCGTAGCAAGAAATGAGAAAGGAACGTGAAATATTTGATAGTTTGTTTACTTTGCTGCAAACGCAACAGTGGAAACATTAGAAATAATTAGTAGTTAATAAATTCACCAAGTCTGACGTTAACAAAATACATACGAGAAATTTTGCTTTGACTGGTAAACAATTATAAAAAAAGTTTGTAATATTATTTTGTTTGGTGCTTCTTTGTCGCCGCATAATCATCAAGAACCAATACAAATATGAAGAAAATCTTCATTAGGCAGAAAATTATATAGTCTTTATATTGAATTTGAAGTAATATAAACCAATGTCTTTTTCTAGTAGAAAGCATTTCCTCTGAAGCATTTTAATATTGTTTATTGACACACAGTATTTTATTTAGAAACAAAAAACTGGTAGTCAATAAACAATATTAAAATGCTTCAGAGGAAATGCTTTCTACTAGAAAAAGACATTGGTTTATATTACTTCAAATTCAATATAAAGACTATATAATTTTCTGCCTAATGAAGATTTTTTATTAGGGAAGCCACTTCGGATTCGCCATGAACTGGTCCGATATCTGAGATTTAAGACATTTTTAATTTAAATGTAAAGCAATTGATAGTTTATTCTTGAGCAAATTGAACATCTTCTTAGTTTTCGTCATTTTTGTTCTATATTTTTGTGCTATGGCTATAGACTTTTCAGAGCACCCAGAACTGGTTTTGAAAAATAACATTTTCTCGAAAAATTAAAATGTAGGTCTATTATACGTGTACCTAATACAGTCCATCTGGAGATACACAGTATTTTATTTAGAAACAAAAAACTGGTAATCTCCAGATGGACTGTATTAGGTACACGTATAATAGACCTACATTTTAATTTCTCGAGAAAATGTTATTTTTCAAAACCAGTTCTGGGTGCTCTGAAAAGTCTATAGCCATAGCACAAAAATATAGAACAAAAATGACGAAAACTAAGAAGATGTTCAATTTGATCAAGAATAAACTATCAATTGCTTTACATTTAAATTAAAAATGTCTTAAATCTCAGATATCGGACCAGTTCATGGCGAATCCGAAGTGGCTTCCCTAATAAAAAATAATAGAAAAACCTAAATATTGACAAAGTATGTCGTTAAACGTTTTCAAATAATAGTGGTCTGAAATTTTTCAATAAGTATTTTACATGTGACAGCACTTGATTTTTTAAAACGGAGTTAAAAAATAGAACATACGGAAAATCTATCTAGAGCAGAACTTAGTAAAAAATAGCCCTAAAGGAGTTTTTTTGCAGGAAAAGTTTTTGTTTTCCATGTTTTTTTTTTAAATCAGCACAATTAGTCTCAAACATAAATTGTAAAAATAATAATAAAATACTGATATTATATGTTTTTACTGAAGTACAGGTTAAAGTTAACACTAGCAATAGTGTATCATCAACTGATAATACAATAAGATAAGAGCAAACGATAAAAACAATAGTTAAAACGTAATTAATTCATATAAAATAGTCAAATTTTATATGTGAGCACCAGACCAAATTTAATAAAATTTTTCCTTCTGACATTTTACATTTAATTGTGAAAAACTGATAGTTTACTCTTGAGCAAATTTAACAGTTTCTTGTTTTACAACCCCCTCCTCGTTAAATCAATATTGTAACAATAATTGCGACGTGCTTAATTTCGTCACTTCTTTAGCATTATAGATTTCCTTCGGCTTCGGCCGAAGGTAAAGCGGGAAAGCCGAACATCGGTTTCGGCTAACAACTGTCGGTTGTCTATAAAAAAAAATTAACGATCAACTATTAAGTCAGATTAATTTAATATATAAATAATAGTTACGCTGAGGTTTGGTTGATGATAATATTTTATTTGGTATCTGACAAAACAGGTTCAGGATTCCCCGATTTCAGTGCAAACGTCAAATTCTTACACCACGTTTGACACAATTGCTCCTGCCCCCGTTTGAAATAGTTGACAATATGTATTGACAATCACATAATATATTGACAATATGTATATATGTTCCCCTGAAGAGATACCAAATTAAATATATCATCAACCAAACTTCAGCATATTATTATTTTTTAAACGATGTGGATGAAAAATATTGAGAATTTCATAGCGAAACTAATAGCGTTTTCGATTTATACAATTTTATGCAGTCACTCGGTGCAATTCTTTAAAACCAACTTCACGGTGAACAGAAGTAGAGGAATAAAAGAAGTTTCCAGTTTTCCTGATCATAAATACCACTGCCAATGTTGGAATTTTGAGGTATTTACCATCAGGAAAACTGGAAACTTCTTTTTATTCTTCTACTTCTGTTCACCGTGAAGTTGGTTTTAAAGAATTGCCACGAGTAACTGCATAAAATTGTATAAATCGCAAACGCTATAATACATTATAATCCAACTTCACTAGTAAAACCAAACATTCTAGAATGATTCTAGTGATGAAACAAGAATACAAACCAATACAATAGTTTGCAATAACTGTGTTTAAATATTCTATACCTTTGACACCGCAAATGTTCAACAAAGGTCTATAATATAAGGTCTATCTAAAGTTTAGTTAATAAACGTTTTTTTTTGTTCTAATGAAAATCTTCAACCGTCAAAATAAATTACATAATTTGAAGAGAAAATGAACTGGTAAAGCTAAATATACTTATCATATTTATAATATATCACGTCCTCACTGGTAGTATACTTAGTTTTGGTAATTTTGATCATTGACTAAACTTTACATCTATCATCCTTTTCAATTAATAACTTACCTACTTAATTCGTATGGAACAATTCGCAACGCTAAGATGTAACAACTAACAACAACAATTAACAACACTAATAACAACGCAACAATTAACAAGAAAAGCAATGGAACAATATTAAACTAACGACGCACTGAAAACAACTGAAATAGTAATGTTTTGGTCAAGTTTGGTAAACCACCGAAAGTAAACAGATTTCTATAAAAATACGGCGAAAAGCGTCCTCTATGGACTGGTTGTGCAAACAACACACGAATAACTTGGTTGTGGTGGGGGTAATGGGAGATAAACGCCCGTGGTCCCGGCACACTTCGCATCACGTCGCATACATCGCTCGTTTAGTTTGTTCAAAGATACGTTTAATTATTGCCAGCTCAGCTCGTTATAGGTTTTTTAGTGAATTAGAAAGGTTACTTTTGTTCGTGTTTAATCGTTATTCTGCGTTTATATTGTTATATTCAATAGTTGATAGTTTTACGTTATTGGTTGTTTTATTAGTGTAGTATTTTATGAAGTAATTAAGTTAGTAAAGGTAAGATATTAATTTATACTGGAAATTACATTATTCTAAATCATGTATCAATTTTAGATGCCTATGGTTTGCTCCGTACCGGGTTGCGGTATGAGGTATAACATTTCAACAGTGATTGGATTAACAATATCATATTTTACTTTTCCACGTGATCAAAGTTTAAAGCAGAACTCATCCACAATTGGGACATTACTCATACGAAGACCAGCAAGAGCACCCATACTCCCTTCCATCCTGGATGTCATTTATCTTTTGAGGGCCTAAGAAATCCGTCGGAAGAATTTAAACGCTTGTTTAATAAAATGAATTAGCAAGTTCGAAAGACTTACGGGGGATGGGATTAATAATTCGAAAAGAATTAGCAGTAAATTAAGAAGAGAACTTTTAAAATAAGATCCAATTATTGATACCATAGTTTTGAAAGCTTTTGTCAAGCAAAGAATATATGTACGGATAAATTTTTTTAAATTTTACTTTTCAACAGCAAAAAAAATCTAAATATTTAACGAAGAGTAGCTGATATTAAAAATAAAATTACAACAAAGATGAGAAAATTTGTACAATAAAGCTTCTTACTGATTTTTTATTTTTTCTTTGTACGTATGTTCTAACCAAACATTGTAATCAGGACAAGCCAATGAGTGGTTTAATAAGCAAGTTTACCAATATTGCCAATACTGATTTAGTTATAGTTTTTCTATTTATTTATCTGTAGAGTCGGTAAACCAAACATTCGACTTCAATTCCTGATAATTTTAGTGTTTCAACCCCCAATTTGCATGGTTGCAAAAATATGTGGTTGCCGTTATACCACCTTCGACTCCGGCTCTTGATTTTGTTTGTAGGTTGACTCCACTCACTGAATTTCTGCTAAATTTTGATTCCAACTGCAGGGACCTGGTTTAGCACAACACATTTCTTTAATCGGACATACATTAATACTAATCAACTAAAGAAGCGAATGATAATTAATCCAGGTGAGGATAATTTTTGGAAAAAGCACCTCCGCCTGGATTTGAACCAGGACCCCTCCAATGGTTCAAATCCAGGCGGAGGTGCTTTTTCCAAAAATTATCCTCACCTGGATTAATTATCATTCGCTTCTTTAGTTGATTCTACATTACTGACGAGTTTACGTAATTAACCATTTTCCCTTGAATTAATACTAATGTACTTATTCAGCATTATTAACAAATTATTGAGATAGCATGTTGTGATAATCACATTCATCATTTTTTTTTTTCATCCTAATCATTTAAAAATGATCACAATAAAGATGCATTTATTTTTTCAATATAATTATGCACCTACTTAACCTAAATCATAAAACGAAATGAGCATTCAAATTGGTGGCAGCGCCGACTCTAGTGACGTCACGATCTCCCTTTACCCCTCAAACTGAGAAATCTCGTACGGATAACCTTACTACTTTATAGACCTTGGGTACGAAGTACGTTTACCCCATTTGCTGAACTTTTGAGGGTACGTTCAGCTGTCCGTTTCGGCACGGGTGCCGAAACGGAGAGCTGAACGCATAGACTATATACTTAATAGACTGGCAACTTTCCGGCTGAGGGTAGGGGACAGATTGCAGCACTCCAAGTATCTGGATATGGTACTAGAATGGAAGAGTGGGGGCGAGCGGGTAATTCAAATTTAATATTTCTAATTGTAGTCATGTTACAGTGAGATCAAAAATGACTGACCTGTCCGTTCTCATGAAATGGGGTTTTAGTAAAAATGTGCCATATATAACCCTATTTCATAAGAGCGGACAGGTCAATCATTTTTGATCTCACTGTATGTATATATAAATGATTGGTAGTTTAAGAAAGTAATTGCTTCCTTAAACAACCAGTCATCTATACCATAAACATCGTCATTTATAAATTTATTGGTAAAATGGTTACAAATAAAAGACAAAATTATAGTTCACAAAATAAATTTATAAAGAAAAATAATATAATATAATAAACTGTTTTAAATAAAATAAATATAAAAAAAAATATATATAGTCCAGTGAAGCATGAAAAAACGTGTGGCTACCTACACATTAATACAATCAATGCAAATGTTTCCTTAATAATTGCTAAAATAGTAATTAATAAATAAAGCTACTAACGTGCCGTAATAACTCTCGGAGTTGGCTCGGTTACGATTTGTGTCCGACCGAACATTCGGCTTCGGCCAAAAATAGAACCTTCGGCAAAACATCGGCTTCGGTCAAAATTTGGCCGAAGGTTCGCGTATGGCGCATCCGTAGCAAGAAATGAGAAAGGAACGTGAAATATTTGATAGTTTGTTTACTTTGCTGCAAACGCAACAGTGGAAACATTAGAAATAATTAGTAGTTAATAAATTCACCAAGTCTGACGTTAACAAAATACATACGAGAAATTTTGCTTTGACTGGTGAACAATTATAAAAAAAAGTTTGTAATATTATTTTGTTTGGTGCTTCTTTGTCACCGCATAATCATCAAGAACCAATACAAACATGAAGAAAATCTTCATTAGGCAGAAAATTATATAGTCTTTATATTGAATTTGAAGTAATATAAACCAATGTCTTTTTCTAGTAGAAAGCATTTCCTCTGAAGCATTTTAATATTGTTTATTGACTACCAGTTTTTTCTTTATAAATAAAATACTGTGTATCTCCAGATGGACTGTATTACACATATAATAGACCTACATTTTAATTTTTCGAGAAAATGTTATTTTTCAAAACCAGTTCTGGGTGCTCTGAAAAGTCTATAGCCATAGCACAAAAATATAGAACAAAAATGACGAAAACTAAGAAGATGTTCAATTTGCTCAAGAATAAACTATCAATTGCTTTACATTTAAATTAAAAATGTCTTAAATCTCAGATATCGGACCAGTTCATGGCGAATCCGAAGTGGCTTCCCTAATAAAAAATAATAGAAAAACCTAAATATTGACAAAGTATGTCGTTAAACGTTTTCAAATAATAGTGGTCTGAAATTTTTCAATAAGTATTTTACATGTGACAGCACTTGATTTTTTAAAACGGAGTTAGAAAATAGAACATGCGGAAAATCTATCTAGAGCAGAACTTAGTAAAAAATAGCCCTAAAGGAGTTTTTTTGCAGGAAAAGTTTTTGTTTTCCATGTTTTTTTTTTAAATCAACACAATTAGGCTCAAACATAAATTGTAAAAATAATAATAAAATACTGATGTATGTTTTTACTGAAGTACAGGTTAAAGTTAACACTAGCAATAGTGTATCATCAACTGATAATACAATAAGATAAG